>CM036905.1:223709027-224106527 GCA_020800305.1 Porphyrio hochstetteri | reverse complement strand
CTTAGTGCTCCATCTTGCTTCATCCCTTCATTATTCAAGTTCTTGCTACGGAATTCTTGTTAGGACTCTGAATAGATTCAAAGTTCACTATAAACAAATTACAGGTGACACTGCTCTAAAATGCATGTGTTTAAACCTTGTATTTTGTCAAACTTTGCTCATTACTTCCCTTGAGGCAGACTTCCTCTGCATCAAACTCCAATTTCCTCGGCTCTAGGGGACTCCATGTCCCCTACCGAACCCACACTTAAGCTAACTGAGAAAGTTACAGCTCAAAATACAACACAATTGAGACCTATCGCAAGGCCTTCCGAGGTCACAACCCTATTGGGACCAGCTATACTGCAATCCAGTGCTCCGCAGGCCGTCCCTGTAGGATCTCTCCCCACCCTTCCACCAATGCTACTGCAAAGCTCTCATTGTAACCATTTAACAAACAACATACCTTCCTGCAAGAAGTCACAGCTCTGACAATCCATAAAACCCTACCAGAGACAAAACAACCCCTACACCACCAAAAAAGACAACCGGGACAGCACACCTCAGAAACACAATTCCTGGGGACATCCAAAAAGTGCGCCCTGCCTACCAAAACCCCGTCCCGAGCACCGCCTGCGCCCAAATTTAGGTGACAACAGTCGCCTCGCAGAGCGGCCGGGACCGGGGAAAAAAAAAACCCAGCCGGGGGGAAAAAAAAAAATAATCCCCCGGCTGGGGTTTTTTTATTCTTAAATATCTAATTCCTGAGCTACGCTGAAACAAAAACGTCACACACACAAGGTTAGCCATGCTCACTCACCGCCACTCACTCTTTCTCCCCCTGCCCGGCAAGGCACCGCCCGGGAACACGGTTCCCGGGGGCCTCCAAAAAGTGTGCCCTGCCTACCAAAACCCCGTCCCGAGCACCGCCTGCGCCCAAATTTAGGTGACAACAGTCGCCTCGCAGAGCGGCCGGGACCGGGGAAAAAAAAAACCCAGCCGGGGGAAAAAAAAAAAAATAATCCCCCGGCTGGGGTTTTTTTATTCTTAAATATCTAATTCCTGAGCTACGCTGAAACAAAAACGTCACACGCACAAGGTTAGCCACGCTCACTCACCGCCACTCACTCTTTCCCCCCCTGCCCGGCAAGGCACCGCCCGGGAACACGGTTCCCGGGGGCCTCCAAAAAGTGCGCCCTGCCTACCAAAACCCCGTCCCGAGCACCGCCTGCGCCCAAATTTAGGTGACAACAGTCGCCTCGCAGAGCGGCCGGGACCGGGGAAAAAAAAACCCAGCCGGGGGAAAAAAAAAAAAATAATCCCCCGGCTGGGGTTTTTTTATTCTTAAATATCTAATTCCTGAGCTACGCTGAAACAAAAACATCACACGCACAAGGTTAGCCACGCTCACTCACCGCCACTCACTCTTTCCCCCCCTGCCCGGCAAGGCACCGCCCGGGAACACGGTTCCCGGGGGCCTCCAAAAAGTGTGCCCTGCCTACCAAAACCCCGTCCCGAGCACCGCCTGTGCCCAAATTTAGGTGACAACAGTCGCCTCGCAGAGCGGCCGGGACCGGGGAAAAAAAAAACCCAGCCGGGGGAAAAAAAAAAAAATAATCCCCCGGCTGGGGTTTTTTTATTCTTAAATATCTAATTCCTGAGCTACGCTGAAACAAAAACGTCACACACACAAGGTTAGCCACGCTCACTCACCGCCACTCACTCTTTCTCCCCCTGCCCGGCAAGGCACCGCCCGGGAACACGGTTCCCGGGGGCCTCCAAAAAGTGTGCCCTGCCTACCAAAACCCCGTCCCGAGCACCGCCTGCGCCCAAATTTAGGTGACAACAGTCGCCTCGCAGAGCGGCCGGGACCGGGGAAAAAAAAACCCAGCCGGGGGAAAAAAAAAAAAATAATCCCCCGGCTGGGGTTTTTTTATTCTTAAATATCTAATTCCTGAGCTACGCTGAAACAAAAACATCACATGCACAAGGTTAGCCACGCTAATTCCCCAACAGCCTGCCCACACCTGCTGACGCACACCTAAACCTGAGCCGTCCCACCTCCAGGCACCGCAATGGCCCATCACCCCAAGTCTACAGCCATGCTCGGCATGGTTTCACCCTTCAAAAGCTTCATCGCTGTGACGCTAATATGTCAGACCACAAAAGCCAAAGCCTAGGAAACCATTTCGCTACCTGTGGCACATTACCTCCTGCTTCTCTTTGAAATTTACAGTCTGGCAAAATTTGCTGCAGAATTTTCTGCGGAAATCCAAACCTCCATGTAGCTCCTGGCAAAAAACATACCTAGAAAAGACACCGTACAGTCCAAGACTGCACCCCAAGACACTGTCATCCAATACAAGACAATTCAAAACCACCACCGGACAACAATTTACAACCCCATGATACAACAGTGCTATTGATGACACCATCCCAAGACCAAGCCAGACCGCACAAAATGCAAAGTAGATATTGAGTCATACACTGCAAATCATAACAGAGATAGATGGCCAGGAGGCATGAGACAGCATCCTGTGACATGACAATGTTATGGATTACACCACCCCATTACAGAGACATTCATCACAACACACAATTCACATCCAGAGGCGGATGGCGCGAGACAGCATCCCGGGACATGACAACGCTATGGATTACGCCACCCCATTACAGAGTCACACGGCACGAGACACAGTTGACATCCAGAGGCGGACGGCGCGAGACAGCATCCCGGGACATGACACCGCTATGGATTACACCACCCCATTACAGAGTCACGTGGCACAAGACACAGTTGACATCCAGAGGCGGACGGCGCGAGACAGCATCCCGGGACATGACAACACTATGGATTACACCACCCCATTGCAGAGTCACGCGGCACGAGACACAGTTCACATCCAGAGGTGGATGGAGCGAGACAGCATCCCGGGACATGACAACGCTATGGATTACGCCACCCCATTACAGAGTCACGCGGCACGAGACATAGTTGACATCCAGAGGCGGACGGCACTAGACAGCATGCCGGGACATGACAACGCTATAGATTACGTCACCCCATTGCAGAGTCATGCGGCATGAGACATCCCTCCAAGACGGAGCCCTACTATTGGACACAATCCAAAGCACGCAAGGCTACCGAGGTCACAGACAGCAATAAAAACCAATACAGACTGCTGTGATGCAATACAACACCAACTCCATCCATTTGCGAGAAATCAACTGGTAATGTACGCTGCTAAGTAAGCGGGGATTGAGGGTCACGCAGAACTTAAGAGTCCAAACTTTCAAAGGCAGAGGTGTTCTTCCAGCCCAGGTTCTGCAAAGTTGACGCCACGGAAACATTTGCAATGTGAACCGCTGCAGAATGAGAGCGAGAGGACAGCCGGTCAATGGGCTTCGTGACAAAGCGGTGAGGCTCAAACGCAACGATGCTCGCTGAGGATGGACAGCGGAGGGGCGTGATGTAGCCGCTGGCTGTAAGGGGCAACACTGTGAATAACAAGCAACATTTGGACACATATAAAGTCCAGAACACTCGCACAGAATGGACCCAAAACCTCTGCCCTTAACTTAATGCAAAGGCAATAGGCCTCTCCACACCTCTGACGATAAACCCCGGGCTGGCCCCACCGCAACCACCCCTTTCTTCTTTAACTCACCTTTCAAATGTCACCCTAGGGAAACCGGCCTTGGGAAGAGCACATCATTTAAGACACATGCTCGGACAGCCCGAGGGTTCGTCCGCTTCACCTGTAATACAGAGAAGTGCCATTCACCAGCAGTGCGGTAGCATGGACCTCACGTTAACCTCCCCTGCATCGATGCTTTTTTCTCTCTCGCCTCAGCCTTAACCGCTTCCGCTCAGATTATCCTTTAGTCTGACATGCTGCCACCAGCCCACCATCGGTAATATTAAAACGGGCTACAATCATACCTGACGCTTGGCCTTTATTCCGGCTCACCTCCGCTGCTCCTCTGCTTCCAAAGGTGGCCGTGAAGCACCTGCAAGAACAGAGACGCAAGCGCTCCATCTGCCTGCCACAGTATTAGGCACCACCACAGATGACGGCCACCTCACCTTGTTGGTGCACCGTGGCCCGCCACCACCTCCGGGGCCAGAAAAAGGCACGTGCCAAGAGACTGCGTGAAACTGGTTCCCACCTTCCACTACGTTACCTTGACTGATCGCTTGCCTGGCCTATGTCGTTTACAGGCGGCTGCACTGAGGCTCAGGCCTGGCCTATAACACACAAACAAGGGATGCCTATAAAACTCACCTCCAACGCAACACGGGCCTGCTAGGAACGGCTCGCCTGGCCTGAGTCGCCTCCCCTGCAAATGGCCTGCTTTCCTCCTCGCTTTGCACCTTCAGAAGAGAAAGAGCCACACGCAAACACATCTTAAACATGGCACACAGCTACTGACTGCTTTGTCACGCCAACAGCACCGGCCAACCTACCTCCTTGTGGACTTCCCCTCAACTTCTCTGTCGCTGCATTCATACACATCACGTCTGGCCCCGACTGAAAAACACAAAATTTTATTGAGTTCCCCCGATGCCAACTCACTGCTGCACCATTGCAGACCTCTCGCTCCCATTGAGGAACCCTTATCTCACACTGCATAAGGCAAGTGCGATAGAGGCATGCTATCCATTACACCACCCTGATACACAGATAGACTGTGCAAGACAAGTGCGATACAGAGGCACGCTATCCCTTAGACCACCCCGTTCCAGAGGCACGCGGCGCAAGGTGGCTGCGCAGCATCTGCAAAAACAGAGCCAAACACTCCATCTACCTGCCATGTAATGCTTTCGTATTAGACATCAACATGGACAACGACCACCTCATCTTCTCAGTGCATTCAGACGTGTGGCTATGCCCCAACGATGCTGCCTGTGGGGGTCTGCAAGAGACAAAGCAAAAAGCCACAAGGCGAGAGACTGCCTGAAACTAGTTCCCATCTCCCATTCCCTTACCTTGGCCGATTCCTCCCAGCCTCTGCCAGTTACAGGTGCCCGCGCCGAGGTTCATGCCGGGGCTATAAAACAAACAAGGGATGCCTATAAAACTCACCTGCAATGCAACACCAGCCTGCTAGGAACAGCTCACCTGGCCCGAGTTGCCTCCCCTGGAAAGGGCCCTCTTTCCTCCTTGCTTTGCACCTTTAAGAGAGAAAGCCACGCACAAACAAATCTTAAAAATGGCACAGGGCCGCTCACCATTTCATCATGCCGACACCACCAGCCGACCTACCTGCTTGTGGTCTTCCCCTCGACTCCTCTGCCACTGCATCGGTACGCATCGCATCCGGCCCTGTCTGAAAAACACAACAATTTATTAAGCACGTCACCCCAATGCCAACTCCTTGCTGCACCATTGCAGACCTCTCGCTTCCATTGAGGAACCCTACCTGGAGTCTAACTCCAGGCAGCCGTTAAAACACAGACAGAAAAAAACCCAGCAGGCATACCTCAGAGCCCCACAACCTTACACCCCTGCAAAATTCCATCTGCTTTTTCCAATGCTGAAGGGCCTCACCCAGGCGGCTCCCTTCATCTCCCAGGAGCTGGATGGAAAGGATGGTCCGCACCCCCTGCTGACGGTGCCACCCTCACCGAGGCCTCCCAGGTATAATCCTGCACGCTAAGCCTGGACTCTTACTGCTATGCCACGTCACCCTGACTCCACAGCCTTGGGCAGAGCAGCTCCATGCCAAACATGCACGCAGAATGATGTAATGCAGAAGCCTGTGGACGATGCAACTCCAAGATGACTGAAAACTGTCAGCGAGAAGGGCTCCTGGACAGGAGACTCCATCAAACAATGCCCTCGAGGGGTGGATGGGAGGAAGCTCTATAGGCAACCCCAGAAGAGAGGGGACTGGAATGGCTCATTGGAAGGACTTATTGTCAGAATTGTGACAGTAAGTAAGGATGCACTAGAAGACCGCCTTTGAGACCTAACGATGGAAAGATGTACGGAAAAAGCCTCAGGCCATGAAAAGGAGAACCTGGAGAGCAGACTTCCTGACAGAGTCTGCGATGACGCCGCAAGAGAAGACCGACCGGAAACTTCCGAGACGTGAGGACAAACCGTGCCGTGATCTGGCTAGGCAAAACATGAAGAGCCCCGCGTGCGCTATGCTGATGAGCGAGTGTGCGCATTCGAGACCCTAGAGACTGCGCCCAAGAGGCACGCTGCGCCCCTTTGAGCACAAAGAGGGTGCTGACACCCAGAGAAGGGCTAGGACACAGAAGACACGACAAACGTAAAGAGAGACACGAGCTGGAGCTGCCCTGCCCGGCACACCCTGGCATTGCGCTGGCAAGTGACCTGCTCCTCCCTGTGCAGTCTTACCCAGCCTCTCCCCGAGCCCTCCCATCCCTGCCCTCTTCTCCGGCTCCTTCTACTTAGCTTTGAGGAGTCTGGGGATCCAAAATCCTTTCTGGGCGGGATGTCTACTGGACGTCTGCTCACTGGGACGCTTTGTCAGGTCAAGCCTCGCGTACCGCCTGTAAAGCAAAAGAGACGGTTAGAACTTCACAGACACCGTCGCACCTGAAAAAACAATCGCTGCTTTAGCCTGCTAGTCTCAGCTCACCTGGCTGAGGTCACCGCTGGTGCTGACATCTGGCTTCGCTTGGCACTTTGTGACTTCAAAAATAACCTTACAGGCCAAAATGGATAAGATAGTCATATGGCCACCGGTCACATCTTACCTTGAGTAACGTGTGCTGACCCGCTTGCTTATGGCGCTCCGCTCAATGCTCTTTGCAGCCGCAGAGGGACGAGCGAGTCACCTGGATGCAGACCGACAGCTTACCGAGTCCAAAGTTCTCCGCAGGAAGCCTCCCTTTTTCCCAGGCTGAACTTCATTCATTATTTATCTCCCCTCCTCGCCCCTCTCTGGTTGGTGCAGTTCCCCAAAAACTGCAGTGGCAAGGCATACCTCGTGTTTTGCAGACAATTGCTATGTTCGGTCTTCTACTGAACTCTGGGCTCTGCTACAGGCCCGGGAAATAAAGGGCTAATGCTTAAAGACCACGAGGGGCCTGCCGTGGCATCCAAACGAGATGGAAAAAAACACAGTGATCTGGGAACCACTAGGAAAGCCGTGAGCTCTCCCGGAACCGGGAAAATGCTATGTATTCAATTCCTATTACTTTAATAGGAAAGGCTAAAGCTCTATAGGCAGACAAAAGGATCGCCCTGACCCCAGCAAGATAATCTCATCATCAGGCCCATTAGGAGAAGCGATGCTCACGGCTTACACATTATAGAGCAAAGCTGGATAACAAAAGCTGAGGTTCTATCTTCAGTACGGTCAGGAATGGCAGTAAAATGCCACGCGCATAGAAACAAAGACCAATACAGAATTGCGTAGGGTCATCTTCCAACTCCCTAAAAATACAATACAAAATAAGTTCAAAACCCAAAACCAAGCCACAAACCTCTCTACGAGTACACGTTTTATTATATGCATGCTGCTTAACATCGAGCACTCCTTAAGGTCTTACCTCAGATGCATCTTCCCAAAAAGCCCAACCGACTACAAAGCTCCATCTGCCAAATGAAAGCCAGAGCACTGATCCTGGGGAAAGCCAGCAGGAGAATGAGCTGCCTAGGGCAAGACCTGTGGTTTATATACCCTTGGGCCCACCTACTGCCCTTCCCACAGTGCCCTGGGAAAGGGGAGGGTCCTGCCTGGAGAAGGCTTAAAAGCAGCTGGAGGAGCAGGTGGGGCTCCTCTGACCCAAGTTGTTTATCAGAGCCTGCAGAAGATATAAAGGCCCTAAAGGAGCCGGAGAGGGTTTTCTGACTTGAGTTAGCTTTGTGGGATGCTGGGCGCCAAATGGAGAGAGCAGCTCTCACTAAAACCAATGATGCTGCATCTGTTGCACTGGTATGTAAATAGCTTTAATTTTTCTGGCGTGTAGATTGTCACAGTTTGGCATGGTCGGGTGCTGGAAAAGAACAGGGGTGCAGAAAATGGCTGCTGTGAGGAGCTGCTGGAATTCTCCACAGCTCTAAAGTATAAACAATTCAAGGCCACAGTCACTGTTGACCAGGGCCAAGCCAATGAGAGATAGTCATAGCACCTCTGAGAATCACATATAGAAGAAAACAACGCGGAAGCGGCGGCATTTTGCGACCGGAGAAGGGAGTGAAAAGATGTAACAAGCTGTGCAGGCACCGGGGCCGGGGAGGATGGGGGAGGAGGCACTCCAGGTGCCAGAGAGAAAGATGCCCCTGCAGCCTGTGGAGAAATGCCATGGAAAAGGCCACGAGCCCACCTGCAGCCTGCGGAGGAGGGGCTCCACACTGGATGGAGCAGGTGGAGACATAGAGAAGATGCTGTGACCCTATGTTGGAATAAGCCCCTGCCAGCACTTGCAGCCCGTGAAGAGAATCAGAGACACAGAGATGAGCAAGAGACAGTTTTGTGCTGGAACAGGTTTGCTGGGAGAGGGGGCTGGTGACCCCATGGAGGATTGAGACTGAGAGACATTGTGATTTATTGCTGCCCACCCTAGCAGTGATCCAGGTGGAGCAGCTGATGAAGAGATAAAGCCCTGGGGGAAGAGGCTCACGTTGGAGAAAGTTCATGGATGACTGTCTCCCATGGGTGGGTCCCCACAGTGCAGCAGGGGGAGAGTGTGTGGAATGAATGCCGCCACACCCCACCCCCAAGCCAAGAAGGAAACCAACTTGCAAGGAACTGACCAAAGCCCCCTTCTCCCAGTCCCTGCCCCCCTGTGCTGTGATCAGGGGAAGAAGGGAGTGAAATCAGGACTAGAGTGAAGTCTGCTAAGAAGGGAGTGAGGAGGGGAGGTAGAGGTGTTTTAAGATGTGGAAAAGGAAAACAGCTCATGAAGAAGTAACTGAGAACCCCATTATTTTTGTTTCTGCGGGGGACAGTTTTCAGCGATGTACTGCCCGGAACAAAAAGCACATGGAACCAAAGTCGCCGCGTCGTTGTTTCTGCGGGGGGAGAGTTGTCGGCACTGCACAGCCCGGAACAAAAAGCACCCGGAACCAAAGTCGCCGCGTCGTTGTTTCTGCGGGGGGACCGTTTTCGGCGCTGCACTGCCCGGAACCAAAAGCACCCGGAACCAAAGTCGCCACGTCGTTGTTTATGCGGGGGGACGCTTTTCAGCGATGCACTGCCCGGAACCAATAGCACCCGGAACCAAACTCGCCGCGTCGTTGTTTCTGCGGGGACACTTTTCAGCGATGCACTGCCCGGAACCAAAAGCACCCGGAACCAAAGTCGCCGCGTCGTTGTTTCTGCGGGGGGGGGGGGGGGGGGAGACACAGTTTTCGGCGCTGCAGTGCCCGGAACCAAAAGCACCCGGAACCAAAGTCGACGCGCCGTTGTTTCTGCGGGGGGACACTTTTCAGCGATGCACTGCCCGGAACCAAAAGCACCCGGAACCAAAGTCGCCGCGTCGTTGTTTCTTCGGGGGGGGGGGGGGGGGAACACGACACACACACGACAGTTTTCGGCACTGCACAGCCCGGAACCAAAAGCACCCGGAACCAAAGTCGCCACGTCGTTGTTTCTGCGGGGGGGGACGCGTTCCAGCGATGCACAGCCCGGAACCAAAAGCGCCCGGAACCAAGTTCGCCTCGTCGTTGTTTCTGCGGGGGGGACACTTTTCAGCGATGCAGTGCCCGGAACAAAAGACACCCGGAACCAAAGTCGCCGCGCTGTTGTTTCTGCGGAGGACAGTTTTCGGCGATGTACAGCCAGGAACAAAAAGCACCCGGAACCAAAGTCGCCGCGTCGTTGTTTATGCGGGGGGACACTATTCAGCGATGCAGAGCCCGGAACCAAAAGCACCCGGAGCCAAAGTCGCCGCGTCGTTGTTTATGCGGGGGGACACTATTCAGCGATGCAGAGCCCGGAACCAAAAGCACCCGGAACCAAAGTCGCCGCGTCGTTGTTTCTGCGGGGGGACAGTTGTTCGTTCTGCACAGCCCGGAACCAAAAGCACCCGGAACTAAAATCGCCGTGTCGTTGTTTCTGCGGGGGACAATTTTCAGCGATGCACTGCCCGGAACCAAAAGCACCCGGAACCAAAGTCGCCGGGTCGTTGTTTCTGCGGGGTGGACACTTTTCGGCGATGCACAGCCCGGAAACCAAAGCACCCGGAACTAAGGTCGTCGCGTCGTTCTTTCTGCAGGGTGGACACTTTTCGGCGATGCACAGCCCGGAACGAAAAGCGTCCGGAACCAGAGTCGCCGCGTCTTTTTTTCTGCGGGGCGACAGTTGTTCGTTCTGCACAGCCCGGAACCAAAAGAACCCGGAACTAAAGTCGCCGCATCGTTGTTTCTGCGGGGGGACAGTTTTCGGCTATGCACAGCCCGGAACATAAAGCACCCGGAACCAAAGTCGCCGCGTCGTTGTTTCTGCGGGGGGACAGTTGTCGGCGCTGCACTGCCCGGAACCAAAAGCACCCGGAACTAAAGTTGCCGCGTCGTTGTTTCTTCGGGGGGGGGGACGGACGACACACACACACAGAGTTTTTGGCACTGCACAGCCCGGAACAAAGAGCACCCGGAACCAAAGTCGCCGCGTCGTTTTTTCTGCGGGGGGGGGTGGGGGGGGGACGGGGGGGGACACGACGGACACTTTTCGGCGATGCACTTCCCGGAACAAAGAGCACCCGGAACCAAGTTCGCCGCGTCGTTGTTTCTGCGGGGGGACACTTTTCAGCGATGCACTGCCCGGAACCAAAAGCACCTGGAACCAAAGTCGCCGCGTCGTTGTTTCTGCGGGGGGACAGTTGTCGGCGCTGCACAGCCCTGAACAAAAGGCACGCGGAACTAAGGTCGCCGCGTCGTTGTTTCTGCGGGGTGGACACTTTTCGGCGATGCACAGCCCGGAACCAAAAGCGCCCGGAGCCAGAGTCGCCGCGTCGTTGTTTCTGCGGGGGGACACTTTTCGGCGATGCACTGCCCGGAACCAAAAGCACCCGGAACCAAAGTCGCCGCGTCGTTGTTTCTGCGGGAGACACTTTTCGGCGCTGCACAGCCCGGAACCAAAAGCACCCGGAACCAAAGTCGCCGCGTCGTTGTTTCTGCGGGAGACACTTTTCGGCGATTCACACCCAGAACAAAAAATCACACGGAACTAAAGTCGCCAGGTTACTTTTTCTGGTTTGACAGTTTTCAGCAACGCACTCCCCGTAACAAAAAACCCCCGGCACTAATGTCGCCTGGGCACAGTTTATGGGGGCGATCGTTTTCAGCAACGCACATCCCAGAACAAAGAACACCCAGAACCAAAGTCGCCGGGTCACTGTTTCCACGGGGACAGTTTTCAGCGACTGGCAGGCTGGAACCAAAAGGATAGAGAACAGCATGGAGATAAAGAAAGGGAGTGGACAACAGGGAGGGGGTTACAACGTGGAGGATCAATGGGGAATTGAGAGGGAGGGACGACTGAAAGCAGGAGACAGCAAGACTGTGGGGGGACGCAACCTCGGGAGGCTAAGAACGGGGAGAGAGGGGGGCGCAGAAGGAGACAGGGGGCTCAGTGCTGACAAAGAAGAGGGAAAAACCAAGGAGGAGAGGGGACAATAGAGAATGGGACCACAAAGAAGGAGAAACAAGAAAAGGTGAAACCACAAAGAGGTGGGACACTCAGAAGGGGAGAGGGACAAAGGAGGGGGAAACCCACAGGGATGAGTGGCTAAGAAAGAGGGATAAAGAAGGTAGGGCCAAGGGGGGGACGGGACACAAAGGACAGAGAGCAAGAAGGGGAGTGGAACAGAGAGAAGGACAAAGGAAGGAAGGGTACCACCAAGAGGGGAGACCCAGAAGGGCGGGACCACCATAAAGTGGGGGGGCAGACCGAGAAAAGAGAGGGGAACATAGGGAGGGGAGAACTAAGAAAGGGGTGGAACATAAAGAATGGGGCAGGAGAACAATGGTTGGACTTGATCATCTTAAAGGTCTTTTTGTGTGATTTGTGTGATTCTGTGAACAACGTGGGGGAGGAGATATTGGGGGTACTAAGGGGGCATGGGGAGTACCACAGAAGGAGAGGACCAAAAAGGTGGACCGACGAGGTGGGGGGAGTAGCACAGAGGCAAGGGACCACAGAGGGGAAACAACAACAGAGAAGGCAGTTGTCCCCCCCAGAGGTACCCCCGAGAATGTGGGAGCTCAAGAAGAAGACAAAGAGAAGAAGGGGGAGGGAAAGAGAGGGGGATAGCAAGACAAGGGTAGAAACCAAGAGAGGGGACAAAAGGGAATGCAGGAGGAAAACTAGACAAGAACAAAGAGGGGCAAGGAGGAGAGACTAGAGAGGCAGACAAAGAAGGGACAGGGGGGAACCAAACAATTGTGGGGGGTGGGGGGAGCAGCACAGATACAGAGAGAGACACAGAGAGGGTCACGGGTCAAAGGCCACGGGGCCAAACGCCACCAGTCAGAGACAGGGTGAAAGTGGAGAGACAGAGGACTGGGGTAAAGAGAGAGAGAGAAAGGAGGGCAGAGGGACTGAAAGACAAGGAGACAAGAAGATACAGAGAAAAAAATGAAAAGCCAAAAACAGGACAGGCAGAGAGAGATACAGCCAAAGACATCAGGGGAAAGAAACACATAGACACAGATGATGAGGAGAGAGACAAACGACAGGGGTAGAGAAAAACAGATATACAGAGGAAGAGGAGCAGACAGTCTAACTCTGACGACTAAAAATAAATCAAAGCCACACAAAAAATTGACACTGAACACAGCGCACAAAATACTTTATTATGTCGTCTATACTTTTATGAGCTTCATCATCTCTTTGTTGTTTAAATTTTACACATAACAGACTCTTAACAGGCTTCTAAACACTATTAACTGTCATATCTAATGCTGCTACAACATACATGCACATCAACATACCATTTTTTCTTTTGGCCAACGCATGTGATGATTTTTGCTTGAAGTGGACATATTATACAAACCAACATCACTGACTGGGTTCTTTCCATTAACCCCCAAAGCAGTGAGAGCTCTGCCATACTGGATACGTTCTCAACTATTGCACCTTTACAAGAAAATAAATTTGGTCATGAAAATCCCTATATGACCAAAACCCAGTCTACAGTGCTCACAACCTCTAAATCCAATTGACCCCTACCTTGCAATCCGGTCCTCCCCAAACCACTTGCCTAGGCTGGCTGCGTGCCATTCCACCGCAGCTGCCAGAACTCACTTGCCACAGCCATTTCGCAAACAATCCTCCCTCAATCAACAGGCAATTGGGATATTCTGCAAGAGCCCTCCAAAGGAAGCACACCTGCAAAAACCCACCCTGCACAAAACGCCTTGGGAACACAGTTCCCATGGCTCTACAAAAATATCTCCCTGCCTGCAAAAACCCCGGCCCAAGCAGCACATGCCCCAAAACTTGAGCAACAATATTCAACTCGCAGACCGAGCGGAGAAAAAAAAAAAAAAAGACCCAGCCACAAGGAGACAATATCCCCCTGGCAGGGACTTTTTTGGGGGTCGGTGCTATGCTTTGTATTTTTTATTCCAACGTTATACCTAAGTGTGGACTACACCTGAACAAAAAACTTCTCACACACACACACAGGGGTTAACCACACTCACAACTCAATCAGCCCTCAGACCACATGTGCTCACCCTACACCTAAAATCAACCCAGAAGCAGCCCACATCTGTGGGACGTCACCCCAAATCTGCAATGGTTCCTGGCACACACTCTGCAAACAACTTTGCTGTTCTATGTAACACTAAAGACTCACATGGCATAAACCAAAGCCTATGGAAACACTTTGCTCTCTCCGAGACGACTTTCCAGGAAAATTAGCTGAAAGATTGACTGCTGTGATGTGAAGCACAGTGTACTACCTGGGAAAACAAAGACTAGAGCCCAAGCCGCTACCACACTATATATTACACCACCCCAATACAGAGCCACACAGTGCACAGCAAACCCAACAGGGAGGCACACTATCCCTTACGCCACCCCAGTACAGAAGCACATGACACATGTTGAGCATGATAAAGGCGTGCAGCACAAGGTCAGCGCAATGCAGAGTCACACTATCGATTTCACCACCCTAATGCAACAGCACACATCGCAAGATGAGAGCAATAGAGGCACGCTATCCATTACACCACCATGATACAGAGGTACAGGGCACAAGGCGAGGGTGAGAGAGAGGCACACTATTTGTTATGCCAGCCCCAGAGACGTCTGGCACAGGACACCACCCCAAGATAGTGGCCTGCTATGCATTACACTGCCACAATACAAAGCCCAAGACCCAAGCCCAACAGAGCTGGATGGCACGACACTGCATCCCGTCACATAACTGTGGGTGTGGTTGAACTGGGATGCTCCCCCTCTGTAGCTTTCCTCATCTTCGCTGGCAATGTGGAACGACACTGTTTGCCAGCAGCCGGCTGGTGGCAACCTCCGCTGTGGAGATACTTGCTCTCGCAGCTCTACCTTAGCTGTTCTAACACAGATCATCCTTTGCTCCACTATGCGGAGGCCTGCCCGTCACCTGCGACACTAAAACAACAAGGAATGATTCAATAGAATTCCTCTAAGGCCACTGCATCGATGCAGCAGTCACTCACCTTGCCAAAAGGCAGCTCACATGCCGAGATCCCGCTTGGCCCGTGGATTTGCACAGAGTAAAACCAGAAATGCATAGGCGAGTCGCAAGTGCTCGCGGTTGCTTTGAGCCTCTGATGTCAGGTGCCAGCCAGCCTCTGTTTGATGCTCCGCCTCTCCCACAGGACTTCAGCTCAGGGCTTGTCACTCACACCTGAAAAACCCAAGCGAGTGGTCAAAGAGAGTCACACCAGATGACAACCGATGCCTCGGTCAGGCCAGCGGTCAGTCATCTATACCTAAATAACCCAAAAGCCAGACAAACCGAGCCCCGGAGATCGAGCCTCACGTATACGATGGAAGGCACGTGCGATAGTCGACCTCCTCAACTGCCGTGCAAACCGCTGCTCTGGGAACGCTGGAAGACCTCTTCCGGAACCTGCCAAACACAATGGAAATAACTGTGTGGAAGCTGTCTATGCAGAAAGACCCTACCGCCTTTGCCAAAATACCTGCCTGGGTCAACATTTTCCCACCGCGCTCTAAAGCTGTGCTGCACCCAGCTCTAACAGTGCCATGCCTCCTCGTGGGGCAGGTCTGAACCCAAGACGGCACGCAGACAACAGAAACGTGATTGTGAAATGCAAGATGGCCACGATCAATAGGAACGATGACCACAGCAAAGATGATGCTGTCAAGGCAACCCGATGGCACCACGATAGTGCAGATGCATTAAGGTGGCACCAGAAGAGACGCGATGACTGTTGCCCATAAGAGAATGCAACGGTCAAAGCTAGAGCAACAGGTGTAAGAGAAGCCACGCTTTACGACCTAAGACCGGTGAACATGAGGGGATGACCTCAGAGAAGATTTGTTGTGCCAAACAAATGCCTGGTGGAAAGACTTCCCGTCCAAACTGCGACGATGGATGCGCAAGAAGCCCTCCTTCAAGGCCTAACGATGGAAGGACGCGAGGAAGAAGCCTCAGTCCAGGAAAAGAGATGGCTGCAGAACACTGCTACCCACAGAGCCAGCAATCGTGCCCCAAGACAAGACTGACCGGTATCTTCTGAGACGTGAGGATGAACTGCACCGCGAGCTTGCTAAATCGATCGAAGAGGAGCCCGATGGGCATTGTGCCTGTGAGCGTGGGCATTTGAGACCCTAGAGACTGTGGCCAAGCGCTAAGATGATACCGACATACAGAGAAGGACTAAGACACAGAAGATGCCACACAACAAGCACACACACTGACATGAGATAGACCTGCCCTGCCTGGCACACCCTAATGTCATGCTAGTGAGTAACCCACCTGCCCCAAGGGGACCGCTCACTGACAACCCCTTCCAGTACATCAGCTTTTATGGGCAAGCGACCTCACCACTGTCTTTGCCCCCCCCACCTTCTCCCCTTCTCCTCCCGCTCTCTCCCTGACCCCCAGCCCTCCGCTTAGCTCTCAGACCGCTGGGGATCTATATGCATCCTGAAGGAACACAGCGCATCCCTCCATAGGCCAAAGGGGACGTTCCTGTAGTTGCCACGTTGTTCTTCAGCCTCTATGATAAGGACGAGCAGAAAACCAAAATAGCGCCATGGGTCAACATCACATGTGTCAACGCCTGAGCTCTAACCCCTACCCCTCTCAAAAGGGATGAGCCATTCGGGTCACCTGCTCGTTTCAAACGGACAAGCTAGCTGTCATTGCTTGTGGCGCCTACCGCCCGGGAGATGCCAATTCACTCTTACGCTTGTGAAAAATCATGGCTCTCATGATGGCGCTTCGACACATGACCGCACCCCATCGACACCACCTGCAAAAAGAGAAAGCCTAAGGCCCATGCTGAAAGACCGCCTGAAATCACAGGCGGTCCAAAACGCTTTACTATCTTCCATTTCCATACCTCGACAGACCGCTCCCTGGCCTCGGTGGTTCACAGCTTTCCACGCCGAGGCCAGTGCCTCGCCTACGAAACAGAGAAGAGGGTGCCTATAACTGGCTCTGCCAAGTGACCGCTATTCCCGCCCCCTAAGAAAGGCTCACTGGGCCACCGTCACCCCCTGTGATGGCATCACGCTTTCTGCCTCACTTTCTGCCTTCAAAAACAAACACAGACCCACGTAAATCTTGAAGTATCTGCAGAACCGCTGACCGGCTCGATCCAGAGACCCGCCGTGTCACGGTGCTCCGCTCGAGGCTTCCGTCCCTGGATTAGCACGCATGGTGTGAGGCCCCATCTGAAAAACCCAAATATTTATTAGCGACTCATCATGGTGCCCAAGGACAACCGCACACTGCCTGAACTCTCGCTTCCATTCAGGAACATCATCCACAGTCTAACTATAGACTGCCTTGAAAAGAAGAATGGAAGAAAGCAGGCGTGATTCTGAGCCCTGCGCAGATGAGCCTTCAACCCTGCAAATTGCCATCTGCTTTTCCCAGTGCTAAAGGGCTCCTCTGAGGCAGCTCTGATCGTTGCCCAGGATCGTGATGGAAAGCACTCTCCGGGCAGCCTGACCGACGGCTCCACGATCCCAGCAACCGTACTGCCTTTGATGAGGCCGCCTGGGCTTAGCTACATGCTGACCCTGCGCTCTTATTGCTATGCCGATGCACCCCAACTCTACGGCCCCGGGCAGAGCAGCTCCACGCCAAACACGTACACAGAACGAGTCTACACACACCGCTACAGACAATGTGACTCTAAGGCCGGAGAAATCTCTCACAAAGAAGGGCTCCCAGACCAGAGATGCTGTAGAGCAATGGTACCTACAGGGGTGAAGCACGGAAGCTCTTAGGCAACCCCAGAAAAGAGTGGGCCAGAATAGCACGGTGGAAGGAGTTACTGTCAAAATGGACACGATGGGTGCGCAAGAAGCCCGACTGCAAGACCGAACAATGGAAGGACGTGGGGAAGAAGCCTCGATCTCTGAAAATGGATGGCTAGAGAGGACTGCTCCCAAGAGAGCCAGAGATTGTGCTGCAAGATCAGACTGACCGGAAACTTCTGAGATGCAAGGATGAACCATGCTGTGAGCTTGCGAAGCAAGATAAGAAGGGCCCAATGGGCACCAGGCCTACGAGCAAGTGTGGGTGTTTCAGACCCTAAAGACCATGCCCAAGGAGCACGCTGCGCACCTCTGAGCGCAAAGAGGATGCTGACACCCAGAAAAAGACTAAGACACAGAAAGCGTGACACACAACAAGTATAAACACAGATGGAGGCGGGAACTGCCCTGCCCAGCACACCCTAGCAACATGCTGACAAGTAACCCTCTCGCCCTTTGCCAGCTCAGAGGGGACCACTCCCAAACAGCGCGCCTTTGCCTACGCTGACTTTCGGGGGCAAGCAGCCACCCTGCTGCTGGCACCACCTTCACCCCACCCTTCTCTCCTCCTCCCCCCCCGCCTCCCTCCCCAGCCCCGGTCCCTGCACTTTGCTCTCAGGTGACTAGGGAAACGCATCTGTCCTGGAAGGAAACGCATGCAATCCCCTGCGTGGGCTGACTGGGACATGCTGGTGGTTGCCACCTCATTCTTCAGCATCTATAATAAAGATAAGCAAAAAACTAATCAAAACTCTGCAGGCAGTCAGTACCACGCACCTCGACCCCGACCTCAACTCCCCGTCGCCTTCTCAAAAGGGATGTGGCATTCCACTCACCTGCTCATTCCAGAGAGGGACATGCTGGCTGTGATTGCTTGTGTTTCCTACTGGGCTTACAAATGCAAAATTACTGTTGTGCTTGGAACTCACCCGACCAGAGATGCCTCCCATGGAAATACCCAAATTTGCTTCTGGCTTCACAGCATCAGAAGAGGAAGTCAGACACTCATGTGAGTCTTGAAATAGCCAGGGCCGCCAACACTCTCGCCACACCCAGAGAGCAAGAGAGCTGGATGGCACGAGACTGCATCCCGTGACATAACTGCAGAGGCCTGCCCGTCACCTGTCATGCTAAAACAACAAGGAATGATTCAATAGGATGCCTCTAAGGCCACTGCATCAATGCAGCAGTCGCTCGCCTTGCCAAAGGCGGCTCGCGTGCCCAGATCCCACTCGGCCCCTGGATTTGCACGGAGTAAAACCAGAAATGCATAGGCGAGTCGCAAGTGATCGCGGTTGCTTTGAGCCTCTGATGTCAGGTGCCAGCCAGCCTCTGTTTGATGCTCCGCCTCTCCCACAGGACTTCAGCTCGGGGCTCGTCTCTCACACCTGAAAAACCCAAGCGAGCGGTCAAAGAGAGTCACACCAGATGACAACCAACGCCTCAATCAGGCCAGCGGTCAGTCATCTATACCTAAATAACCCAAAAGCCAGACAAACCGAGCCCCGGAGATCGAGCCTCACGTATACGATGGAAGGCACGTGCGATAGTCGACCTCCTCAACTGCCATGCAAACCGCTGCCCCAGGAACGCTGGAAGACCTCTTCCGAAACCTGCCAAACACAATGGAAATAACTGTGTGGAAGCTGTCTATGCAGAAAGACCCTACCGCCTTTGCCAAAATACCTGCCTGGGTCAACATTTTACTGCCGCGCTATAAAGCTGTGCTGCCCCTAGCTCTAACAGTGCCACGCCTCCTCACGGGGCAGGTCTGAACCCGAGACGGCACGCAGACAACACAAACGTGACTGTGAAACACAAGATGGCCACGACCGATAAGAACGATGACCACAGCAAAGATGATGCTGTCAAGGCAACCCGATGGCACCGCGATAGTGCAGATGCATTAAGGTGGCACCAGAAGAGACGCGATGACTGTTGCCCATAAGAGAATGCAACGGTAAAACCTAGAGAAACAGGTGTACGAGAAGCCACGCTTTACGACCCAAGACCGGTGAATATGAGGGGACGACCCGAGAGAAGATTTGTTGTGCCAAACAAATGCCTGGTGGAAAGACTTCCTGTCCAAACTGCAACGATAGAGGCGCAAGAAGCCCACCTTCAAGGCCTAACGATGGGAGGATGCGGGGAAAAAGGCTCAGTCCAGGGAAAGACACGGCTACCTACAGAGCTGGCGATCATGCCACAAGACAAGACTGACCGGAACCTTCTGAGACGTGAGGATGAACCGCACCGCGAGCTTGCTAAGAAAGCAAAAAAGAGCCCGATGGGCACTGAGCCCGTGAGTGAGTGTGGGCATTTGAGACCCTAGAGACCATGGCCAAGGGGCACGTTGTGCCCCTCTAAGTACAAAGAGGATGCTGACACCCGCAGAAGGACTAAGACACAGAAGATACCACACAACAAGCACACACACAGACATGAGCTAGACCTGCCCTGCCCGGCGCACCCTAACATCGTGCTGGCAAGGAACCCACCTGCCCCAAGGGGACCGCTCACTGACAACCCCTTCCAGTACATCAGCTTTTATGGGCAAGCGACCTCACCACTGTCTTTGCCCCACCTTCTCCCCTTCTCCTCCCGCTCCCTCCCTGACCCCCAGCCCTCCACTTAGCTCTCAGACCGCTGGGGATCTATATGCATCCTCGAGGAACACAGCACATCCCTCCATAGGCCAAATGGGACGTTCCTGTAGCTGTCATGTTATTCTTCAGCCTCTATGACAAGGACAAGCAAAAAAACCAGAATAGCACCATGGGTCAACATCACATGCACCAACCCTGAGCTCTAAACCCTACTCCTCTCCAAAGGGACGAGCCATTTGGGTCACACGCTCATTTCAAACAGACAAGCTAGCTGTCACTGCCTGTGGCACCTACCGCCCGGGAGATGCCAATTCACTCTTATGCTCGTGATGAATCATGGCTCCCACAACGGCGCTTCAACACTTGACTGCACCCCACCGACGCCACCTGTAAAAAGATAAAGCCAAAGCCACGTGCCGAAAGACTGCCTGAAATCACAGACTGCCCCAAATGCTTGACCATCTTCCATTTCCTTACCTCGACAGACCGCTCCCTGGCCTTGGTTGTTCACTGTCTTCCACGCTGAGGCCGCTACCTGGCCTATGAAACACAGGCGAGGGATGCCTATAACTGGCTCTGCAAAGCGACCTCTACTCCCAACCCCTAAGAACAACTTACCTGGCCACTGTCACCCCCTGTGACAGCATCAGGCTTTCCTCCTCGCTTCGTGTCTTCAAAAACAAACACAGACCCACTTACATCTTCAAGTACCTGCCGAACTGCCGACTGCCTCGAACCAAAGACCCTCCGTCTCGTGGTGCTCCACTTGAGGCTTCCGTTCCCGGATTAGCACGCATGGTGTGAGGCCCCATCTGAAAAACCCAAATATTTATTGGCGACTCATTGTGGTGCCAACCATCAGCCTCAGGCTGCCTGTCCTCTCGCTTCCATTCAGGAACGTTATCCACAGCCTAACTACAGACTGCCTTGAAAACAAGAAAGCGGGTGTGACCGAGCCCTACGCAGATGAGCCTTCAACCCTGCAAAATGCTATCTGCTTTTCCCAGTGCCAACGGGCTCCTCTGAGGCAGCTCTGATCGTTGCCCAGGATCGTGATGGGAAGGACACTCTGGGCAGCCTGACCGACGGCTTCTCGATCCCAGCAACCGTGCTACCTTGGATGAGGCCGCCTGGGCGTAGCTACGTGCTGGCCCTGCACTCTTATTGCTATGCCGACGCACCCCAACTCTACGGCCCCGGGCAGAGCAGCTCCACGTCAAACACCTGCAAAGAATGCGCCTACACAGACCGCTACAGACAACGTGCATCCAAGGTAGGAGAAATCTCTCATCAAGAAGGGCTCCCAGACCAGAGATGCTGTAGAGCAACGGTACCTACAGGGATGAAGCACGGAAGCTCTTAGGCAACCCCAGAAAAGAGTGGGCCAGAATAGCACGGTGGAAGGAGTTACTGTCAAAATGGACACGATGGGTGCGCAAGAAGCCCGACTGCAAGACCGAACAATGGAAGGACGTGGGGAAGAAGGCTCAATCTCTGAAAATGGATGGCTAGAGAGGACTGCTCCCAAGAGAGCCAGCGATTGTGCTGCAAGATCAGACTGACCGGAAACTTCTGAGATGCAAGGATGAACCATGCTGTGAGCTTGCGAAGCAAGATAAGAGGGGCCCAATGGGCACCAGGCCTACAAGCAAGTGTGGGCGTTTCAGACCCTAAAGACCATGCCCAAGGAGCACGCTGCGCACCTCTGAGCGCAAAGAGGATGCTGACACCCGGAAAAGGACTAAGACACAGAAAGCGTGACACGCGACAAGCATAAACACAGATGGAGGCGGGAACTGCCCTGCCCGGCACGCCCTAGCAACATGCTGACAAGTAACCCTCTCGCCCTTTGCCAGCTCAGAGGGGACCGCTCCCAAACAGCGCGCCTTTGCCTACGCTGACTTTCGGGGGCAAGCAGCCACCCTGCTGCTGGCACCACCTTCACCCCACCCTTCTCTCCTCCTCCCCCCCTCGCCTCCCTCCCCAGCCCCGGTCCCTGCACTTTGCTCTCAGGCGACTAGGGAACCGCATCTGTCCTGGAAGGAAATGCATGCGATCCCCTGCGTGGGCCGACTGGGACATGCTGGTGGTTGCCACCTTATTCTTCAGCATCTATAATAAAGATAAGCAAACTCTAATCAAAACTGTGCAGGCAGTTAGTACCGTGCACCTCGACCCCGACTCCCCATCGCCTTCTCAAAAGGGATGTGGCATTCCGCTCACCTGCTCGTTCCAGACACAGACGTGCTGGCTGCCATCGCTTGTGTTTCCTACTGCGCTGAGAGATGCAAGATTACTGTTACCCTTGGAACTCACCCAGCCAGAGCTGCCTCCACTGGAAATATCGCACTTTCCTCCTGGCTTCGCAGCTTCAGAAGAGAAAGACGGATGTGAGCAGCGAAGCATAGATGAGACACACACGTGTTGCTAGCAAATAACATCCCTAGGGAATATACAAGAAGCCCTGCCAGGATAAGTGTCCAGCAGTAGCTCCCAAGACAAAGGAGTCAGGACTGAAATACATAGCTGGCCCGAAACCTCCCCATGTAGCCCACAAGCAGCACTTGACATCCCAGGGCTCAGGCCTTTCCTTTGCCCGGGAACCCTCTTCATACCTCCAAAAGCACTTCTCTCGGCCGGAGCAGCATTCTATGCCAAAAATGCCAAACGTCCAGCAATAGCACACAAACCGAAGGAGCCAGCACTGAAACACATAGCTGGTCTGAAACCTCCAAGGGAGCCCACGAGCAGCACCTTTCATCCCGGGGCTCAGGCCTTTCCTTTGCTCGGGAACCCTCTTCATACCTCCAAGAGTGCTTGCCATGGCAACCGGCCCCCATGGCAACCAGCCCCCAAAGCCGGTGTCCATAGCCGTAGCCCCTCGCAACGGCTCCTGACTGCGGATGAACTGCACTGCGAGCTTGCCAAGCGAGCAAAGAAAAGCCCCATGGGCTCCATGCCTGTGAGCAAGTGTGGACATTTGAGACCCTAGAGACCATGCCCGAGGGGCAAGCTGTGCATCTGAGCACAAAGAGGATGCTGACACCCAGAGAAAGGCTAAGACACAGAAAATGCAGCACGTGGTATAAACACATGTAGAGGCAGGAACTGCTCTGCCCAGCACACCCGAGTGACATACTGAGAAGTAACCTGGTCCCCCTTTACCAGCACAGCGGGGACCGCTCCCAAACAGACCCTTTCCCTATGCTGACTTTTGTGGGCAAACAGCCCCCCTACCAGCACCACCTTCACCCCACCTCTCCACCTGACCCTCTCCTCCTCCCCCTCCCTCCCCAGCCCTGGTCCCTGCACTTAGCTCTCAGGCAACTGGGGAGCCACATCTCTCCTGGAAGGAAACACATGTGATCCCCTGGATGGGCTGACTGGGACATGCTGGCAGTTGCCACCTTGATCTGCAGCATCTATAATAAACAACTAATCAAAACTGTGCAGGCAGTTAGTACCGTGCACCTCGACCCCTACCTCAACTCCCCATCGCGTTCTCAAAAGGGATGTGGCATTCCGCTCACCTGCTTGTTCCAGACACGGACGTGCTGGCTGCCATCGCTTGTGTTTCCTACTGCGCTGAGAGATGCAAGATTACTGTTACCCTTGGAACTCACCCGACCAGAGTTGCCTCCCCTGGAAAGATCCCACTTTCCTCCTGGCTTCGCCGCGTCGGAAGAGAAAGACAGACATGAGTCTTGAAACACAGCAGAGATACACGTGTTGCTAGCAAATAATGTCCCTAGGGAATATACAAGAAGCCCCGCCGGGACAAGTGTCCAGCGGTAGCTCCTTAACCGAAGCAGCCAGGACTGAAATACATACCTGGCCCAAAACCTACACAAGCAGACCCTCCGACAGCACCCCAATACAGAGGCACACTATCCGTTATACCACCCTGATACAGAGGTACGAGGCACATGGCACAAGACAATGCCAACAGAGCCACGATATTTGTTACACCACCCCCAAATGGAGCTTTACAGCACAGGACACCACCCTGAGATACCTTACACCACCACATTACAGAGCCTGATAGAGCTGGATTGCACCAGACTGCATCCCGTGACGTAACAGCAGAGGCCTGCCCATCACCTGTGATGCTAAAACAGGGTACAATTCGATAGGATACCTCTAAGATCACTGGTCAATGCAGCAGTCACTCGCCTTTCTAAAGTCAGCTTGTGTGCCCAGATCCCACTCGGCCCCTGGATTTGCACAGAGTAAAACCAGAAATGCATAGGCGAGTCGCAAGTGCTCACGGTTGCTTTGAGCCTCTGATGTCAGGTGCCAGCCAGCCTCTGTTTGATGCTCCGCCTCTTCCACAGGACTTCAGCTCGGGGCCCGTCTCTCACATCTGAAAAACCCAAGCGAGGGGTCAAAGAGAGTCACACCGGATGACAACCGATGCCTCGGTCAGGCCAGCGGTCAGTCATCTATACCTAAATAACCCAAAAGCCAGACAAACCAAGCCCCGGAGATCGAGCCTCACGTATACGATGGAAGGCACGTGCGATAGTCAACCTCCAACTGCTGTACAAACCGCTGCTCCAGGAAGGCCAGAAGACCGCTTCCGGAACCTGCCAAACACAATGGAAATAACTGTGTGGAAGCTGTCTATGCAGAAAGACCCTACCGCCTTTGCCAAAATACCTGCCCGGGTCAACATTTTCCCACCGCACTCTAAAGCTGTGCTGCACCCAGCTCTAACAGTGCCACGCCTCCTCGCAGGGCAGGTCTGAACCCGAGACGGCACGCAGACAACACAAACGTGACTGTGAAACGCAAGATGGCCACGACCGATAAGAACGATGGCCACAGCAAAGATGATGCTGTCAAGGCAACCCGATGGCACCGCGATAGTGCAGATGCATTAAGGTGGCACCAGAAGAGACACGATGACTGTTGCCCATAAGAGAATGCAACGCTAAAACCTAGAGCAACAGGTGTACGAGAAGCCACGCTTTACGACCCAAGACCGGTGAATATGAGGGGACGACCCGAGAGAAGATTTGTTGTGCCAAACAAATGCCTGGTGGAAAGACTTCCTGTCCAAACTGCAACGATAGAGGCGCAAGAAGCCCACCTTCAAGGCCTAACGATGGGAGGATGCGGGGAAAAAGGCTCAGTCCAGGGAAAGACACGGCTACCTACAGAGCTGGCGATCATGCCACAAGACAAGACTGACCGGAACCTTCTGAGACGTGAGGATGAACCGCACCGCGAGCTTGCTAAGAAAGCAAAAAAGAGCCCGATGGGCACTGAGCCCGTGAGTGAGTGTGGGCATTTGAGACCCTAGAGACCATGGCCAAGGGGCACGTTGTGCCCCTCTAAGTACAAAGAGGATGCTGACACCCGCAGAAGGACTAAGACACAGAAGATACCACACAACAAGCACACACACAGACATGAGCTAGACCTGCCCTGCCCGGCGCACCCTAACATCGTGCTGGCAAGGAACCCACCTGCCCCAAGGGGACCGCTCACTGACAACCCCTTCCAGTACATCAGCTTTTATGGGCAAGCGACCTCACCACTGTCTTTGCCCCCCCCACCTTCTCCCCTTCTCCTCCCGCTCTCTCCCTGACCCCCAGCCCTCCACTTAGCTCTCAGACCGCTGGGGATCTATATGCATCCTCGAGGAACACAGCACATCCCTCCATAGGCCAAATGGGACGTTCCTGTAGCTGTCACGTTATTCTTCAGCCTCTATGACAAGGACAAGCAAAAAAACCAGAATAGCACCATGGGTCAACATCACATGCACCAACCCTGAGCTCTAAACCCTACTCCTCTCCAAAGGGACGAGCCATTTGGGTCACACGCTCATTTCAAACAGACAAGCTAGCTGTCACTGCCTGTGGCACCTACCGCCCGGGAGATGCCAATTCACTCTTATGCTCGTGATGAATCATGGCTCCCACAACGGCGCTTCAACACTTGACTGCACCCCACCGACGCCACCTGCAAAAAGATAAAGCCAAAGCCACGTGCCGAAAGACTGCCTGAAATCACAGACTGCCCCAAACGCTTGACCATCTTCCATTTCCTTACCTCGACAGACCGCTCCCTGGCCTTGGTTGTTCACGGTCTTCCACGCTGAGGCCGCTACCTGGCCTATGAAACACAGGTGAGGGATGCCTGTAACTGGCTCTGCAAAGCGACCTCTACTCCCAACCCCTAAGAACAACTTACCTGGCCACTGTCACCCCCTGTGACAGCATCAGGCTTTCCTCCTCGCTTTGTGTCTTCAAAACAAACACAGACCCACTTAAATCTTCAAGTACCTGCTGAACTGCCGACTGCCTCAAACCAAAGACCCTCCGTCTCGTGGTGCTCCACTTGAGGCTTCCGTTCCCGGATTAGCACGCATGGTGTGAGGCCCCATCTGAAAAACCCAAATATTTATTGGCGACTCATCGTGGTGCCAACCATCAGCCTCAGGCTGCCTGTCCTCTCGCTTCCATTCAGGAACGTTATCCACAGCCTAACTACAGACTGCCTTGAAAACAAGAAAGCGGGTGTGACCGAGCCCTACGCAGATGAGCCTTCAACCCTGCAAAATGCCATCTGCTTTTCCCAGTGCCAACGGGCTCCTCTGAGGCAGCTCTGATCGTTGCCCAGGATCGTGATGGGAAGGACACTCTGGGCAGCCTGACCGACGGCTTCTCGATCCCAGCAACCGTGCTACCTTGGATGAGGCCGCCTGGGCGTAGCTACGTGCTGGCCCTGCGCTCTTATTGCTATGCCGACGCACCCCAACTCTACGGCCCCGGGCAGAGCAGCTCCACGCCAAACGCGTACACAGAATGAGTCTACACACACCACTACAGACAGACAACGTGCATCCAAGGTAGGAGAAATCTCTCATCAAGAAGGGCTCCCAGACCAGAGATGCTGTAGAGCGATGCAACATATGGGGGAGAAGCGTAGAAACTCTATGACAACCCCAGAAAAGAGTGGGCCGGAACGGCACAGTGGAAAGAGTTACTGTCCAAATGGAGATGATAGATGTGCAAGAAGCCTGACTGCAAGACCTAACAATTGAGGACACAGGGAAGAAGCCTTGGTCTGTGAAAATGAATGGCTAGAGAATACAGGTCCCGACAGAGCCAGCAATTGTGCTGCAAGATGAGACTGACCGGAAACTTTCAAGATGTGAGGATGACCTGCACCACGAGATTGCTAAGCGAATGAAGAAAAGCCCATACAGCACCCTACTGATGAGCAAGCACAGGCATTTAAGACCCTAGAGACCACATCTGAATGGCAGACTGCGCTCCTCTGAGTGAAGAGAGGATGCTGACACTCCGAGAATGACTAAGACGCAGAAAACATGACACACGACAAGTATAAACCACACATAGAGGTGGAAACTGCCCTGCCTGGCACACCCTAGCAACATGCTGACAAGTAACCTGCTCCGCCTTTGCCAGCCCAGAAGGTACTGCTCCCAAACAGACCCTTTGCCTACACAGAGCAGCCCCCCTACTGCCACCATCTTTGCCCCACCTCTCTCTTCTCCTCCCGCTCCCTCCCCAGCCCCGGTCCCTGCACTTAACTCTCAGGCAACTGGGGAACCGCATCTGTCCTGGAAGGACATCTTGCCCTTTTCTCCTGCTCCCTTGACTTAGCATTGAAGAGTCCAGGGATCCCAAATCCACTCTTGAGAGGAATGGAGATGCACACTGGAGGTCTGCTAACCAGGATGTGACCCTCGGGGGCCACCTGTAAAATATAAGAAATAGCAGTTTGACCTTTACTGACAGGACCCGCTTCATGGAGCCGTGCTTCAGGTATTGCATACAACACCTTCCGCCAAAGTCTAAAGCCTGTAATGTGCCGTAAGAGAAATAAAGTCCCAATACTTAGTCAACAAAGGACCTGCCGCAACCTGTGCCGGTTCTAGAAGGATCATGGTTCTCTGAGAACGAGGAAAAGCCATAAACTGTCCTGTAACCTGGAAGATGGTTGTCTTTGATACCGTTACTTTATTAGAAGATGCTAAAAGTCTATATGCAAGTAAGAAGCTTACTCAAACCCTAACTAGATAAGCTTATCAGACCTAGTAACAGAAGCGGTGCTAACGGCTTACAGTTTAAAGAGCAAAGCTGGTGAAATAAAACCCCAACAGTCCATCTCGTGCAAAGTCTGGCATGCTGGTAAAATGCTATGCGCCTAGAAGCAAAAAATCAACAGCTAACTATGTAGGATTGAGTTGCCTTACAAAGACCTTGAAAAGCCAACGCAAAACGCACAAACTAAATGCAAGCAAAGCTACATAAATAAGTACTTTTGACTGGGTAGACACTGCTCACACGTAGCTAGTTGTAAAACACTTACCTGAAATGCATGAGCCAAGACAACAGCAGCAACTGAAATGCTTCAGCTGCAGAATGAAAACTAGAACACTGCAACAGGAGACAAAGCAGAATGAGCTGCCAAAGGCAAGGAAGGTGCCTTATATACCCCAGGCCTCACCCACTGCCTTGGGAAAGGGGAGGATGCTGCCTACAGAAGGATTAAAAGCAGCTGGAGGAGCAGGTGGGGCTCTTCTGACCCAAGCTGTTTATCAGAGAATCAATGCTGAATGGAGAGAGGGATTCTTGCTGAAAACATTCTCTACTTTGCTCAATCTTTATACTGATGATTCAAACAGGTATGTAAATAACCATAAGTTTACTAAAACATGGATAAAACATACAAAAGAGTGTTAAACTTCAGAGAAAAAATATTAAGGCTATAAAAGTGCTGTTAGGAGACTGTATTTTAGACTTGCAGAAAGCAAGACAAAAACCTACATAGTTGATATTTCATTTTATTGAGATGGAGTGCAGCACCTGACTTCAACAGGGAAAACAATCCAGATAAGACCAAAGAACAAGGAGCAGTTGCATCCCTAAGAACTCCCAACAAAAGGATGTGTCTGCATGTGAGCCACATAAATTAAGTACTACACTAAATGTAAACATTACTCTGACACGTTTCCATAGGAAATATAGATAAGACACATGTTTGTAACAAATACTGTCCCTAGAAAATATATAAGGCACCCCACCAAGAAAAATATCCAGCAGTAGCTCCTGAACAAAAGCAGCTATGACAGAGACATACCTGACCTGAAACCTCCACAAGCAGCCCCTCTGACACCACCCCAATACACAGGCATGCTATTCCTTACACCACCCCATTACAGAGGCTGCACAGCCATCTTGCGCCACGTGCATCTGCAAAAACAGAGCCAAACATTCCATCTACCTGCCATGTAATGCTTTCGTATTAGACATCAACATGGACAACGACCACCTCATCTTCTCAGTGCATTCAGATGTGTGGCTATGCCCCAACGATGCTGCCTGTGGGGTCTGCAAGAGACAAAGCAAAAAGCCACAAGGCGAGAGACTGCCTGAAACTAGTTCCCATCTCCCATTCCCTTACCTTGGCCGATTCTTCGCAGCCTCCGCCAGTTACATGTGCCCGCGCCGAGGTTCATGCCGGGGCTATAAAACAAACAAGGGATGCCTATAAAACTCACCTGCAATGCAACACCAGCCTGCTAGGAACAGCTCACCTGGCCCGAGTTGCCTCCCCTGGAAAGGGCCCTCTTTCCTCCTTGCTTTGCACCTTTAAGAGAGAAAGCCACGCACAAACAAATCTTAAAAATGGCACAGGGCCGCTCACCATTTCATCATGCCGACACCACCAGCCGACCTACCTGCTTGTGGTCTTCCCCTCGACTCCTCTGTCGCTGCATCAGTACGCATCGCATCCGGCCCTGTCTGAAAAACACAACAATTTATTAAGCAAGTCACCCCAATGCCAACTCCTTGCTGCACCACTGCAGACCTCTCGCTTCCATTGAGGAACCCTACCTGGAGTCTAACTCCAGGCAGCCGTTAAAACACAGACAGAAAAAAACCCAGCAGGCATACCTCAGAGCCCCACAACCTTACACCCCTGCAAAACTCCATCTGCTTTTTCCAATGCTGAAGGGCCTCACCCAGGCAGCTCCCTTCATCTCCCAGGAGCAGGATGGAAAGGATGTTCCGCACCCCCTGCTGACAGTACCACCCTCACCGAGGCCTCCCAGGTATAATCCTGCACGCTAAGCCTGGACTCTTACTGCTATGCCACGTCACCCTGACTCCACAGCCTTGGGCAGAGCAGCTCCATGCCAAACATGCACGCAGAATGATGTAATGCAGAAGCCTGTGGACAATGCAACTCCAAGATGACTGAAAACTGTCAGCGAGAAGGGCTCCTGGACAGGAGACTCCATCAAACAATGCCCTCGAGGGGTGGATGGGAGGAAGCTCTATAGGCAACCCCAGAAGAGAGGGGACTGGAATGGCTCATTGGAAGGACTTATTGTCAGAATTGTGACAGTAAGTAAGGATGCACTAGAAGACCGCCTTTGAGACCTAACGATGGAAAGATGTACGGAAAAAGCCTCAGGCCATGAAAAGGAGAACCTGGAGAGCAGACTTCCTGACAGAGTCTGCGATGACGCCGCAAGAGAAGACCGACCGGAAACTTCCGAGACATGAGGACAAACCGTGCCGTGATCTGGCTAGGCAGATCAAGAGCAGCCCCGAGTGCGCTACACTGATGAGCGAGTGTGGGCATTCGAGACCCTAGAGACTACACCCAAGAGGCATGCTGCGCCCCTTTGAGAGCAAAGAGGATGCTGACACCCAGAGAAGGGCTAGGACACAGAAGACACGACAAGCGTAAAGACAGACATGAGCTGGAGCTGCCCTGCCCGGCACACCCTGGCATTGCGCTGGCAAGTGACCTGCTCCTCCCTGTGCAGTCTTACCCAGCCTCTCCCCGACCCCTCCCATCCCTGCCCTCTTCTCTGGCTCCTTCTACTTAGCTTTGAGGAGTCCGGGGATCCAAAATCCTTTCTGGGCGGGATGTCTACTGGACATCTGCTCACTGGGACGCTTTGTCAGGTCAAGCCTCGCGTACCGCCTGTAAAGCAAAAGAGACGGTTAGAACTTCACAGACACCGTCGCACCTGAAAAAACAATCGCTGCTTTAGCCTGCTAGTCTCAGCTCACCTGGCCGAGGTCACTGCCAGTGCTGACATCTGGCTTCGCTTGGCACTTTGTGACTTCAAAAATAACCTTACAGGCCAAAATGGATAAGATAGTCATACGGCCACCGGTCACATCTTACCTTGAGTAACGTGTGCTGACCCGCTTGCTTATGGCGCTCCGCTCAATGCTCTTTGCAGCCGCAGAGGGACGAGCGAGTCACCTGGATGCAGACCGACAGCTTACCGAGTCCAAAGTTCTCTGCAGGAAGCCTCCCTTCTTCCCAGGCTGAACTTCATTCATTATTTATCTCCCTTCCTCGCCCCTCTCCGGTTGGCACAGTTCCCCAAAAACTGCAGTGGCGAGGCATACCTCGTGTTTTGCAGACAATTGCTATGTTCGGTCTTCTACTGAACTCTGGGCTCTGCTACAGGCCCGGGAAATAAAGGGCTAATGCTTAAAGACCACGAGGGGCCTGCCGTGGCATCCAAACGAGATGGAAAAAAACACAGTGATCTGGGAACCACTAGGAAAGCCGTGAGCTCTCCCGGAACCGGGAAAATGCTATGTATTCAATTCCTATTACTTTAATAGAAAAGTCTAAAGCTCTATAGGCAGACAAAAGGATCGCCCTGACCCCAGCAAGATAATCTCATCATCAGGCCCGTTAGGAGAAGCGATGCTCACAGCTTACACATTATAGAGCAAAGCTAGATAACAAAAGCTGAGGTTCTATCTTCAGGACGGTCAGGAATGGCAGTAAAATGCCACACGCATAGAAACAAACACCAATAGAGAATTGCATAGGGTCATCTTCCAACCCCCTATAAACACAATACAAAATAAGTTCAAAACCCAAAACCAAACCACAAACCTCTCTACGAGTACACTTTTTATTATATACATGCTGCTTAACATCGAGCACTCCTTAAGGTCTTACCTCAGATGCATCTTCCCAAAAAGCCCAACCGACTACAAAGCTCCATCTGCCAAATGAAAGCCAGAGCACTGATCCTGGGGAAAGCCAGCAGGAGAATGAGCTGCCTAGGGCAGGACCCATGGTTTATATACCCTTGGCCCCACCCACCACCCTTCCCATGGTCCCCTGGGAAAGGGGAGGGTCCTGCCTGCAGAAGGCTTAAAAGCAGCTGGAGGAGCAGGTGTGTCTCTTCTGACCTGAGCTGTTTATCAGAGCCTGCAGAAGACAAAGGCCCTAAAGGAGCCGGAGAGGGTTTTCTGACTTGAGTTAGCTTTGTGGGATGCTGGGCACCAAATGGAGAAAGCGACTCACGCCGAAACCAATGATGCTGCATCTGTTGCACTGGTATGTAAATAGCTTTAATTTTTCTGGTGTGTAGATTGTCACAGTTTGGCATGGTCGGGTGCTGGAAAAGAACAGGGGTGCAGAAAATGGCTGCTGTGAGGAGCTGCTGGAATTCTCCACAGCTCTAATGTATAAACAATTCAAGGCCACAGTCACTGTTGACCAGGGCCAAGCCAATGAGAGATAGTCATAGCACCTCTGAGAATCACATATAGAAGAAAACAACGCGGAAGCGGCGGCATTTTGCGACCGGAGAAGGGAGTGAAAAGATGTAACAAGCTGTGCAGGCACCGGGGCCGGGGAGGATGGGGGAGGAGGCACTCCAGGTGCCAGAGAGAAAGATGCCCCTGCAGCCTGTGGAGAAATGCCATGGAAAAGGCCACGAGCCCACCTGCAGCCTGCGGAGGAGGGGCTCCACACTGGATGGAGCAGGTGGAGACATAGAGAAGATGCTGTGACCCTATGTTGGAATAAGCCCCTGCCAGCACTTGCAGCCCATGAAGAGAATCAGAGACACAGAGATGAGCAAGAGACAGTTTTGCACTGGAACAGGTTTGCTGGGGGAGGGGGCGGGGCTGGTGACCCCATGGAGGATTGAGACTGAGAGACATTGTGATTTATTGCTGCCCACCCTAGCAGTGATCCAGGTGGAGCAGCTGATGAAGAGATAAAGCCCTGGGGGAGGAGGCTCACATTGGAGAAAGTCCATGGATGACTGTCTCCCATGGGTGGGTCCCCACAGTGCAGCAGGGGGAGAGTGTGTGGAATGAATGCCACCCCCCACCCCCAAGCCAAGAAGGAAACCAACTTGCAAGGAACTGACCAAAGCCCCCTTCTCCCAGTCCCTGCCCCCCTGTGCTGTGATCAGGGGAAGAAGGGAGTGAAATCAGGACTAGAGCGAAGTCTGCTAAGATGAGAGTGAGGAGGGGAGGTAGAGGTGTTTTAAGATCTGGAAAAGGAAAACAGCTCATGAAGAAGGAACTGAGAACCCCATTATTTTTTCCTAGTCACCGCCCCACCCCCATACCGTGAGCAGGGAGGGAAGAAGGGCATAAAATCATGGCTAAATGCAAGTCTGTTTCGAATGGAGGGAAGGTGCTACTAAGAACCCCATTTTCCCCAGTCCCTGTCCCCCCTGTACTGCGAATGGGAGGGAAGAAGGGAGTAAAAATCCCTGACTAAAGTCTGCTAAGAAGGCAGTGGGGGGGGGGGGGGGGGGAAGACCTTTTAAGATCTGGTTGCATTTGTTTTAAGATTTGGTTGCGCTCCCAACTCCGGTTTTCACTGTTCTTTTTAGTGTAGTGTAATAAATTAGAATAGTTTTCTGCCTTCACTCTGTGTTGAGTCTGTTTTACCCACGCCGTTGCTGATAAAATGATCTCTCCATGTTCTTATCTTGACTCCTAAGCATCTCAATATATATATTCTCCCCTGTCCAACTAAGAAGGGGAGTAATAGACTGGTTTTGGTGAGCATCTGGCCTCCAGCCAGGGCTAAAGCAGCACAAGATAGAAAAAGATAAATATTAAATGAAACTTGGTAGGAAAAGGGCTACTTATGCGCTGTAAAAATACCTTCCTTAGAGCCTATGTTACACTTTGAATCCAGTGACGCTACGTGTAGTGCCAGACTTCTACCGGAACTATGTTCTGGACAAGGCTAAATGAGGAAGCAGAAATATACTCCTCAAGTCTCCACTGGCTGTGGCACGAGAACAACAAGCATTGCAACTCGGACAACCTGGAAAGGAGATGAGGGTGGCACACCGAGGAGGCAGCTGTGGATTTGGAGATCGGCGGTAGGGATGGCCAGTTGGATATCTTGCTGCACTTCCTGATACTGGCAAATCCTGCTTTGCCCCGAGGCTTCTCTCCCTGCCTCTTCTATATCTTCCTCAGCAGTCTGGCTACTTAAAGCTTGCCCAGCCAAGAGATGTTGGTGAGTGCCTCGAAATAACATGGCCACATTATCTGAAGGACCATTTTGAGCGATGCACACCCCCTGAACAAAAAACACCCGGAACCAAAGTCGACAGGTCATTGTTTCTGTGGGGGGGGACGGACGGACAGAGACTTCAGCGATGCACACCCAGGAACAAAAAACACCCAGAACCAAAGTCCCTGGGTCATTGTTTCTGTGGGGTCCAAAGGGGACAAAGGAGTCTTCTTGGGGAAAACGGGGCCCAAAGGTGTCAAAGTGGGCAAAAGGGTTCTTTCTAGTGAAAATGGGGTCCCTCGGGACCTTCCTGGGGAAAAAGTGGGCCAAAGGGGGAAAAATGGGGGCGGAAGGGGGCCAAAGGGAAAATGGAGGCCAATAGGGTGTCAAAGTGGGCCGAAGGGGGCAAAAGGGGTCTTTCTGGGGAAAATGAGGGGTAAAGGGGCCAAGAGGGGGCCAAAGTGGGCCAAACGGGGACAACTGGGAAAACGGGGTCCAAAGAGGGGCAAAGGAGTCTAGCTGAGAAAATGGGGGCCTAAGAAGGCCAAAATGGGCAAAAGGGGTCTTTCTGGAGAAAATGGGGGCCAAAGAGGGGAAAATGGGGTCCAAAGCAAGCCAAACAGGGCCAACTACAAAAATGGGGGCCAAACGGGGGGCGAAGGAATCTGAGAAAATAGGGGCCAAGGGGAGGGTGGGGGGGGTGCTGGGGGGGGGGGTGCCGGGCGGGGGGGGGGGGGGCGCCGGGGGGGTTGTTCTGGGGAAAAGCATGGCAAAAGGCATCTTCCTGGGGAAAATGGGGGACAAAGTAGGCCAAACGGGGCCAACTAGGAAAATGGGGGCCAAAGTTGGTGAAATGGGGCCAAAGGGAGGCAAGGGGGGTTGCTGAGGAAATGGGGGCCAAAGGGGGTGAACTGTGGGCCCTCTGGCACAATGGGGCCAAATGGGGTACTCTAGGAAAATGGGGCCCAAAGAAGGCCAAAGTGGGCAATCTAGAATAATAGGGGAAAATGGGGGGTCCAATGGGGCCCCACTGAGATAATAGGGGGAAATAGGGGCCCCACTGAGATAATAGGGGGAAATAGGGGCCCCACTGAGATAATAGGGGGAAATAGGGGCCCCACTGAGATAATAGGGGGAAATAGGGGCCCCACTGGTCCTTCTGGTAAAAAAGGGGCAAAATAGGTCCTAAGGAGGCCATCTTGAAAAATGGGGGCCATACAGGGGACTTATTGTTGCGCTCTGCTCCAGGCCTCTGTCCCTGGATTAGGACACATGGAGGAAAGCTGATAGAGGAACAGAGCTTTCACAATCCACAAACATATAGACTAATTTGGCAGAGGTTAACCCCCCGCCCTGCGTTCCAACCGACCTCAGATTGTTCTGGGTGGCTGGGGGCAGCTGAGCTTAACTCCTGTGGCATGTTCAATTAGGTGCTTTGTGTTGACCAGGTCTTCGCAACCCTCAGGAACAGAGTTGAGTCAAAACGGAGTCAAGGTTCCAGTCACTGTATATGGCCTACAAGCAGCGTGCAAGAGAACGGGGAAAAGAAAGAAAAAAGTATGGGAAAGAGAGAGCACTTGAGAGCTAGCGATTGAGGGAGCGTAATTGCAATACCTACCACTATAGAGCTGCAGAATCCCATCAGTCCGAAGCGACTTCACATCAGGTGGGGAATTCCATTCGTTGCTAGTTGTCACAGTTCAGTGCTGGGTGCACAGGGGAGGATTGCTCCACTGCAGACGCACACACTTAGGTGGCAATTCTTCTTGGCTCTATTCCGTTCAATACTTACTCTTTAGGTTACCTCATACACCTCTATGTATTCATAACCTGTCCCCGCTGCGTATCAAGTTCCGAGAGGTGATTTCCTTAACGCACTCCCACTTTGTCCCAAGACAAAAGATAGCACGCTATCCTTCACACCACCCAAAAACCCACTTACGTGACGCATGACAAGCCTGATACAGAGACAATCACTTCACCTTCTCGGTGCGCTCACACAGGTTGCAGTGTCCCGCCGACGCTGCCCGCACAGCCTGTAAAAGAAAAAGCCAAAACCACAGGCTAAGAAACTGCCAAAAGCCATTCCCATCCTCCATTCCCTTACCTTGACCAATCGCTCACCTTGCCTCCGTCGCACAGGAGTGGCCACACTGAGGCTTGGGCCTGGCCTAGACAGGGTACCACCCCCCTACCCAGATCCAGGCAGCTGCCACCGCTGCTCCACACCTCAGACATGGATCCCTCAACTCCCACCCTGAAGGGGCCATCACCCTCTTTGAGGCTTTGTCCAGGACCCTCCAGTCCATCATGCAGCCCACTCACCTTCTCCCTCAGTGCATCTGCAGCCCAGTGATGACTCCGCTCCTCCCCTGCCTCAAAACAGTCCCTCCACAGCTGCTAGGGCAAAGGCAGTAGGAGCCACCAGACCCTCCACAGGCAGACAGCCTCTTGCAGGAACAGGCCACTCCCATCAGCCTCACTGCTGGCACCTGGGGCTCCCTCCTGCCCTGGGCACATAGCTGCAGCCAAGTAGAGAAAAGGGGAGGGCACCACCACCTGATCCCTGTGGTGGTTTCACTCTGGCTGGAAGCCAGATGCCCACCAAAGCCCTTCACTCTCTTTGTCAGCTGGGCAGGAGAGAAAGTTTCTATGGAGAGGCTTATGAGTCAAGTTAAGGACAGGCAGAGATCACTCAGAAGTAACATCACAGCTGAAACAGACTCAACACACAATAAAGTCACCTAATGTGTTCCCACCACCCCACCCCCCAACAAAGTTCCCACTGAAATCAAAGTAGTGTAATGGGAAATAAACCCAAATCTTAACACACCTCTCCCCAACTCTTCCTTCTTCCCGGGCTTAACTTTAATCACAGTTTCTCACTCTTCCTCCTCCCTTGCCTACGCCCTTCCCCCCGCCCCTCCCCCAGGTAGCATAGTTCCCCAGGAGCTGCAGTTCAGAGCCACACTTCATGCTTTGCAGACAACTCATGTCTTCTGCCAAATTCCAGGCTACACTTAGCTCTCAGACAACCAGGGAACTGTATGCATCCTCAAGGGACACACACATTGCTCTGCAGGCAAACTGGGACATTCCTGTAGTCACTACATAATTCTTCTGCCTCTATGGTAAAGGAAAAAACAAACAAAAAAAAAAGGAAGAAAAAAAAATAGAAAAAAAAAGAGCATCACAGCTCTTAGAATCCTACAGACAAGGAGAAAAAAACCAAAACATGGGGCCAGGGAGCTGGACTGAGAGAGACAAATAGAAAAAGGCAACAAATAATAGGGCAGAGAGAGGCAGGAAATGACAGGGAGTGACAGAGTGAATTGGCAAGGGTCGGGGTCAGTCTACACAGACAAACACCAGCACAAACTGAACCACATAGCTACACACTATCAGGCAGAGGGGCCAAAGTAAGAAACAGGGGTGGGGAGCTGGGGAAATAAAAGAAAGATAGGTAAGAAGGAAAAAAGCTGCAGAGCAAAAAGCATAGCCATGCATGCAGAACTATGAGGGCAAGGAATTCTGAAAGAGTGTCACCTGGGAACCAGCACCTGGTAGATGGAGCAAAGATAAAAGCAACCAGCTACAGGGAAGGGAGGGCAGGATTAACAAATCGGGGCCAAGCTCTGGCCAGTGAGAAACGGAGAAGTGCAGAACATCACCAGGACTATGTGGCAGAGAGGGAGGATTCTAAAATAAAGGGACTGGGACACAGACAGGGACAAACAGAGAAAAACACCAAATGCAAACCAGTCACAGGCTACCAGCTGGAATTGCAGACAAATAGCCTGGGCCACAGGACAGACAGCTGTGAACTTCAAAGACTGAGAGAGGGAGCTGACAGAGAAAGACAGAGTGACCAAGGAAAAAAGTCTAGACAAGCTATGGCAGAGAAAGCGAGAACTTAAAAGCTGGGAATAAGGAGCCAGACAGAAACAGATGCAGAAAATAAACAGATTAAAATACCCAAAAGAACCCCCACAAAGCCCAAAAACCAAAGAAGCCACAAAAAACAATTAAGAACACCCACAAGCCTCAGACCCCACAAGAAAAGCCACAGAACTCTCTTACTCTAGGAACAATTAGGAAAACCGTAAGCTGACCTGGAAGATACTACACCTTTGATCCCCATTAGTTTATAAGGAAAGGCTAAAACTCGTTGTGGACAAGAAGCTCACTCTAACCCCCCTAGAAAAATCTCATCACTAGACCTGTTAGAAGAAACAATACTCACAGCATATAGAGCAAAGCCAATGAAAAAGAAAAAGGAAGTCCCATACACCTAGAATTAAAAACCATAATTATGTAGAATTAAGTCATCTTACAAACCACTGAAGATTCAAAATAACACCACTCAAAGCTACACATGAATGTACATTTTATTACATACATGCTGCTTAGCCTTGACTACTCCTGAAGCTCTTACCTCAGATATACCTCTCCAAACAGCCAAACCAGCTCAGATGCATGTTCCCAAAAAGCCAAGCCAACTACAAAGCTCCATCTACCAAAAGAAAGACAAAGCACCAACACCCCAGAAACCCTGCAGGTGAGTGAGCTGCCTAGGGCAAGGCCAGTTGCTCATATAGCCCTGGCCCCACCCACCACCCTTCCCACAGTCTCCTGGGAAAGGGGAGGGTCCTGTCTGCAGAAGATTCAAAGGCAGGAGTGGGTGTTCTGACTTGATTTTATGGGATGCAAAGTACCAAATGGAACGAGAGACTCTTGTTGAAAATGATTTCCACTTTTACTGCAACTGTGTCTTTCATGTTGATGGTGCAACTTGCTATGTAAGTAGCTTTAATTATTCTGGGATGTGGATAGAAAAAGATTAATACCCTACTAAACGTTTTAGAAAAATAGCTAATTAAATACAGTAAAAATACTATCCTTGGTAATCATATGCTTTAGCTTTGTACAAAAAAGCCTAAGTGCTACATGGTTATACTATGCTTCTAGCGAGATCATATGTACCACCTGACTTCTACTAGTACTACATTTTGGATGAGGCTCTATGATAATGCAGAAACAGATCCCTCAAGAGTCCATTCTAAAGAATATCTCTATTTGCAAAGGCAAGAGTTTAAATGGTCAACTAACCTTAACCCTCTCTCTGACCAGTACCCTTAACAGAACTAAATGAGTCCCAAATGAGAGAAACCTGGTCATGACTTGAAAGCTCCCCGGGTAGCCCAGCATCAGGTTAGAACCTCAGGACTTTCCTAGCCAAGGGAATAGTCCTAATTTTTCCTTACATCGCTTTTAGGCTCTAGCAGCACCCACCAGGGAGAATGGGAACAAGAGGGAGAGAGAAAGTGGGAGCAGGACAAAAAGAAAAGAGAAAGGGTAAAGGGAAGCCAAGAAAACCACAGCAGAGTGGAAAAAAGATGGGCCAGGGCAGGAATTGCCCAGCATGCAAGAGGGAGCACAGGGTGTTCAGAACCAAGTTATGAAATGGTTGAGGGAAAGGGAAAAGGGAGCAAGATCTTTTTCAGGAGTAATTGGAAGCCTGCAGTAAACCACTCAAAACCAGCAACATAACCAATCCCTGTGCTTGAGCAATCTGTGCTGTACAGACACCATAGCTGCAAAAAACCCACCCAAAAACACCACCTCCCAGCATACAGTGGCAAGTGCTGCCTGGTTAGCTGAGTGCCTCAGGACTACACCTCCTGGCATGTCCCAGAGAACAATTATGGCCAAAAGCCAGCCACGTACCCCAGTGTACTACACTGCCCACATGCTGCAGAGGTGGCCATCCGTGCTTTCTCACCCTGCGGGGGCACCGTCCCATCCCCTGTGCTAACAGGGCACACACACCACCCCCTGATCCAAGCAGCTGCTGCCACTGCTTTATGGATCCCACTGCCCTCTTAGTGGCTTTCTCTGGGACCCTCCAGTCTATTGCACAGTCCCACTCACTTTTTCCCTCGGTGCAGCCACAGCCCCTTCACAGCTGGCCTGGGGCAGGGTAAAAAGAGACACCAGCCCTTCTGTGGGCAGACCCCATCAACCTCATTACCAGCACCTGGGACTCCTCCAGCCCCAGCACACAGCTGCAGCCCAGCAGGAACATTAAGGGGTGCCACTGCCTGACCCTCAGTAATGGTTTAAACCCTGGCTGGAGGCCAGATACCCACCAAAGTCCCTCTATCACTTCCCTTCTTAGTTAGACAGGAGGCAAAATGGATATTGAGTCTTTTACTTGTCAAGATAAGGACAGGCAGAGATCATTCAGCAAGCACCATCACTGGCAAAGCAGACTCAACACCGAATAAAAAAGAATGCTGCTAATTTGTCACCAGCACCACCTCCAATCCTCCCCAAAGTACCCACTGAAAAGAGAGTAGGATAATGAGTGCTCTACCGTCCTCTCAGTAAGAGCCTCTTCCTAAAATTCAACCTAAACCTCCCCCATTGCAGCTTCACACCGTTCCCTTGGGTTCTATCACTGGTCACCAAAGAGAGGTGATTGGCTCCCACCCCTTCACTCTCCCTTGTAAAGAAGCCATAAACCACAATGAGGTCTCCCCTCAGCCTCCTTTTCTCCAGACTGAAAAAAATCAGGGATGGGCAGGAGGCAGGCAGAGATCTGCTGCATGGCAGCAGGGCTACCAGTTCCTGACACTGGCAGGAGACCTCCACCACCTCAACGCTTCTCTCCAGCTCTGCCTCTTCCTCCTCCACAGTGGCGCCTGCCTGACCCTTACCTGCTTGGATGCCTCAATGGTCCTGATCTGCAAAGCTTCCTGGCTTCCTATGGTTTAGCACATAGCCGACACAGGCACCGAGCTCCTGGCATCACATGCTGGTCTGCTCTCTTATGGGCAGCTCAGAGAGATCCTTCCTCGCTGCAGGGACTGGCCATCCTTTGCCAGAGGTGCCTGTCTGCAGGACCCCTTTGGATCCACTCCTCCATCAGCAGCCCCAGGCACATATGCCCAGACAACCCCCTTTACAGCTGGAGCCCCTTCACGGACCAGGCCCAGCCCCTCAGCCTCACTGGCCATGCCTGGGGCTGCCCCAGCTGCAGCCCCACAGCATGTCATCCAGCACATAACCCCTGCACCTGTCCGCAGCCACGGGCTCTGCATCCAAGGGCTACAAACACATACAGAGGTATCAGGAAAACTTTACTCAATAGCACATGTAAATCCCAGCAGCGAGTTGGCCACAAGGCTCAATGCCCAAATGCAGCAGGACACAGAGCAAAAAATGATAAGTGGGAGGAAGGATGGGGGGACCTGGAAAAGAGCTGTGGAACAGGGAAACGGAAAGCAGGATATGGCTAACGAGATGGACTTACCCTGGTAGGGAGTTAAAACAACCACACAGCCATTTGCTGGTTCAACTCCTCTCCAGTGAGATGGGTGAAGAGAATCAAAAAGAAAAGCATAAAACTCGTGGCTTAACATAAAAACAGTTTAATAGGACAAAAAATAAAGACAATAGTAATTATAAAAAAAACCCAAGGAATACACAGCAAAACAGTTCACCAGTCAGAGCCAATGCTCAGATAGGTCCTGAGCTGCCTGCTCCCCTCAGTCATATTCAGAGTATGACATCATATGTTTGAAATATCATATGTTTGAAACGACAGTTTTCACCGATGCAACCCGGAACAAAAAGCACTCGGAACCAAAGTCGCCGGGTCATTCTTTCTGCGGGGACAGTTTTCAGCGATGCAACCCGGAACAAAAAGCACCCGGAACCAAAGTCGATGGGTCATTGTTTCCGCGGGGGGTGGGGTTGGGGGGGTGACAGCTTGCAGCTATGCACATCCCGGAACAAAAAGTACCCGGAACCAGCCCGGGCTGACTCACCTCATCCGTACCGGTGGCAGCTCTGCGTGGCCGCACCCCCGAGGCGCCGCCGCGACCCCCGGCGCGCAATGACCGCGAACCGCGGAGATACCCCCCGCCCGGCCCAAACGCCCCGCCACTAGCCGCGGAGAAAAGCCCCGGCACGGAGCGGCGCCGGGACAACGCCGGCCCCGGGCGGGGGGAGAACGCGCGGCGCCTAGCCGCCCGCGGGCACCGGCCTCGGCCTCGGTCCTGAGGCGCTACCGCGGCGTGGTCGCTAGGCAACGGCAGCGCGCCGCTTTCAAGAGCCCTGCCGCGGGCGCTGCGCCGCCCGGCCGCAGTACCGGTCAGTGTCCGCAAGGCGGCAGCACGCAGCGGCTTTCGTGCGCCGCGCCGCCCGCCAGCTACCGCAGCGTGTCCTCAGAGAGGCAGAAGCGCTCTGCCGCTCCAACTGCGTCTCCCACCCGCAGTACCGCGGCTTATCTCCAAGGAGGCAGCACGCACCGGGCTTCGCCTGCACCGCCGCAGGAACGCGGGGAGTCCGTAAGGAGGCAGAAAGCGGCGGCTTTCGTGCGCTGAGCAACCCGGCGCAGTACAGCCGTCAGCTCCCTGCATTTATCAATTACCCGCCAGGTGCTTACGAACGGTACATTTCCCGGCATTCCGCCAGGCTTCAAATCGCCCCAGAGCGCATGCGCCGGGTACTCCTGGCAGCTTCAGTTCGCACTACTGCGCATGCGCCTTTGTCCTGCGGCGCTACGGCGGCGTGGTCACAAGGCAACGGCAGCGCGCCGCTTTCAAGCGCTCCGCTGCTCTCGTTACGCCACCCGGCCGCAGTACCGGTCAGTGTCCGCAAGGCGGCAGCGCCCAGCGGGTTTCGTGCGCTGCGCCATGCCTCGCCGCTCCCCAGCTACCGCTTCGTGTCCTCAAAGAGGCAGAAGCGCTCTGCCGCTCCAACTGCGTCTCTCAGCCGCCGTACCGCGGCGTATCTCCAAGACGACAGCACGTAGCGGGCTTCGCGTGCACCGCCGCAGGAACGCAGCGGGTTTCGTGCTCTGCGGCAAATGGCCGCAGTACCGCGGTTTGTCCGCAAGGCGGCAGCACGCAGCTGCTTTCGTACGCTGGGCCACCCGGCGCAGTACCGCGGTCTGTCCGCCAGGCGGCAGCACGCAGCGCGGTTCGTGCGCTGCGCCGCCCGGCCGCTTTGCTCTCTCTTCCTTTCTGTTCTCCAGCCTTCATTAGCACAGACACTTCTTTCCCCGTATTTATCTTCATAAAGTTCCTACAAAGCTATGACAGGATTGTGGCTAAGTGCATCCTGGGGAACTGCAGCGCTGACTTTCACCTGTGGGGCCAGGGCTGCTCAGCACCAGTGGGCAACAGGTGTGAAAATCACAGAGTCACAGGGCTGGGAAGGGACCCCCAGAGCCCACGGGGTCCCACCCCCTGCCAAAGCAGGGTCCCTAGGAGGGAGGCATCCAGACGCGACTGGAATCTCTCCGCAGAAGGAGACTCCACACCCCCCTGGGCAGCCTGCCCCAGGGCTCCCTCACCCTCACTGGGCAAAAGGTCTTCCTGTGCTCTAAATTGCAGCCATTGCCCCTGCTCCTGTCCCCACAGACCACTGAGAAGGGGCTGCCCATTTCCCCCTGTAGCCCATACTTAACATATTGACCAACATCAATAAGGTCCCACCTTAGTCTTCTCCAGGCTGAACAGTCCCAGCTCACTCAGCCTTTCCTCACAGGGGAGATGCTCCAGGCCCTGTTCATCATCTTTGTAGCCCTTCTCCCTCCAGGAGATCCCTGTGTTTTTTAGACCAGGGAGCCCAGAACTGGACACAACACTCCAGGTGGGGCCTGACCAGGGCACAGCAGAGGGGGAGGATCCCCTCCTGTGACCTGCTGGCCAAAATGCTCTGCAGGAAGGAAGCACGACCTGAAACAAACATTTATTAAAAAGGACTGTACAAACAAATGAAACGGGTAGCAGCACACTGTTGCTCCTGCTGGGCAAAGAAGTGAAATATTTCAAACACAGCAGCCCATGAAAGTGCCAGAAAGTGCTCAAATACCTAAATGCTGAAAGGAAAACCTACGCCGGAGGAATTGGAAAACTGTAAAATAAAGCAAAGCACTTCTCTTTATTTAAAGTGCTAGTAAAGTCTCTATTTCTTGAATTCTGCTATTTAGAGTAGTACCTCAATGGCTATTCTTTCAAAATTAGCTTCTGTAACTTGCAGCCAATAGCAGGTTCAGTCAGTCAGTACCCTGTTGAATCCAGCAACTGTAACTATTAAAATTCAGCTTACCTTTCCTCTGTGATTAACGGGGTCCTTGGCTCTAAAGTTTGAACAACTTACCTACCCCAGCCTGGGTATAGAAATTTCTACAGCACAGCCTTTAGACACAGTAGAGCGTTTGCATCCTTTTAGCGTGGGCTTAAGGTGGGGGGCAGGGACAGAGGCCTGTGACTTTTTTTGCCATTTGCTTGCAAAACAACAGGGCCATATCCTTTGGGGCAATGGAGGAAATCAGGAAGAGACCCTAGAAACCATCTATAAAAAAGAATCCAGTGATTTTTCTTCGCGCTTCAATGGCCATTGCAAAGGGAATGATAAAGCCAGGGTTAAAACAGACTAGTAATATCAAACTCTTGTAAACTTTGAGAAGGGTCTCTTTATGGCTCTTCTGAGAAATTAACTGAATAAGAAGGAATTTAAGCCAAGTGAAGAAGTATCCTCAAAGAACCTTAGGTACAAAGGAAAAGGCAGTTGTTGCTCCACGGAGCAAAAATGCAGTAGACGTGCAAGACCTGCACTTCAGGCAGCTTCCTGCTCTGACTGAAAAACCCCACTAAATCAGTATTTCGTAACTTTCCCTCCGGTCCCTGGAGAAAGGTGCCTGGGAGAAAAAAAGCCTGCGGCTGTCACAGAAAAGCTCTTCAGTTCAACTTCCTTAATCTGTAAGAGAAAAGAGTACCGGCTCTCTAGAAAAGATACTGCTTCCTTCCCCCCAGCCCAAGGATCCCTTGATCAATAATACAGATTTTGGCTCTTTGAAATAGAACATTCCAAGTTGGGAGGGGACCCATAAGAAACATCCGGTCCAGCTCCCTGCTCCTCACAGGAGTACCTAACGCTAAACCAGATGCTCCTTGAACTCTGGCAGGTTTGGTGCTGTGACTACTTCCCTGAGGAGCCTGTTCCAGCGACTGAGCACCCTCTCAGTGAAGAGCCTTTTCCTAATGGCCAGTCTGAACTTCCCCTGATGCGGCTTCATTCTGTTTTCTTGTGCCCTGTTACTGGTCACCATAGAGGAGATGAGCACCTTCCTCTCCGCTGCCCACCCTGAGCAAGTTGTAGGCTGCTGTAAAGCTCCCCCTCAGCCTTCTTTTCTCCAAGCTCAACAAACCAAGTGACCTCAGCTGCTCCTCCAATGTCTTGCCCTTGAGACCTTTCTCCATCTTGGTTGCCCTCCTCTGGACACACTCTGATGATAGCTGATGTCCTCCTTGTGCTGAGGTATCCAAAACTGTGCCACTGTGTGGTTTCCTGGCCACCTGCAGCTGTTGGGCAGCTGCTGCAGCTGCCGCCAGAGACTCTGGGGTGGGAGGCTCCTGTGCTTCTGTCTGCCAGTCTGCTTTTCAAAGTAGCTAGACAAAAGAGAAATCAATAAAAAATGGAACCGTCTTTTCAAGTATCCCCTTAGTTTTGGAACTGGTCTCCTGTGTCAGAACAGAACGGATCGTGTTTCCCTGTCGTGGCCCCCCACCAGGCTCAAACTACCTATGCTTGGACACCACTTGGAATAGCTGATAAACGCAACGAGTGGTATTTTCCTCTGCATTTGTCAGCTTCAGCCAGATTTCACATTGTCAGCTTCTAAGATATGTAGATGTACAACTGGAAATAAATCAAACGGGATGGGAAATAGACAACACACATGTTCAATCTTCAACAGCTTTAGATGCACCGCTGTCAAACTTAGTTGGTTTGTGTTTTAGTCTGTTAGGTAACTTTTGTATGCAGGGTATTCCTTCATGCCTTGTAGTGTCAAGGTGCTTGGAATGGAAAGCAGCATTTCTGAAGAAATACCAAAGAGATCTGGACAACTCTGTGTCTGAAAATTATGCCAAACGTGCCGGGTGTCGAGAGAAATGTTTCTTACAACATCATTTGCATTGAAAACTGATCCGTCAAAGAAAGGACGCTGTTCTTTGAATAGCAGCTACTTCTGCCCCACTCCCCCCACGTAGGTTATGCCTAAAAAGGAACCTGCAATTTATTCTCCAAATCTATTCCACATCTTGGGTAAAGTTACTTGCTGACAGGCGTAGGCTAAATGCCACTGCCCTGTGCATCAGCAAAAAGTAAAACTCTAACTGGCAGCAGCACAAACCTACTGAAGAACGCTGTTTTGTATGCCTTTCCTGTATTGCCTCCTACCTAAATTTAACTCCCAGTAAATTCAGACTGAATCTTATGAAATACAGATGCTCCTACATCCCCCTTTTTTGGGTAACCTGGTTTTCATGCTTACCTCGAGTTCTTTTTTTCAACAAAAGCAAAGTGACAAACAGTAGGACCGATAGAAGCTACAAGGCCAGGCAACGTTTGCTCTGGAGACTTACTCAAGGGACAGCTCCTCCTCCTCCTCCTCACACAGATCTGGCAGCCTCTGCAATCCCAGAGTCATTCGCAAAGCGTCCACATGCTCCTTCAGGGGTTTCTACTCCTCATGCAGGCGACGAGTGGATTCCAAGAGCTTGTTGAGGTCATTCTCAGACTGCTCGATAGTATTCTCCATCTGAAACAGGGGGATGAACGTCCTTTTAAAGAGATACTCTTCTGACAGGCCTCTAATTGAGCAAGAGACTGTCAGAAAGATGAGATTCATCTCGATCGGGCTGGAAAAGATTTCAGACAATGCAATAGTAAAACAGTCAAGGCACGGGAAGGATGGAAACCAGGCAAGGAAGAAGCAACTGACAGTGACATCTGAGGTGTGTTTGGGTTTAGAAAAAGGCGTGCTCAACTTACCTGCCAAAAAGTAGACGGGCAACAGGTAAGTCAGCAAGTGAGGAGCTATGGAAAAGTCTCAAGGGACGTTAAAAAAGACATTAAAGGAAAAGCAGGTCATTTTCTGTGCTTCTAAGGTACAGTGGTTAGCACTTAACAAGAAAAGGAAAGCTACCAGCCTCTCTTACTGCTGCAAGTGGGAACAGCAATGGAAAAAAACCACAATCTGACAGGAAAAAGGGGAGGAGGAAACGCAGACTGTGCTTATGCAGCTGGGGAGGGGAACAGACATTTCAAGCGATAAATAAATGCAATATGCAGCTTGTACTTGTTTACAGTGGGGGAGCTTTTTTTTTCCAGTGCAGATACCATCAGAGCTAGAAACCACTGTTAGTTGTGTAGATGTCCTACCATGATGTAGAAAGTACGGCTTTAAAAATATATTCCCCATTTAGCACCTCTAATTGGCCAATCTTCATTTAGAAATTGTTCTCTCTTAATGGTAATCATTCCCTTCAGGGTGATGCTTCTTAATGTTTGATGGCTCCACTCGGTGCTGAAGGCCCCCTCTTGCCATGAAATGAACAAATACCATATATTTTCCAAAAATCTCTGTTCTTCCAAACACCTCCAATCAAAAGTCCCATCCAGCTGCCCAAGTCTCTCTGTGTCCAGGTAGTAAATGAGAAAAGGAGAACAGGAAAAGGAGTTTTCTGTGGGATTGTCAGAGTGATGTTACTGTGGCTACTGGCAAAGTGTACCCACAGTGGACTGCAATGGTGCAAATGCTTACTATGCCAACATTACAAAATATGCCACCCAACTCAGACAGGAATAAACAACTGTCCTGAGGTAAATTTACTTTGCACTCTTCATGGGATCCTGGGATGGTGGTGTGAAGTTGGGATTACTGAAGCAATGAAGCCAAAGGAAGCTCTCTGGGAAAATGAGGGCCAAAGGAAGCAAAAAGGGGCCAAAGAGAGCCCTCTGGGAAAACGGAGGGCAAAGGGGGCCAGAGGAGTCTTTCTGGGAAAATGGGGGCCAAAGGGGGCCAAAGGGGGTTTGGAAAGGAGCTGAAATCACTTGGGGCTGGAATAAGACGGAGGTGTTGGAATAAAGATGGTTGGGGCTGCAATAAAGACTGTGGGGCTGGAAATAAAAAGCACAGAGCTGGAATAAAGGCGGCTGGTGTGGGAAAGGAGCTGAAATCACGGCTGTGGGGCTGGAGCTGAGACATGATGGATCTGGAGCTGAATATTAGCTGTGGCTGAAGATGAAACACTGAACCTGGGGCAGGAATCAAAACTATAGGGCTGCAATAAAGATTGTTTGTGTGGGAAAGGAGCTGAAATCACTTGGGACGCGAGTAAAGACACTGGGAGCCTGGACTAAAGACACCGAGGGAGGGGCTGAAATTATTGCTGGGTGGTTTGGAAAGGAGCTGACATCACTCGGGCCTGGATAAGACTGTGGGGTTGGAATAAAGATGGTTGGGGCTGCAAGACTGTGGGGCTGGAAATAAAAAGCACAGACCTGGAATAAAGGCGGTTGGTTTGGGAAAGGAGCTGAAATCACGGCTGCGGGGCTGGAGCTGAGACACGACAGAGCTGGAGCTGAATATTGGCTGTGGCTGGAGCCAAAACACCAAACCTGGGGCAGGAATAAAGACTGCGGTGCTGGGAGTAAAGACACTGGGGCTGGAATAAAGATTGGGATTAGAAAGGAGCTGAAATCTCAGAGCTGGATTAAAGATGGAGGGGCTGGGGCTGAAATGATTGTTGTGGGGCTCGGAAAGGAGCTGAAGTCACAAACCAAAGCTGGGGCCAATATAAAGCCCGCAGGGCTGAGCCTGTAACCTCACAGCCAGAACAAATGGTTTTGTTTTGGGAAAGGAGCTGAATTCACTTGGGGCTGGAGCTGCCTCTGCGGAGCGGGGCCAGGCAGGAGCTACGCTGAAGCGTGTGCAAGCTGGAGCTGGCTTGATGTGTCCCTGGGCTGCAGGGCCAGCACCGCTGAGCAAAGGACCAGCGCTGCAAGGCCCCGGGGCCAGGGCTCCCTGGCAGGGCCTGGCCCGTGCCCAGCAGCCACCCCGTGCAACCAGTGAGCGATGCTCCTGCCCTGAAACCTCCCCGTGTAGCCCACAAGCAGCCCCACTGACCTTGGAGCTCTGTGCTCAGCTCTAAACAAAAAAAAAAGGAAAGGACGCCTTGCCTCCTGCACACAGCAGTGACGGATCCAGGCATTCCATCCCATGCTCGATCTCAGCGTGCGGCTCCAGCGCATCACACTGGGCCGGCACGCCTGCCAGCACAGTCAAGAAGCTGTCGGCTCCACGCAGTCTCCCTGGGTCAAAGGGAACACGGACAGTCAGAGACAAACAAACCACCCTTTTTCTACCAGCGCCACACACCGCTCGCTCACTCCCACGGAAGCGGCAGCCAGAGTCCCCAGGGCTGGGGACCAGAGCGCTTACTGACAAGCGCCCCAAAAACAAGAACCCGAGACAAAGTGCACAGCCCCAGCAAGAACGCGGAGCGCTTCACCCGCCCGAGGAGGCAGGAACGCGAGCCCCCGCCCCACCGCTTACATGGGTTATGCTACCACAGCACAGGGGGATGATAAAGGGAAAGGCCACCTCGCTGCTTTAAAGGGCCATCACTGCTTTATGAATTTTCCTACAGCTTTCTGTGCCATCCAATAATCACCGAGTACCCAAAGTCAAAACAAACATTCCACTTCAGTCACAGCATTACCTGCTCTACAATAGATGCCAGCCTCCCGAGGGCCAAGCCACACTCGTCCCCTCGAGTCACCGCAGCGCTGCCCAGCTTCACTACAATCCGCTTTGCATTCTTCAGCTCACTGCGGCGTGCAGATGATTTCCCATGAGCACGGCTGAGTGGCATGGCGACAAACGGGATGTCTCTCCAACAACGGATAGATTCATTCCTTAATCTGTGGTTACGGCAAGGGAGAGCTGTGATTAAAGAGAGAAAGAATGAAAAACAAAAATGCAGTTTGAAGTGTTTCATTCAGACATTAAGCCTCTGAAGTCAGGCAGTGTTTCCCACTCTTCCAAAGCGAAAGCTCGCAAGACGCACTTTGCCCTGACTAGTGCACCTACAATGAAGACAAGTTCTAACTTTGTCTACAGAGAAGCCGGAAAAACCCCAAAAGCTCTCACCAAGCAGACAAAATACACAAAGCACAAACACCCCCACAAACTAATAAATAAGACGTTAATTAAAAACTTCTGCCTTACTTGGAGGGGAAGTAGCAATAAAAAGAAATGCAAAATGCATTCTTCAGGTATTTCTCCAACAGTCCTTCCAAACTAGTCTCCAAACCTGACTTTTGAAAGGATTATTCTCCCACTATCTCTTAGAATAATAAAGTTACGCTTAGATTACTGCTCACAGAGAGCAGTACTAGTTTCCATCAGTTTACTGTCTTCGTAACAGCTATTAAGTAGCACAGCACGTTTAGGTTCTGTTCCAGCCCAGCCCAGAGAGGCTTCGTCACCTTCCCAAGCAAGAAGGGCTCTCAAATCCTAAAACTGGTGCTTTTAACCACACGCTCTGCAGCACTGATTTTTCAGACTGACGACTGCAGGCCCACAGAACATCCACAACCATTTGCAACGAGTCGACAAAACAAAACGAAATCAAACTTTGCCGGGGTTTTCTACACAAAGGCCACTATCCCCACCCAGCGTCAGGGCACTCCACAGGTGGAAAAAAGATACCTGGAATCCAAACTCCTACAGAGAACGCTGTCCTGTGCTACGCTGGAGCAGTTCTGCAGAGATCATTCCCATTCCAAGGGGCCGCACGCGGCTCCAGTGAAGTAAGCCTTACCAATAAGCCTGTAACACCTGGGGTGCGGCTGTTCTTTAAACTGCTCTGTTACCTTACAAACCGACACTCTCCTTCAATAGAAGTCTGGTGTGGGAACAAGCACGCCCAGTTCCTGAGGATTCCTCCGCCGCACCAGCTGCAGGTTTTCCTGTAGCTCTTTCCAAGACCCGTCTGCGGCGTGAAACTCTCTCAACATCGCCTCAATGGGGCCCTTCGACGGCTTCAGAACACGCTTGCCTTCTCCAGGACGGCATCTGCAAGGGCAAAGCACAAGTTCAGCTCAGCTCCCACTCTTGAGCAGAACTGAGAGCAACATAACCATTCCCAAAGAGACACCGCAGTGCAAAACCTACTTGCCCGGGCCCGTCTGTTACACAAGCTGAGGTTGCAGATGTCTGCTGACAAGGGAACAAAAGGCAGAGCAGTCTCTGCACTCCATTTCCATTTACGGTAATGTGGTAAAGGAATAAAAAACCCCATCCAAGGCCTGAGCCCACCCAGACCAGAAAAAAAAACCTTTAAAAAAACCTGCAAGCCACAGAAAACCCTAAAACCCAATTTAAAAAAAGTGAAAGCACAACAAAAAAACAAATCAAAACAACCACTAAACACCACAAAAACCACAACAGAAGCCCCAAGCCCTCCTCCACCAAAACAACCCCACGAGCAAAAAAACCCACAAGCCGCAATTAAAAAGAGACACAAACCCCACGGACACCCCCCCGCATCCCCAAAAACCCGCCAGCCCCAAGCAACTTCCCCTATCCAACTAAAACAACCCCACAAGCCGGCACCGACCCCACTAACCCCAGGCCCAACGCAAAGCCCCGCAGAACCCCGATAACCCCAAAACCCAGCGAAAACCACAAGCCTGAACAACAACCCCGCACCGCCACCTTCCCTCCCCCGACCCCGCCGAGCACCGAGCCCAAAAAACCCGGGAAGCACCCAGGACCGCCCCGCCCGGCCCCTTCGATGGGGGAGCGATGCCAGGCGCTGAGGAACCAGCCCGGGCTGACTCACCTGATCCGTACCGGCTGCTCGCGGAAGGGCAGCTCTGGGTGGCCGCACCCCGGAGGCGCCGCCGCGACCCCCGGCGCGCAATGCCCGCGAACCGCGGAGACACCCCCCGCCCGGCCCAGACGCCCCGCCGCTAGCCGCGGAGAAAAGCCCCGGCACGGAGCGGCGCCGGGACAACGCCGGCCCCGGGCGGGGGGAGAACGCGCGGCGCCTCGCCGCCCGCGGGCCCCGCACCGACCCCGCGGAGCCCCGGCCCGCCGCGAACCCGCTCGCCGCCGACCGCCCGGCCCCGGCCGACCCCGCGCGGGGCGGCGGAGGCGGCGCCTCACCGGGAGGGAGCGCGGAGCCGGCGGCACCGCCCGGCGCCCAGCGCGGCGTCACGCGGCCGGGACCGGCGCCGGGAGCCCGGGCGAACGGCGCGCGCTCCGCGGCAGGAGCCGCGCGTGGGCTGGGCGCGCTTCCCGGCATCCCGCGGGGCTCCACACCGCCCCAGAGCGCATGCGCAGGGTCCCCCGGGCAGCTTCAGCGCGCTCTACCGCGCACGCGCCTCGGTCCTGCTGCGCTACCGCGGCGTGGTCGCTAGGCAACGGGGGGACAGTCGTCAGCGCTGGACAGCCCGACACAAAAAGCACCCGGAACCAAAGTCGCCGTCTCATTGTTTCCGCAGGGGGAGGGGGGACACACACTTTGCAGCGATGCACATCAGGGAACAAAAAGCACCCGGAACCAAAGTCGCCGGGTCGTTGTTTCCGCGGGGACACTTTTCAGCGCTGCACCACTCCCCCACCCCCGGAACCAAAAGCACCCGGAACCAAAGTAACCGGGTCGTTGTTTCCGGGGGGGGGGGGGGGGGGGGGGAAGAGAGAGGAGGAGACTTTTCAGCGCTGCACCCCCCCCGGAACCAAAAGCACCCGGAACCAAAGTCGCCGGGTCGTTGTTTCCCTGGGGACGCTTTTCAGCGCTGCACCATCACACCCCACCCCCCCGGAACCAAAAGCACCCGGAACCAAAGTCGCCGGGTCGTTGTTTCCGTGGGGGGGGGGGACACACACACACACACACTTTTCAGAGCTGCACCACTCTGCACCCCCGGAACCAAAAGCGCCCGGAACCAAAGTCGCCGGGTCGTTGTTTCCGTGGGGACACTTTTCAGCACTGCACCCCCTCCGGAACCAAAATCACCCGGAACCAAAGTAACCGGGTCGTTGTTTCCCTGGGGACGCTTTTCAGCGCTGCACACCCCGGAACCAAAGGCACCCGGAACCAAAGTAACCGGGTCGTTGTTTCCATGGGGACGCTTTTCAGCGCTGCACCATCACACCCACCCCCACCCCCGGAACAAAAAGCACCCGGAACCAAAGTCGCCGGGTCACTGTTTCCCTGGGGACACTTTTCAGCGCTACACACCCCCCATCCCCGGAACCAAAAGCACCCGGAACGAAAGTACCCGGGTCGTTGTTTCCGTGGGGACACTTCTCAGCACTGCATCCCCCCGGAACCAAAACCACGCGGAACCAAAGTAACCGGGTCGTTGTTTCCGTGGGGACACTTTTCCAGCGGTGCACCACTCCCCCCACCCCCGGAACCAAAAGCACACGGAACCAAATTAAGCGGTTCGTTGTTTCCGTGGAGACACATTTCAGCGCTCACCCCCCCGGAACCAAAAGCACGCGGAACCAAAGTCGCCGGGTCGTTGTTTCCCTGGGGAGGCTTTTCAGCGCTGCATCACCCGGAACGAAAAGCACCCGGAACCAAAGTCGCTGGGTCGTTGTTTCCCTGGGGACGCTTTTCAGAGCTGCACGCCTCTGCACCACCACCACAACACACACACACACCCCCCCCCCCGGAACAAAAAGCACCCGGAACCAAAGTCGCCGGGTCTTTGTTTCCCTGGGGACGCTTTTCAGCGCTACACACCCCCCCCCCATCCCCGGAACCAAAAGCACCCGGAACCAAAGTCGCCGGGTCACTGTTTCCCTGGGGACACTTTTCAGCGCTACACACACCCCCCCCATCCCCGGAACCAAAAGCACCCGGAACGAAAGTACCCGGGTCGTTGTTTCCGTGGGGACACTTTTCCAGCGGTGCACCACTCCCCCACCCCCGGAACCAAAAGCACACGGAACCAAAGTCGCCGGGTCGCTATTTCCCTGGGGACACTTTTCAGCTCTATACACCCCCCACCCCCGGAACGAAAAGCACCCGGAACCAGCCAGGGCTGACTCACCTCATCCGTACCGGTGGCAGCTCTGGGTGGCCGTACCCATGAGGCACCGCCGTGACCCCCGGCGCGCAATGCCCGCAAACCGAGGAGACACCCCCCGCCCGGCCCAGACGCCCCGCCGCTAGCCGCGGAGAAAAGCCCCGGCGCGGAGCGGCGCCGGGACAACGCCGGCCGCGGGCGGGGGGAGAACGCGCGGCGCCTCGCCGCCCGCGGGCCCCGCACCGACCCCGCAGAGCCCCGGACCGCCGCGAACCCGCGCGCCGTCGACCGCCCGGCCCCGGCCGACCCCGCGCGGGGCGGCGGAGGCGGCGCCTCACCGGGAGGGCGCGCGGAGCCGGCGGCACCGCCCGGCGCCCAGCGCGGCGTCACGCGGCCGGGACCGGCGCCGGGAGCCCGGGCGAACGGCGCGCGCTCCGCGGCAGGAGCCGCGCGTGGGCTGGGCGCGCTTCCCGGCATCCCGCGGGGCTCCACACCGCCCCAGAGCGCATGCGCAGGGTACTCCTGGCAGCTTCAGTTCGCACTATTACGCATGCGCCTTTGTCCTGCGGCGCTACCGCGGCGTGGTCGCTAGGCAACGGCAGCGCGCCGCTTTCAAGCGCTCCGCTGCTCTCGCTGCGCTGCCCGGCCGCAGTACCGGTCAGTGTCCGCAAGGCGGCAGCGCCCAGCGGGTTTCGTGCGCTGCGCCCCGCCTCGCCGCCCGCCAGCTACCGCTGCGTGTCCTCAAAGAGGCACAAGCGCTCTGCCGCTCCAACTGCGTCTCTCAGCCGCCGTACCAAGGCGGCAGCACGCAGCGGGCTTCGCGTGCACCGCCGCAGGAACGCGGCGGGTTTCTTGCTCTGCGGCAAATGGCCGCAGTACCGCGGTGTGTCCGCCAGGCGGCAGCACGCAGCTGCTTTCGTACGCTGGGCCACCCGGCGCAGTACCGCGGTCTGTCCGCAAGGCGGCAGCACGCAGCGCGGTTCGTGCGCTGCGCCGCCCGGCCGCTTTGCTCTCTCTTCCTTTCTGTTCTCCAGCCTTCATTACCACAGACACTTCTTTCCCCGTATTTATCTTCATAAAGTTCCTACAAAGCTATGACAGGATTGTGGCTAAGTGCATCCTGGGGAACTGCAGCGCTGACTTTCACCTGTGGGGCCAGGGCTGCTCAGCACCAGTGGGCAACAGGTGTGAAAATCACAGAGTCACAGGGCTGGGAAGGGACCCCCAGAGCCCACGGGGTCCCACCCCCTGACAAAGCAGGGTCCCTAGGAGGGAGGCATCCAGACGCGACTGGAATCTCTCCGCAGAAGGAGACTCCACACCCCCCTGGGCAGCCTGCCCCAGGGCTCCCTCACCCTCACTGGGCAAAAGGTCTTCCTGTGCTCTAAATTGCAGCCATTGCCCCCGGTCCTGTCCCCACAGACCACTGAGAAGGGGCTGCCCATTTCCCCCTGCGGCCCATACTTAACATATTGACCAACATCAATAAGGTCCCACCTTAGTCTTCTCCAGGCTGAACAGTCCCAGCTCACTCAGCCTTTCCTCACAGGGGAGATGCTCCAGGCCCTGTTCATCATCTTTGTAGCCCTTCTCTGGACTCCCTCCAGGAGATCCCTGTGTTTTTTAGACCAGGGAGCCCAGAACTGGACACAACACTCCAGGTGGGGCCTGACCAGGGCACAGCAGAGGGGGAGGATCCCCTCCTGTGACCTGCTGGCCAAAATGCTCTGCAGGAAGGAAGCACGACCTGAAACAAACATGTATTAAAAAGGACTGTACAAACAAATGAAACAGGCAGCAGCACACTGTTGCTCCTGCTGGGCAAAGAAGTGAAATATTTCAAACACGGCAGCCCGTGAAAGTGCCAGAAACTGCTCAAATACCTAAATGCTGAAAGGAAAACCTACGCCGGAGGAATTGGAAAACTGTAAAATAAAGCAAAGCACTTCTCTTTATTTAAAGTGCTAGTAAAGTCTCTATTTCTTGAATTCTGCTATTTAGAGTAGTACCTCAATGGCTATTCTTTCAAAATTAGCTTCTGTAACTTGCAGCCAATAGCAGGTTCAGTCAGTCAGTACCCTGTTGAATCCAGCAACTGTAACTATTAAAATTCAGCTTACCTTTCCTCTAATGATTAACGGGGTCCTTGACTCTAAAGTTTGAACAACTTACCTACCCCAGCCTGGGTATAGAAATTTCTACAGCACAGCCTTTAGACACAGTAGAGCGTTTGCATCCTTTTAGCGTGGGCTTAAGGTGGGGGGCAGGGACAGAGGCCTGTGACTTTTTTTGCCATTTGCTTGCAAAACAACAGGGCCATATCCTTTGGGGCAATGGAGGAAATCAGGAAGAGACCCTAGAAACCAGCTATAAAAAAGAATCCAGTGATTTTTCTTCGCGCTTCAATGGCCATTGCAAAGGGAATGATAAAGCCAGGGTTAAAACAGACTAGTAATATCAAACTCTTGTAAACTTTGAGAAGGGTCTCTTTATGGCTCTTCTGAGAAATTAACTGAATAAGAAGGAATTTAAGCCAAGTGAAGAAGTATCCTCAAAGAACCTTAGGTACAAAGGAAAAGGCAGTTGTTGCTCCACGGAGCAAAAATGCAGTAGACGTGCAAGACCTGCACTTCAGGCAGCTTCCTGCTCTGACTGAAAAACCCCACTAAATCAGTATTTCGTAACTTTCCCTCCGGTCCCTGGAGAAAGGTGCCTGGGAGAAAAAAAGCCTGCGGCTGTCACAGAAAAGCTCTTCAGTTCAACTTCCTTAATCTGTAAGAGAAAAGAGTACCGGCTCTCTAGAAAAGATACTGCTTCCTTCCCCCCAGCCCAAGGATCCCTTGATCAATAATACAGATTTTGGCTCTTTGAAATAGAACATTCCAAGTTGGGAGGGGACCCATAAGAAACATCCGGTCCAGCTCCCTGCTCCTCACAGGAGTACCTAACGCTAAACCAGATGCTCCTTGAACTCTGGCAGGTTTGGTGCTGTGACTACTTCCCTGAGGAGCCTGTTCCAGCGACTGAGCACCCTCTCAGTGAAGAGCCTTTTCCTAATGGCCAATCTGAACTTCCCCTGATGCGGCTTCATTCTGTTTTCTTGTGCCCTGTTACTGGTCACCATAGAGGAGATGAGCACCTTCCTCTCCGCTGCCCACCCTGAGCAAGTTGTAGGCTGCTGTAAAGCTCCCCCTCAGCCTTCTTTTCTCCAAGCTCAACAAACCAAGTGACCTCAGCTGCTCCTCCAATGTCTTGCCCTTGAGACCTTTCTCCATCTTGGTTGCCCTCCTCTGGACACACTCTGATGATAGCTGATGTCCTCCTTGTGCTGAGGTATCCAAAACTGTGCCACTGTGTGGTTTCCTGGCCACCTGCAGCTGTTGGGCAGCTGCTGCAGCTGCCGCCAGAGACTCTGGGGTGGGAGGCTCCTGTGCTTCTGTCTGCCAGTCTGCTTTTCAAAGTAGCTAGACAAAAGAGAAATCAATAAAAAATGGAACCGTCTTTTCAAGTATCCCCTTAGTTTTGGAACTGGTCTCCTGTGTCAGAACAGAACGGATCGTGTTTCCCTGTCGTGGCCCCCCACCAGGCTCAAACTACCTATGCTTGGACACCACTTGGAATAGCTGATAAACGCAACGAGTGGTATTTTCCTCTGCATTTGTCAGCTTCAGCCAGATTTCACACTGTCAGCTTCTAAGATATGTAGATGTACAACTGGAAATAAATCAAACGGGATGGGAAATAGACAACATACATGTTTAATCTTCAACAGCTTTAGATGCGCTGCTGTCAAACTTACTTGGTCTATGTTTTAGTCTGTTAGGTAACTTTTGTATGCAGGGTATTCCTTCATGCCTTGTAGTGTCAAGGTGCTTGGAATGGAAAGCAGCATTTCTGAAGAAATACCAAAGAGATCTGGACAACTCTGTGTCTGAAAATTATGCCAAACGTGCCGGGTGTCGAGAGAAATGTTTCTTACAACATCATTTGCATTGAAAACTGATCCGTCAAAGAAAGGACGCTGTTCTTTGAATAGCAGCTACTTCTGCCCCACTCCCCCCACGTAGGTTATGCCTAAAAAGGAACCTGCAATTTATTCTCCAAATCTATTCCACATCTTGGGTAAAGTTACTTGCTGACAGGCGTAGGCTAAATGCCACTGCCCTGTGCATCAGCAAAAAGTAAAACTCTAACTGGCAGTAGCACAAACCTACTGAAGAACGCTGTTTTGTATGCCTTTCCTGTATTGCCTCCTACCTAAATTTAACTCCCAGTAAATTCAGACTGAATCTTATGAAATACAGATGCTCCTACATCCCCCTTTTTTGGGTAACCTGGTTTTCATGCTTACCTCGAGTTCTTTTTTTCAACAAAAGCAAAGTGACAAACAGTAGGACCGATAGAAGCTACAAGGCCAGGCAACGTTTGCCCTGGAGACTTACTCAAGGGACAGCTCCTCCTCCTCCTCCTCACACAGATCTGGCAGCCTCTGCAATCCCAGAGTCATTCGCAAAGCGTCCACATGCTCCTTCAGGGGTTTCTACTCCTCATGCAGGCGACGAGTGGATTCCAAGAGCTTGTTGAGGTCATTCTCAGACTGCTCGATAGTATTCTCCATCTGAAACAGGGGGATGAACGTCCTTTTAAAGAGATACTCTTCTGACAGGCCTCTAATTGAGCAAGAGACTGTCAGAAAGATGAGATTCTTCTCGATCGGGCTGGAAAAGATTTCAGACAGTGCAATAGTAAAACAGTCAAGGCACGGGAAGGATGGAAACCAGGCAAGGAAGAAGCAACTGACAGTGACATCTGAGGTGTGTTTGGGTTTAGAAAAAGGCGTGCTCAACCTACCTGACCCTCTGAACCATGCCAAAAAGTAGACGGGCAACAGGTAAGTCAGCAAGTGAGGAGCTATGGAAAAGTCTCAAGGGACGTTAAAAAAGACATTAAAGGAAAAGCAGGTCATTTTCTGTGCTTCTAACGTACAGTGGTTAGCACTTAACAAGAAAAGGAAAGCTACCAGCCTCTCTTACTGCTGCAAGTGGGAACAGCAATGGAAAAAAACCACAATCTGACAGGAAAAAGGGGAGGATGAAACGCAGACTGTGCTTATGCAGCTGGGGAGGGGAACAGACATTTCAAGCGATAAATAAATGCAATATGCAGCTTGTACTTGTTTACAGTGGGGGAGCTTTTTTTTTCCAGTGCAGATACCATCAGAGCTAGAAACCACTGTTAGTTGTGTAGATGTCCTACCATGATGTAGAAAGTACGGCTTTAAAAATATATTCCCCATTTAGCACCTCTAATTGGCCAATCTTCATTTAGAAATTGTTCTCTCTTAATGGTAATCATTCCCTTCAGGGTGATGCTTCTTAATGTTTGATGGCTCCACTCGGTGCTGAAGGCCCCCTCTTGCCATGAAATTAACAAATACCATATATTTTCCAAAAATCTCTGTTCTTCCAAACACCTCCAATCAAAAGTCCCATCCAGCTGCCCAAGTCTCTCTGTGTCCAGGTAGTAAATGAGAAAAGGAGAACAGGAAAAGGAGTTTTCTGTGGGATTGTCAGAGTGATGTTACTGTGGCTACTGGTAAAGTGTACCCACAGTGGACTACAATAGTGCAAATGCTTACTATGCCAACATTACAAAATATGCCACCCAACTCAGACAGGAATAAACAACTGTCCTGAGGTAAATTTACTTTGCACTCTTCATGGGATCCTGGGATGGTGGTGTGAAGTTGGGATTACTGAAGCAATGAAGCCAAAGGAAGCTCTCTGGGAAAATGAGGGCCAAAGGAAGCAAAAAGGGGCCAAAGAGAGCCCTCTGGGAAAACGGAGGGCAAAGGGGGCCAGAGGAGTCTTTCTGGGAAAATGGGGGCCAAAGGGGGCCAAAGGGGGTTTGGAAAGGAGCTGAAATCACTTGGGGCTGGAATAAGACGGAGGTGTTGGAATAAAGATGGTTGGGGCTGCAATAAAGACTGTGGGGCTGGAAATAAAAAGCACAGAGCTGGAATAAAGGCGGCTGGTGTGGGAAAGGAGCTGAAATCATGGCTGTGGGGCTGGAGCTGAGACATGATGGATCTGGAGCTGAATATTAGCTGTGGCTGAAGATGAAACACTGAACCTGGGGCAGGAATCAAAACTATAGGGCTGCAATAAAGATTGTTTGTGTGGGAAAGGAGCTGAAATCACTTGGGACGCGAGTAAAGACACTGGGAGCCTGGACTAAAGACACCGAGGGAGGGGCTGAAATTATTGCTGGGTGGTTTGGAAAGGAGCTGACATCACTCGGGCCTGGATAAGACTGTGGGGTTGGAATAAAGATGGTTGGGGCTGCAAGACTGTGGGGCTGGAAATAAAAAGCACAGACCTGGAATAAAGGCGGTTGGTTTGGGAAAGGAGCTGAAATCACGGCTGCGGGGCTGGAGCTGAGACACGACAGAGCTGGAGCTGAATATTGGCTGTGGCTGGAGCCAAAACACCAAACCTGGGGCAGGAATAAAGACTGCGGTGCTGGGAGTAAAGACACTGGGGCTGGAATAAAGATTGGGATTAGAAAGGAGCTGAAATCTCAGAGCTGGATTAAAGATGGAGGGGCTGGGGCTGAAATGATTGTTGTGGGGCTCGGAAAGGAGCTGAAGTCACAAACCAAAGCTGGGGCCAATATAAAGCCCGCAGGGCTGAGCCTGTAACCTCACAGCCAGAACAAATGGTTTTGTTTTGGGAAAGGAGCTGAATTCACTTGGGGCTGGAGCTGCCTCTGCGGAGCGGGGCCAGGCAGGAGCTACGCTGAAGCATGTGCAAGCTGGAGCTGGCTTGATGTGTCCCTGGGCTGCAGGGCCAGCACCGCTGAGCAAAGGACCAGCGCTGCAAGGCCCCGGGGCCAGGGCTCCCTGGCAGGGCCTGGCCCGTGCCCAGCAGCCACCCCGTGCAACCAGTGAGCGATGCTCCTGCCCTGAAACCTCCCCGTGTAGCCCACAAGCAGCCCCACTGACCTTGGAGCTCTGTGCTCAGCTCTAAACAAAAAAAAAAGGAAAGGACGCCTTGCCTCCTGCACACAGCAGTGACGGATCCAGGCATTCCATCCCATGCTCGATCTCAGCGTGCGGCTCCAGCGCATCACACTGGGCCGGCACGCCTGCCAGCACAGTCAAGAAGCTGTCGGCTCCACGCAGTCTCCCTGGGTCAAAGGGAACACGGACAGTCAGAGACAAACAAACCACCCTTTTTCTACCAGCGCCACACACCGCTCGCTCACTCCCACGGAAGCGGCAGCCAGAGTCCCCAGGGCTGGGGACCAGAGCGCTTACTGACAAGCGCCCCAAAAACAAGAACCCGAGACAAAGTGCACAGCCCCAGCAAGAACGCGGAGCGCTTCACCCGCCCGAGGAGGCAGGAACGCGAGCCCCCGCCCCACCGCTTACATGGGTTATGCTACCACAGCACAGGGGGATGATAAAGGGAAAGGCCACCTCGCTGCTTTAAAGGGCCATCACTGCTTTATGAATTTTCCTACAGCTTTCTGTGCCATCCAATAATCACCGAGTACCCAAAGTCAAAACAAACATTCCACTTCAGTCACAGCATTACCTGCTCTACAATAGATGCCAGCCTCCCGAGGGCCAAGCCACACTCGTCCCCTCGAGTCACCGCAGCGCTGCCCAGCTTCACTACAATCCGCTTTGCATTCTTCAGCTCACTGCGGCGTGCAGATGATTTCCCATGAGCACGGCTGAGTGGCATGGCGACAAACGGGATGTCTCTCCAACAACGGATAGATTCATTCCTTAATCTGTGGTTACGGCAAGGGAGAGCTGTGATTAAAGAGAGAAAGAATGAAAAACAAAAATGCAGTTTGAAGTGTTTCATTCAGACATTAAGCCTCTGAAGTCAGGCAGTGTTTCCCACTCTTCCAAAGCGAAAGCTCGCAAGACGCACTTTGCCCTGACTAGTGCACCTACAATGAAGACAAGTTCTAACTTTGTCTACAGAGAAGCCGGAAAAACCCCAAAAGCTCTCACCAAGCAGACAAAATACACAAAGCACAAACACCCCCACAAACTAATAAATAAGACGTTAATTAAAAACTTCTGCCTTACTTGGAGGGGAAGTAGCAATAAAAAGAAATGCAAAATGCATTCTTCAGGTATTTCTCCAACAGTCCTTCCAAACTAGTCTCCAAACCTGACTTTTGAAAGGATTATTCTCCCACTATCTCTTAGAATAATAAAGTTACGCTTAGATTACTGCTCACAGAGAGCAGTACTAGTTTCCATCAGTTTACTGTCTTCGTAACAGCTATTAAGTAGCACAGCACGTTTAGGTTCTGTTCCAGCCCAGCCCAGAGAGGCTTCGTCACCTTCCCAAGCAAGAAGGGCTCTCAAATCCTAAAACTGGTGCTTTTAACCACACGCTCTGCAGCACTGATTTTTCAGACTGACGACTGCAGGCCCACAGAACATCCACAACCATTTGCAACGAGTCGACAAAACAAAACGAAATCAAACTTTGCCGGGGTTTTCTACACAAAGGCCACTATCCCCACCCAGCGTCAGGGCACTCCACAGGTGGAAAAAAGATACCTGGAATCCAAACTCCTACAGAGAACGCTGTCCTGTGCTACGCTGGAGCAGTTCTGCAGAGATCATTCCCATTCCAAGGGGCCGCACGCGGCTCCAGTGAAGTAAGCCTTACCAATAAGCCTGTAACACCTGGGGTGCGGCTGTTCTTTAAACTGCTCTGTTACCTTACAAACCGACACTCTCCTTCAATAGAAGTCTGGTGTGGGAACAAGCACGCCCAGTTCCTGAGGATTCCTCCGCCGCACCAGCTGCAGGTTTTCCTGTAGCTCTTTCCAAGACCCGTCTGCGGCGTGAAACTCTCTCAACATCGCCTCAATGGGGCCCTTCGACGGCTTCAGAACACGCTTGCCTTCTCCAGGACGGCATCTGCAAGGGCAAAGCACAAGTTCAGCTCAGCTCCCACTCTTGAGCAGAACTGAGAGCAACATAACCATTCCCAAAGAGACACCGCAGTGCAAAACCTACTTGCCCGGGCCCGTCTGTTACACAAGCTGAGGTTGCAGATGTCTGCTGACAAGGGAACAAAAGGCAGAGCAGTCTCTGCACTCCATTTCCATTTACGGTAATGTGGTAAAGGAATAAAAAACCCCATCCAAGGCCTGAGCCCACCCAGACCAGAAAAAAAAACCTTTAAAAAAACCTGCAAGCCACAGAAAACCCTAAAACCCAATTTAAAAAAAGTGAAAGCACAACAAAAAAACAAATCAAAACAACCACTAAACACCACAAAAACCACAACAGAAGCCCCAAGCCCTCCTCCACCAAAACAACCCCACGAGCAAAAAAACCCACAAGCCGCAATTAAAAAGAGACACAAACCCCACGGACACCCCCCCGCATCCCCAAAAACCCGCCAGCCCCAAGCAACTTCCCCTATCCAACTAAAACAACCCCACAAGCCGGCACCGACCCCACTAACCCCAGGCCCAACGCAAAGCCCCGCAGAACCCCGATAACCCCAAAACCCAGCGAAAACCACAAGCCTGAACAACAACCCCGCACCGCCTCCTTCCCCCCCCCGACCCCGCCGAGCACCGAGCCCAAAAAACCCGGGAAGCACCCAGGACCGCCCCGCCCGGCCCCTTCGATGGGGGAGCGATGCCAGGCGCTGAGGAACCAGCCCGGGCTGACTCACCTGATCCGTACCGGCTGCTCGCGGAAGGGCAGCTCTGGGTGGCCGCACCCCGGAGGCGCCGCCGCGACCCCCGGCGCGCAATGCCCGCGAACCGCGGAGACACCCCCCGCCCGGCCCAGACGCCCCGCCGCTAGCCGCGGAGAAAAGCCCCGGCACGGAGCGGCGCCGGGACAACGCCGGCCCCGGGCGGGGGGAGAACGCGCGGCGCCTCGCCGCCCGCGGGCCCCGCACCGACCCCGCGGAGCCCCGGCCCGCCGCGAACCCGCTCGCCGCCGACCGCCCGGCCCCGGCCGACCCCGCGCGGGGCGGCGGAGGCGGCGCCTCACCGGGAGGGAGCGCGGAGCCGGCGGCACCGCCCGGCGCCCAGCGCGGCGTCACGCGGCCGGAACCGGCGCCGGGAGCCCGGGCGAACGGCGCGCGCTCCGCGGCAGGAGCCGCGCGTGGGCTGGGCGCGCTTCCCGGCATCCCGCGGGGCTCCACACCGCCCCAGAGCGCATGCGCAGGGTCCCCCGGGCAGCTTCAGCGCGCTCTACCGCGCACGCGCCTCGGTCCTGCTGCGCTACCGCGGCGTGGTCGCTAGGCAACGGGGGGACAGTCGTCAGCGCTGGACAGCCCGACACAAAAAGCACCCGGAACCAAAGTCGCCGTCTCATTGTTTCCGCAGGGGGAGGGGGGACACACACTTTGCAGCGATGCACATCAGGCAACAAAAAGCACCCGGAACCAAAGTCGCCGGGTCGTTGTTTCCGCGGGGACACTTTTCAGCGCTGCACCACTCCCCCACCCCCGGAACCAAAAGCACCCGGAACCAAAGTAACCGGGTCGTTGTTTCCGTGGAGGGGGGGGGGGGGGGGGGGGGGAGAGAGAGGAGGAGACTTTTCCGCGCTGCACCCCCCCCGGAACCAAAAGCACCCGGAACCAAAGTCGCCGGGTCGTTGTTTCCCTGGGGACGCTTTTCAGCGCTGCACCATCACACCCCACCCCCCCGGAACCAAAAGCACCCGGAACCAAAGTCGCCGGGTCGTTGTTTCCGTGGGGGGGGGGGGGGGGACGACGACACACACACACTTTTCAGAGCTACACACCCCCCCATCCCCGGAACCAAAAGCACACGGAACCAAATTAAGCGGTTCGTTGTTTCCGTGGGGACACTTTTCAGCGCTCACCCCCCCGGAACCAAAAGCACGCGGAACCCATGTCGCCGGGTCGTTGTTTCCCTGGGGACGCTTTTCAGCGCTGCACGCCCCCGGAACAAAAAGCACCCGGAACCAAAGTACCCGGGTAGTAGTTTCCGTGGGGACAATTTTCAGCGCTGCACACTCCCCGGAACCAAACGCACTCGGAACCAAAGTAACCGGGTCGTTGTTTCCCTGGGGACGCTTTTCAGCGCTGCACACCCCCGGAACCAAAAGCACCCGGAACCAAAGTCGCCGGGTCTTTGTTTCCCTGGGGACGCTTTTCAGCGCTGCACCATCACAACCACCCCCACTCCCGGAACCAAAAGCACACGGAACCAAAGTCGCCGGGTTACTGTTTCCCTGGGAACACTTTTCAGCGCTACACACCCCCCATCCCCGGAACCAAAAGCACCCGGAACGAAAGTACCCGGGTCGTTGTTTCCGTGGGGACACTTTTCAGCACTGCATCCCCCCGGAACCAAAAGCACCCGGAACCAAAGTAACTGGGTCGTTGTTTCCGTGGGGACACTTTTCCAGCGGTGCACCACTCCCCCCACCCCCGGAACCAAAAGCACACGGAACCAAATTAAGCGGTTCGTTGTTTCCGTGGGGACACTTTTCAGCGCTCACCCCCCCGGAACCAAAAGCACGCGGAACCCATGTCGCCGGGTCGTTGTTTCCCTGGGGACGCTTTTCAGCGCTGCACCCCACCCCCCGGAACCAAAAGCACCCGGAACCAAAGTAACGGGGTCGTTGTTTCCCTGGGGACGCTTTTCAGCGCTGCACAACCCCGGAACCAAAAGCACCCGGAACGAAAGTCGCCGGGTCTTTGTTTCCCTGGGGGGACGCTATTCAGCACTGCACCATCACACCCACCCCCCCGGAACCAAAAGCACCCGGAATCAAAGTCGCCGGGTCACTGTTTCCCTGGGGACACTTTTCAGCGCTACACCCCCCCCCCCCCCCCCCCCAAGGAACCAAAAGCACACGGAACGAAAGTACCCGGGTCGTTGTTTCCGTGGGGACACTTTTCAGCACTGCACCCCCCCGGAACCAGAAGCACGCGGAACCAAAGTAACCGGGTCGTTGTTTCCATGGAGACACATTTCAGCGCTCACCCCCCCAGGAACCAAAAGCACGCGGAACCAAAGTCGCCGGGTCGTTGTTTCCCTGGGGACGCTTTTCAGCGCTGCACCACCCGGAACGAAAAGCACCCGGAACCAAAGTCGCTGGGTCGTTGTTTCCCTGGGGACGCTTTTCAGAGCTGCACGCCTCTGCACCACCACCACAACACACACACACACACACACCCCCGGAACAAAAAGCACCCGGAACCAAAGTCGCCGGGTCGCTATTTCCCTGGGGACACTTTTCAGCTCTATACACCCCCCACCCCCGGAACGAAAAGCACCCCGAACCAGCCAGGGCTGACTCACCTCATCCGTACCGGTGGCAGCTCTGGGTGGCCGTACCCATGAGGCACCGCCGTGACCCCCGGCGCGCAATGCCCGCAAACCGAGGAGACATCCCCCGCCCGGCCCAGACGCCCCGCCGCTAGCCGCGGAGAAAAGCCCCGGCGCGGAGCGGCGCCGGGACAACGCCGGCCCCGGGCGGGGGGAGAACGCGCGGCGCCTCGCCGCCCGCGGGCCCCGCACCGACCCCGCAGAGCCCCGGACCGCCGCGAACCCGCGCGCCGTCGACCGCCCGGCCCCGGCCGACCCCGCGCGGGGCGGCGGAGGCGGCGCCTCACCGGGAGGGCGCGCGGAGCCGGCGGCACCGCCCGGCGCCCAGCGCGGCGTCACGCGGCCGGGACCGGCGCCGGGAGCCCGGGCGAACGGCGCGCGCTCCGCGGCAGGAGCCGCGCGTGGGCTGGGCGCGCTTCCCGGCATCCCGCGGGGCTCCACACCGCCCCAGAGCGCATGCGCAGGGTACTCCTGGCAGCTTCAGTTCGCACTATTGCGCATGCGCCTTTGTCCTGCGGCGCTACCGCGGCGTGGTCGCTAGGCAACGGCAGCGCGCCGCTTTCAAGCGCTCCGCTGCTCTCGCTGCGCTGCCCGGCCGCAGTACCGGTCAGTGTCCGCAAGGCGGCAGCGCCCAGCGGGTTTCGTGCGCTGCGCCCCGCCTCGCCGCCCGCCAGCTACCGCTGCGTGTCCTCAAAGAGGCACAAGCGCTCTGCCGCTCCAACTGCGTCTCTCAGCCGCCGTACCAAGGCGGCAGCACGCAGCGGGCTTCGCGTGCACCGCCGCAGGAACGCGGCGGGTTTCTTGCTCTGCGGCAAATGGCCGCAGTACCGCGGTGTGTCCGCCAGGCGGCAGCACGCAGCTGCTTTCGTACGCTGGGCCACCCGGCGCAGTACCGCGGTCTGTCCGCAAGGCGGCAGCACGCAGCGCGGTTCGTGCGCTGCGCCGCCCGGCCGCTTTGCTCTCTCTTCCTTTCTGTTCTCCAGCCTTCATTAGCACAGACACTTCTTTCCCCGTATTTATCTTCATAAAGTTCCTACAAAGCTATGACAGGATTGTGGCTAAGTGCATCCTGGGGAACTGCAGCGCTGACTTTCACCTGTGGGGCCAGGGCTGCTCAGCACCAGTGGGCAACAGGTGTGAAAATCACAGAGTCACAGGGCTGGGAAGGGACCCCCAGAGCCCACGGGGTCCCACCCCCTGACAAAGCAGGGTCCCTAGGAGGGAGGCATCCAGACGCGACTGGAATCTCTCCGCAGAAGGAGACTCCACACCCCCCTGGGCAGCCTGCCCCAGGGCTCCCTCACCCTCACTGGGCAAAAGGTCTTCCTGTGCTCTAAATTGCAGCCATTGCCCCCGGTCCTGTCCCCACAGACCACTGAGAAGGGGCTGCCCATTTCCCCCTGTAGCCCATACTTAACATATTGACCAACATCAATAAGGTCCCACCTTAGTCTTCTCCAGGCTGAACAGTCCCAGCTCACTCAGCCTTTCCTCACAGGGGAGATGCTCCAGGCCCTGTTCATCATCTTTGTAGCCCTTCTCTGGACTCCCTCCAGGAGATCCCTGTGTTTTTTAGACCAGGGAGCCCAGAACTGGACACAACACTCCAGGTGGGGCCTGACCAGGGCACAGCAGAGGGGGAGGATCCCCTCCTGTGACCTGCTGGCCAAAATGCTCTGCAGGAAGGAAGCACGACCTGAAACAAACATGTATTAAAAAGGACTGTACAAACAAATGAAACAGGCAGCAGCACACTGTTGCTCCTGCTGGGCAAAGAAGTGAAATATTTCAAACACGGCAGCCCGTGAAAGTGCCAGAAACTGCTCAAATACCTAAATGCTGAAAGGAAAACCTACGCCGGAGGAATTGGAAAACTGTAAAATAAAGCAAAGCACTCCTCTTTATTTAAAGTGCTAGTAAAGTCTCTATTTCTTGAATTCTGCTATTTAGAGTAGTACCTCAATGGCTATTCTTTCAAAATTAGCTTCTGTAACTTGCAGCCAATAGCAGGTTCAGTCAGTCAGTACCCTGTTGAATCCAGCAACTGTAACTATTAAAATTCAGCTTACCTTTCCTCTAATGATTAACAGGGTCCTTGACTCTAAAGTTTGAACAACTTACCTACCCCAGCCTGGGTATAGAAATTTCTACAGCACAGCCTTTAGACACAGTAGAGCGTTTGCATCCTTTTAGCGTGGGCTTAAGGTGGGGGGCAGGGACAGAGGCCTGTGACTTTTTTTGCCATTTGCTTGCAAAACAACAGGGCCGTATCCTTTGGGGCAATGGAGGAAATCAGGAAGAGACCCTAGAAACCAGCTATAAAAAAGAATCCAGTGATTTTTCTTCGCGCTTCAATGGCCATTGCAAAGGGAATGATAAAGCCAGGGTTAAAACAGACTAGTAATATCAAACTCTTGTAAACTTTGAGAAGGGTCTCTTTATGGCTCTTCTGAGAAATTAACTGAATAAGAAGGAATTTAAGCCAAGTGAAGAAGTATCCTCAAAGAACCTTAGGTACAAAGGAAAAGGCAGTTGTTGCTCCACGGAGCAAAAATGCAGTAGACGTGCAAGACCTGCACTTCAGGCAGCTTCCTGCTCTGACTGAAAAACCCCACTAAATCAGTATTTCGTAACTTTCCCTCCGGTCCCTGGAGAAAGGTGCCTGGGAGAAAAAAAGCCTGCGGCTGTCACAGAAAAGCTCTTCAGTTCAACTTCCTTAATCTGTAAGAGAAAAGAGTACCGGCTCTCTAGAAAAGATACTGCTTCCTTCCCCCCAGCCCAAGGATCCCTTGATCAATAATACAGATTTTGGCTCTTTGAAATAGAACATTCCCAGTTGGGAGGGGACCCATAAGAAACATCCGGTCCAGCTCCCTGCTCCTCACAGGAGTACCTAACGCTAAACCAGATGCTCCTTGAACTCTGGCAGGTTTGGTGCTGTGACTACTTCCCTGAGGAGCCTGTTCCAGCGACTGAGCACCCTCTCAGTGAAGAGCCTTTTCCTAATGGCCAGTCTGAACTTCCCCTGATGCGGCTTCATTCTGTTTTCTTGTGCCCTGTTACTGGTCACCATAGAGGAGATGAGCACCTTCCTCTCCGCTGCCCACCCTGAGCAAGTTGTAGGCTGCTGTAAAGCTCCCCCTCAGCCTTCTTTTCTCCAAGCTCAACAAACCAAGTGACCTCAGCTGCTCCTCCAATGTCTTGCCCTTGAGACCTTTCTCCATCTTGGTTGCCCTCCTCTGGACACACTCTGATGATAGCTGATGTCCTCCTTGTGCTGAGGTATCCAAAACTGTGCCACTGTGTGGTTTCCTGGCCACCTGCAGCTGTTGGGCAGCTGCTGCAGCTGCCGCCAGAGACTCTGGGGTGGGAGGCTCCTGTGCTTCTGTCTGCCAGTCTGCTTTTCAAAGTAGCTAGACAAAAGAGAAATCAATAAAAAATGGAACCGTCTTTTCAAGTATCCCCTTAGTTTTGGAACTGGTCTCCTGTGTCAGAACAGAACGGATCGTGTTTCCCTGTCGTGGCCCCCCACCAGGCTCAAACTACCTATGCTTGGACACCACTTGGAATAGCTGATAAACGCAACGAGTGGTATTTTCCTCTGCATTTGTCAGCTTCAGCCAGATTTCACATTGTCAGCTTCTAAGATATGTAGATGTACAACTGGAAATAAATCAAACGGGATGGGAAATAGACAACACACATGTTCAATCTTCAACAGCTTTAGATGCACCGCTGTCAAACTTACTTGGTCTATGTTTTAGTCTGTTAGGTAACTTTTGTATGCAGGGTATTCCTTCATGCCTTGTAGTGTCAAGGTGCTTGGAATGGAAAGCAGCATTTCTGAAGAAATACCAAAGAAATCTGGACAACTCTGTGTCTGAAAATTATGCCAAACGTGCCGGGTGTCGAGAGAAATGTTTCTTACAACATCATTTGCATTGAAAACTGATCCGTCAAAGAAAGCACACTCTTCTTTGAATAGCAGCTACTTCTGCCACACTCCCCCCACGTAGGTTATGCCTAAAAAGGAACCTGCAATTTATTCTCCAAATCTATTCCACATCTTGGGTAAAGTTACTTGCTGACAGGCGTAGGCTAAATGCCACTGCCCTGTGCATCAGCAAAAAGTAAAACTCTAACTGGCAGTAGCACAAACCTACTGAAGAACGCTGTTTTGTATGCCTTTCCTGTATTGCCTCCTACCTAAATTTAACTCCCAGTAAATTCAGACTGAATCTTATGAAATACAGATGCTCCTACATCCCCCTTTTTTGGGTAACCTGGTTTTCATGCTTACCTCGAGTTCTTTTTTTCAACAAAAGCAAAGTGACAAACAGTAGGACCGATAGAAGCTACAAGGCCAGGCAACGTTTGCTCTGGAGACTTACTCAAGGGACAGCTCCTCCTCCTCCTCCTCACACAGATCTGGCAGCCTCTGCAATCCCAGAGTCATTCGCAAAGCGTCCACATGCTCCTTCAGGGGTTTCTACTCCTCATGCAGGCGACGAGTGGATTCCAAGAGCTTGTTGAGGTCATTCTCAGACTGCTCGATAGTATTCTCCATCTGAAACAGGGGGATGAACGTCCTTTTAAAGAGATACTCTTCTGACAGGCCTCTAATTGAGCAAGAGACTGTCAGAAAGATGAGATTCTTCTCGATCAGGCTGGAAAAGATTTCAGACAATGCAATAGTAAAACAGTCAAGGCACGGGAAGGATGGAAACCAGGCAAGGAAGAAGCAACTGACAGTGACATCTGAGGTGTGTTTGGGTTTAGAAAAAGGCGTGCTCAACCTACCTGACCCTCTGAACCATGCCAAAAAGTAGACGGGCAACAGGTAAGTCAGCAAGTGAGGAGCTATGGAAAAGTCTCAAGGGACGTTAAAAAAGACATTAAAGGAAAAGCAGGTCATTTTCTGTGCTTCTAACGTACAGTGGTTAGCACTTAACAAGAAAAGGAAAGCTACCAGCCTCTCTTACTGCTGCAAGTGGGAACAGCAATGGAAAAAAACCACAATCTGACAGGAAAAAGGGGAGGATGAAACGCAGACTGTGCTTATGCAGCTGGGGAGGGGAACAGACATTTCAAGCGATAAATAAATGCAATATGCAGCTTGTACTTGTTTACAGTGGGGGAGCTTTTTTTTTCCAGTGCAGATACCATCAGAGCTAGAAACCACTGTTAGTTGTGTAGATGTCCTACCATGATGTAGAAAGTACGGCTTTAAAAATATATTCCCCATTTAGCACCTCTAATTGGCCAATCTTCATTTAGAAATTGTTCTCTCTTAATGGTAATCATTCCCTTCAGGGTGATGCTTCTTAATGTTTGATGGCTCCACTCGGTGCTGAAGGCCCCCTCTTGCCATGAAATTAACAAATACCATATATTTTCCAAAAATCTCTGTTCTTCCAAACACCTCCAATCAAAAGTCCCATCCAGCTGCCCAAGTCTCTCTGTGTCCAGGTAGTAAATGAGAAAAGGAGAACAGGAAAAGGAGTTTTCTGTGGGATTGTCAGAGTGATGTTACTGTGGCTACTGGTAAAGTGTACCCACAGTGGACTACAATAGTGCAAATGCTTACTATGCCAACATTACAAAATATGCCACCCAACTCAGACAGGAATAAACAACTGTCCTGAGGTAAATTTACTTTGCACTCTTCATGGGATCCTGGGATGGTGGTGTGAAGTTGGGATTACTGAAGCAATGAAGCCAAAGGAAGCTCTCTGGGAAAATGAGGGCCAAAGGAAGCAAAAAGGGGCCAAAGAGAGCCCTCTGGGAAAACGGAGGGCAAAGGGGGCCAGAGGAGTCTTTCTGGGAAAATGGGGGCCAAAGGGGGCCAAAGGGGGTTTGGAAAGGAGCTGAAATCACTTGGGGCTGGAATAAGACGGAGGTGTTGGAATAAAGATGGTTGGGGCTGCAATAAAGACTGTGGGGCTGGAAATAAAAAGCACAGAGCTGGAATAAAGGCGGCTGGTGTGGGAAAGGAGCTGAAATCATGGCTGTGGGGCTGGAGCTGAGACATGATGGATCTGGAGCTGAATATTAGCTGTGGCTGAAGATGAAACACTGAACCTGGGGCAGGAATCAAAACTATAGGGCTGCAATAAAGATTGTTTGTGTGGGAAAGGAGCTGAAATCACTTGGGACGCGAGTAAAGACACTGGGAGCCTGGACTAAAGACACCGAGGGAGGGGCTGAAATTATTGCTGGGTGGTTTGGAAAGGAGCTGACATCACTCGGGCCTGGATAAGACTGTGGGGTTGGAATAAAGATGGTTGGGGCTGCAAGACTGTGGGGCTGGAAATAAAAAGCACAGACCTGGAATAAAGGCGGTTGGTTTGGGAAAGGAGCTGAAATCACGGCTGCGGGGCTGGAGCTGAGACACGACAGAGCTGGAGCTGAATATTGGCTGTGGCTGGAGCCAAAACACCAAACCTGGGGCAGGAATAAAGACTGCGGTGCTGGGAGTAAAGACACTGGGGCTGGAATAAAGATTGGGATTAGAAAGGAGCTGAAATCTCAGAGCTGGATTAAAGATGGAGGGGCTGGGGCTGAAATGATTGTTGTGGGGCTCGGAAAGGAGCTGAAGTCACAAACCAAAGCTGGGGCCAATATAAAGCCCGCAGGGCTGAGCCTGTAACCTCACAGCCAGAACAAATGGTTTTGTTTTGGGAAAGGAGCTGAATTCACTTGGGGCTGGAGCTGCCTCTGCGGAGCGGGGCCAGGCAGGAGCTACGCTGAAGCGTGTGCAAGCTGGAGCTGGCTTGATGTGTCCCTGGGCTGCAGGGCCAGCACCGCTGAGCAAAGGACCAGCGCTGCAAGGCCCCGGGGCCAGGGCTCCCTGGCAGGGCCTGGCCCGTGCCCAGCAGCCACCCCGTGCAACCAGTGAGCGATGCTCCTGCCCTGAAACCTCCCCGTGTAGCCCACAAGCAGCCCCACTGACCTTGGAGCTCTGTGCTCAGCTCTAAACAAAAAAAAAAGGAAAGGACGCCTTGCCTCCTGCACACAGCAGTGACGGATCCAGGCATTCCATCCCATGCTCGATCTCAGCGTGCGGCTCCAGCGCATCACACTGGGCCGGCACGCCTGCCAGCACAGTCAAGAAGCTGTCGGCTCCACGCAGTCTCCCTGGGTCAAAGGGAACACGGACAGTCAGAGACAAACAAACCACCCTTTTTCTACCAGCGCCACACACCGCTCGCTCACTCCCACGGAAGCGGCAGCCAGAGTCCCCAGGGCTGGGGACCAGAGCGCTTACTGACAAGCGCCCCAAAAACAAGAACCCGAGACAAAGTGCACAGCCCCAGCAAGAACGCGGAGCGCTTCACCCGCCCGAGGAGGCAGGAACGCGAGCCCCCGCCCCACCGCTTACATGGGTTATGCTACCACAGCACAGGGGGATGATAAAGGGAAAGGCCACCTCGCTGCTTTAAAGGGCCATCACTGCTTTATGAATTTTCCTACAGCTTTCTGTGCCATCCAATAATCACCGAGTACCCAAAGTCAAAACAAACATTCCACTTCAGTCACAGCATTACCTGCTCTACAATAGATGCCAGCCTCCCGAGGGCCAAGCCACACTCGTCCCCTCGAGTCACCGCAGCGCTGCCCAGCTTCACTACAATCCGCTTTGCATTCTTCAGCTCACTGCGGCGTGCAGATGATTTCCCATGAGCACGGCTGAGTGGCATGGCGACAAACGGGATGTCTCTCCAACAACGGATAGATTCATTCCTTAATCTGTGGTTACGGCAAGGGAGAGCTGTGATTAAAGAGAGAAAGAATGAAAAACAAAAATGCAGTTTGAAGTGTTTCATTCAGACATTAAGCCTCTGAAGTCAGGCAGTGTTTCCCACTCTTCCAAAGCGAAAGCTCGCAAGACGCACTTTGCCCTGACTAGTGCACCTACAATGAAGACAAGTTCTAACTTTGTCTACAGAGAAGCCGGAAAAACCCCAAAAGCTCTCACCAAGCAGACAAAATACACAAAGCACAAACACCCCCACAAACTAATAAATAAGACGTTAATTAAAAACTTCTGCCTTACTTGGAGGGGAAGTAGCAATAAAAAGAAATGCAAAATGCATTCTTCAGGTATTTCTCCAACAGTCCTTCCAAACTAGTCTCCAAACCTGACTTTTGAAAGGATTATTCTCCCACTATCTCTTAGAATAATAAAGTTACGCTTAGATTACTGCTCACAGAGAGCAGTACTAGTTTCCATCAGTTTACTGTCTTCGTAACAGCTATTAAGTAGCACAGCACGTTTAGGTTCTGTTCCAGCCCAGCCCAGAGAGGCTTCGTCACCTTCCCAAGCAAGAAGGGCTCTCAAATCCTAAAACTGGTGCTTTTAACCACACGCTCTGCAGCACTGATTTTTCAGACTGACGACTGCAGGCCCACAGAACATCCACAACCATTTGCAACGAGTCGACAAAACAAAACGAAATCAAACTTTGCCGGGGTTTTCTACACAAAGGCCACTATCCCCACCCAGCGTCAGGGCACTCCACAGGTGGAAAAAAGATACCTGGAATCCAAACTCCTACAGAGAACGCTGTCCTGTGCTACGCTGGAGCAGTTCTGCAGAGATCATTCCCATTCCAAGGGGCCGCACGCGGCTCCAGTGAAGTAAGCCTTACCAATAAGCCTGTAACACCTGGGGTGCGGCTGTTCTTTAAACTGCTCTGTTACCTTACAAACCGACACTCTCCTTCAATAGAAGTCTGGTGTGGGAACAAGCACGCCCAGTTCCTGAGGATTCCTCCGCCGCACCAGCTGCAGGTTTTCCTGTAGCTCTTTCCAAGACCCGTCTGCGGCGTGAAACTCTCTCAACATCGCCTCAATGGGGCCCTTCGACGGCTTCAGAACACGCTTGCCTTCTCCAGGACGGCATCTGCAAGGGCAAAGCACAAGTTCAGCTCAGCTCCCACTCTTGAGCAGAACTGAGAGCAACATAACCATTCCCAAAGAGACACCGCAGTGCAAAACCTACTTGCCCGGGCCCGTCTGTTACACAAGCTGAGGTTGCAGATGTCTGCTGACAAGGGAACAAAAGGCAGAGCAGTCTCTGCACTCCATTTCCATTTACGGTAATGTGGTAAAGGAATAAAAAACCCCATCCAAGGCCTGAGCCCACCCAGACCAGAAAAAAAAACCTTTAAAAAAACCTGCAAGCCACAGAAAACCCTAAAACCCAATTTAAAAAAAGTGAAAGCACAACAAAAAAACAAATCAAAACAACCACTAAACACCACAAAAACCACAACAGAAGCCCCAAGCCCTCCTCCACCAAAACAACCCCACGAGCAAAAAAACCCACAAGCCGCAATTAAAAAGAGACACAAACCCCACGGACACCCCCCCGCATCCCCAAAAACCCGCCAGCCCCAAGCAACTTCCCCTATCCAACTAAAACAACCCCACAAGCCGGCACCGACCCCACTAACCCCAGGCCCAACGCAAAGCCCCGCAGAACCCCGATAACCCCAAAACCCAGCGAAAACCACAAGCCTGAACAACAACCCCGCACCGCCTCCTTCCCCCCCCCGACCCCGCCGAGCACCGAGCCCAAAAAACCCGGGAAGCACCCAGGACCGCCCCGCCCGGCCCCTTCGATGGGGGAGCGATGCCAGGCGCTGAGGAACCAGCCCGGGCTGACTCACCTGATCCGTACCGGCTGCTCGCGGAAGGGCAGCTCTGGGTGGCCGCACCCCGGAGGCGCCGCCGCGACCCCCGGCGCGCAATGCCCGCGAACCGCGGAGACACCCTCCGCCCGGCCCAGACGCCCCGCCGCTAGCCGCGGAGAAAAGCCCCGGCACGGAGCGGCGCCGGGACAACGCCGGCCCCGGGCGGGGGGAGAACGCGCGGCGCCTCGCCGCCCGCGGGCCCCGCACCGACCCCGCGGAGCCCCGGCCCGCCGCGAACCCGCTCGCCGCCGACCGCCCGGCCCCGGCCGACCCCGCGCGGGGCGGCGGAGGCGGCGCCTCACCGGGAGGGAGCGCGGAGCCGGCGGCACCGCCCGGCGCCCAGCGCGGCGTCACGCGGCCGGAACCGGCGCCGGGAGCCCGGGCGAACGGCGCGCGCTCCGCGGCAGGAGCCGCGCGTTGGCTGGGCGCGCTTCCCGGCATCCCGCGGGGCTCCACACCGCCCCAGAGCGCATGCGCAGGGTCCCCCGGGCAGCTTCAGCGCGCTGTACCGCGCACGCGCCTCGGTCCTGCTGCGCTACCGCGGCGTGGTCGCTAGGCAACGGGGGGACAGTCGTCAGCGCTGGACAGCCCGACACAAAAAGCACCCGGAACCAAAGTCGCCGTCTCATTGTTTCCGCAGGGGGAGGGGGGACACACACTTTGCAGCGATGCACATCAGGCAACAAAAAGCACCCGGAACCAAAGTCGCCGGGTCGTTGTTTCCGCGGGGACACTTTTCAGCGCTGCACCACTCCCCCACCCCCGGAACCAAAAGCACCCGGAACCAAAGTAACCGGGTCGTTGTTTCCGTGGAGGGGGGGGGGGGGGGGGGGAGAGAGAGGAGGAGACTTTTCAGCGCTGCACCCCCCCCGGAACCAAAAGCACCCGGAACCAAAGTCGCCGGGTCGTTGTTTCCCTGGGGACGCTTTCCAGCGCTGCACCATCACACCCCACCCCCCCGGAACCAAAAGCACCCGGAACCAAAGTCGCCGGGTCGTTGTTTCCGTGTGGGGGGGGGGGGGGACGACACACACACACTTTTCAGAGCTACACACCCCCCCATCCCCGGAACCAAAAGCACACGGAACCAAATTAAGCGGTTCGTTGTTTCCGTGGGGACACTTTTCAGCGCTCACCCCCCCGGAACCAAAAGCACGCGGAACCCATGTCGCCGGGTCGTTGTTTCCCTGGGGACGCTTTTCAGCGCTGCACGCCCCCGGAACAAAAAGCACCCGGAACCAAAGTACCCGGGTCGTAGTTTCCGTGGGGACAATTTTCAGCGCTGCACACTCCCCGGAACCAAACGCACTCGGAACCAAAGTAACCGGGTCGTTGTTTCCCTGGGGACGCTTTTCAGCGCTGCACACCCCCGGAACCAAAAGCACCCGGAACCAAAGTCGCCGGGTCTTTGTTTCCCTGGGGACGCTTTTCAGCGCTGCACCATCACAACCACCCCCACTCCCGGAACCAAAAGCACACGGAACCAAAGTCGCCGGGTTACTGTTTCCCTGGGAACACTTTTCAGCGCTACACACCCCCCATCCCCGGAACCAAAAGCACCCGGAACGAAAGTACCCGGGTCGTTGTTTCCGTGGGGACACTTTTCAGCACTGCATCCCCCCGGAACCAAAAGCACCCGGAACCAAAGTAACTGGGTCGTTGTTTCCGTGGGGACACTTTTCCAGCGGTGCACCACTCCCCCCACCCCCGGAACCAAAAGCACACGGAACCAAATTAAGCGGTTCGTTGTTTCCGTGGGGACACTTTTCAGCGCTCACCCCCCCGGAACCAAAAGCACGCGGAACCCATGTCGCCGGGTCGTTGTTTCCCTGGGGACGCTTTTCAGCGCTGCACCCCACCCCCCGGAACCAAAAGCACCCGGAACCAAAGTAACGGGGTCGTTGTTTCCCTGGGGACGCTTTTCAGCGCTGCACAACCCCGGAACCAAAAGCACCCGGAACGAAAGTCGCCGGGTCTTTGTTTCCCTGGGGGGACGCTATTCAGCACTGCACCATCACACCCACCCCCCCGGAACCAAAAGCACCCGGAATCAAAGTCGCCGGGTCACTGTTTCCCTGGGGACACTTTTCAGCGCTACACACCCCCCCACCCCCCAAGGAACCAAAAGCACACGGAACGAAAGTACCCGGGTCGTTGTTTCCGTGGGGACACTTTTCAGCACTGCACCTCCCCGGAACCAGAAGCACGCGGAACCAAAGTAACCGGGTCGTTGTTTCCATGGAGACACATTTCAGCGCTCACCCCCCCAGGAACCAAAAGCACGCGGAACCAAAGTCGCCGGGTCGTTGTTTCCCTGGGGACGCTTTTCAGCGCTGCACCACCCGGAACGAAAAGCACCCGGAACCAAAGTCGCTGGGTCGTTGTTTCCCTGGGGACGCTTTTCAGAGCTGCACGCCTCTGCACCACCACCACAACACACACACACACACACACCCCCGGAACAAAAAGCACCCGGAACCAAAGTCGCCGGGTCGCTATTTCCCTGGGGACACTTTTCAGCTCTATACACCCCCCACCCCCGGAACGAAAAGCACCCCGAACCAGCCAGGGCTGACTCACCTCATCCGTACCGGTGGCAGCTCTGGGTGGCCGTACCCATGAGGCACCGCCGTGACCCCCGGCGCGCAATGCCCGCAAACCGAGGAGACATCCCCCGCCCGGCCCAGACGCCCCGCCGCTAGCCGCGGAGAAAAGCCCCGGCGCGGAGCGGCGCCGGGACAACGCCGGCCCCGGGCGGGGGGAGAACGCGCGGCGCCTCGCCGCCCGCGGGCCCCGCACCGACCCCGCAGAGCCCCGGACCGCCGCGAACCCGCGCGCCGTCGACCGCCCGGCCCCGGCCGACCCCGCGCGGGGCGGCGGAGGCGGCGCCTCACCGGGAGGGCGCGCGGAGCCGGCGGCACCGCCCGGCGCCCAGCGCGGCGTCACGCGGCCGGGACCGGCGCCGGGAGCCCGGGCGAACGGCGCGCGCTCCGCGGCAGGAGCCGCGCGTGGGCTGGGCGCGCTTCCCGGCATCCCGCGGGGCTCCACACCGCCCCAGAGCGCATGCGCAGGGTACTCCTGGCAGCTTCAGTTCGCACTATTGCGCATGCGCCTTTGTCCTGCGGCGCTACGGCGGCGTGGTCGCTAGGCAACGGCAGCGCGCCGCTTTCAAGCGCTCCGCTGCTCTCGCTGCGCTGCCCGGCCGCAGTACCGGTCAGTGTCCGCAAGGCGGCAGCGCCCAGCGGGTTTCGTGCGCTGCGCCCCGCCTCGCCGCCCGCCAGCTACCGCTGCGTGTCCTCAAAGAGGCACAAGCGCTCTGCCGCTCCAACTGCGTCTCTCAGCCGCCGTACCAAGGCGGCAGCACGCAGCGGGCTTCGCGTGCACCGCCGCAGGAACGCGGCGGGTTTCTTGCTCTGCGGCAAATGGCCGCAGTACCGCGGTGTGTCCGCCAGGCGGCAGCACGCAGCTGCTTTCGTACGCTGGGCCACCCGGCGCAGTACCGCGGTCTGTCCGCAAGGCGGCAGCACGCAGCGCGGTTCGTGCGCTGCGCCGCCCGGCCGCTTTGCTCTCTCTTCCTTTCTGTTCTCCAGCCTTCATTAGCACAGACACTTCTTTCCCCGTATTTATCTTCATAAAGTTCCTACAAAGCTATGACAGGATTGTGGCTAAGTGCATCCTGGGGAACTGCAGCGCTGACTTTCACCTGTGGGGCCAGGGCTGCTCAGCACCAGTGGGCAACAGGTGTGAAAATCACAGAGTCACAGGGCTGGGAAGGGACCCCCAGAGCCCACGGGGTCCCACCCCCTGACAAAGCAGGGTCCCTAGGAGGGAGGCATCCAGACGCGACTGGAATCTCTCCGCAGAAGGAGACTCCACACCCCCCTGGGCAGCCTGCCCCAGGGCTCCCTCACCCTCACTGGGCAAAAGGTCTTCCTGTGCTCTAAATTGCAGCCATTGCCCCCGGTCCTGTCCCCACAGACCACTGAGAAGGGGCTGCCCATTTCCCCCTGTAGCCCATACTTAACATATTGACCAACATCAATAAGGTCCCACCTTAGTCTTCTCCAGGCTGAACAGTCCCAGCTCACTCAGCCTTTCCTCACAGGGGAGATGCTCCAGGCCCTGTTCATCATCTTTGTAGCCCTTCTCTGGACTCCCTCCAGGAGATCCCTGTGTTTTTTAGACCAGGGAGCCCAGAACTGGACACAACACTCCAGGTGGGGCCTGACCAGGGCACAGCAGAGGGGGAGGATCCCCTCCTGTGACCTGCTGGCCAAAATGCTCTGCAGGAAGGAAGCACGACCTGAAACAAACATGTATTAAAAAGGACTGTACAAACAAATGAAACAGGCAGCAGCACACTGTTGCTCCTGCTGGGCAAAGAAGTGAAATATTTCAAACACGGCAGCCCGTGAAAGTGCCAGAAACTGCTCAAATACCTAAATGCTGAAAGGAAAACCTACGCCGGAGGAATTGGAAAACTGTAAAATAAAGCAAAGCACTCCTCTTTATTTAAAGTGCTAGTAAAGTCTCTATTTCTTGAATTCTGCTATTTAGAGTAGTACCTCAATGGCTATTCTTTCAAAATTAGCTTCTGTAACTTGCAGCCAATAGCAGGTTCAGTCAGTCAGTACCCTGTTGAATCCAGCAACTGTAACTATTAAAATTCAGCTTACCTTTCCTCTAATGATTAACAGGGTCCTTGACTCTAAAGTTTGAACAACTTACCTACCCCAGCCTGGGTATAGAAATTTCTACAGCACAGCCTTTAGACACAGTAGAGCGTTTGCATCCTTTTAGCGTGGGCTTAAGGTGGGGGGCAGGGACAGAGGCCTGTGACTTTTTTTGCCATTTGCTTGCAAAACAACAGGGCCGTATCCTTTGGGGCAATGGAGGAAATCAGGAAGAGACCCTAGAAACCAGCTATAAAAAAGAATCCAGTGATTTTTCTTCGCGCTTCAATGGCCATTGCAAAGGGAATGATAAAGCCAGGGTTAAAACAGACTAGTAATATCAAACTCTTGTAAACTTTGAGAAGGGTCTCTTTATGGCTCTTCTGAGAAATTAACTGAATAAGAAGGAATTTAAGCCAAGTGAAGAAGTATCCTCAAAGAACCTTAGGTACAAAGGAAAAGGCAGTTGTTGCTCCACGGAGCAAAAATGCAGTAGACGTGCAAGACCTGCACTTCAGGCAGCTTCCTGCTCTGACTGAAAAACCCCACTAAATCAGTATTTCGTAACTTTCCCTCCGGTCCCTGGAGAAAGGTGCCTGGGAGAAAAAAAGCCTGCGGCTGTCACAGAAAAGCTCTTCAGTTCAACTTCCTTAATCTGTAAGAGAAAAGAGTACCGGCTCTCTAGAAAAGATACTGCTTCCTTCCCCCCAGCCCAAGGATCCCTTGATCAATAATACAGATTTTGGCTCTTTGAAATAGAACATTCCCAGTTGGGAGGGGACCCATAAGAAACATCCGGTCCAGCTCCCTGCTCCTCACAGGAGTACCTAACGCTAAACCAGATGCTCCTTGAACTCTGGCAGGTTTGGTGCTGTGACTACTTCCCTGAGGAGCCTGTTCCAGCGACTGAGCACCCTCTCAGTGAAGAGCCTTTTCCTAATGGCCAGTCTGAACTTCCCCTGATGCGGCTTCATTCTGTTTTCTTGTGCCCTGTTACTGGTCACCATAGAGGAGATGAGCACCTTCCTCTCCGCTGCCCACCCTGAGCAAGTTGTAGGCTGCTGTAAAGCTCCCCCTCAGCCTTCTTTTCTCCAAGCTCAACAAACCAAGTGACCTCAGCTGCTCCTCCAATGTCTTGCCCTTGAGACCTTTCTCCATCTTGGTTGCCCTCCTCTGGACACACTCTGATGATAGCTGATGTCCTCCTTGTGCTGAGGTATCCAAAACTGTGCCACTGTGTGGTTTCCTGGCCACCTGCAGCTGTTGGGCAGCTGCTGCAGCTGCCGCCAGAGACTCTGGGGTGGGAGGCTCCTGTGCTTCTGTCTGCCAGTCTGCTTTTCAAAGTAGCTAGACAAAAGAGAAATCAATAAAAAATGGAACCGTCTTTTCAAGTATCCCCTTAGTTTTGGAACTGGTCTCCTGTGTCAGAACAGAACGGATCGTGTTTCCCTGTCGTGGCCCCCCACCAGGCTCAAACTACCTATGCTTGGACACCACTTGGAATAGCTGATAAACGCAACGAGTGGTATTTTCCTCTGCATTTGTCAGCTTCAGCCAGATTTCACATTGTCAGCTTCTAAGATATGTAGATGTACAACTGGAAATAAATCAAACGGGATGGGAAATAGACAACACACATGTTCAATCTTCAACAGCTTTAGATGCACCGCTGTCAAACTTACTTGGTCTATGTTTTAGTCTGTTAGGTAACTTTTGTATGCAGGGTATTCCTTCATGCCTTGTAGTGTCAAGGTGCTTGGAATGGAAAGCAGCATTTCTGAAGAAATACCAAAGAAATCTGGACAACTCTGTGTCTGAAAATTATGCCAAACGTGCCGGGTGTCGAGAGAAATGTTTCTTACAACATCATTTGCATTGAAAACTGATCCGTCAAAGAAAGCACACTCTTCTTTGAATAGCAGCTACTTCTGCCACACTCCCCCCACGTAGGTTATGCCTAAAAAGGAACCTGCAATTTATTCTCCAAATCTATTCCACATCTTGGGTAAAGTTACTTGCTGACAGGCGTAGGCTAAATGCCACTGCCCTGTGCATCAGCAAAAAGTAAAACTCTAACTGGCAGTAGCACAAACCTACTGAAGAACGCTGTTTTGTATGCCTTTCCTGTATTGCCTCCTACCTAAATTTAACTCCCAGTAAATTCAGACTGAATCTTATGAAATACAGATGCTCCTACATCCCCCTTTTTTGGGTAACCTGGTTTTCATGCTTACCTCGAGTTCTTTTTTTCAACAAAAGCAAAGTGACAAACAGTAGGACCGATAGAAGCTACAAGGCCAGGCAACGTTTGCTCTGGAGACTTACTCAAGGGACAGCTCCTCCTCCTCCTCCTCACACAGATCTGGCAGCCTCTGCAATCCCAGAGTCATTCGCAAAGCGTCCACATGCTCCTTCAGGGGTTTCTACTCCTCATGCAGGCGACGAGTGGATTCCAAGAGCTTGTTGAGGTCATTCTCAGACTGCTCGATAGTATTCTCCATCTGAAACAGGGGGATGAACGTCCTTTTAAAGAGATACTCTTCTGACAGGCCTCTAATTGAGCAAGAGACTGTCAGAAAGATGAGATTCTTCTCGATCAGGCTGGAAAAGATTTCAGACAATGCAATAGTAAAACAGTCAAGGCACGGGAAGGATGGAAACCAGGCAAGGAAGAAGCAACTGACAGTGACATCTGAGGTGTGTTTGGGTTTAGAAAAAGGCGTGCTCAACCTACCTGACCCTCTGAACCATGCCAAAAAGTAGACGGGCAACAGGTAAGTCAGCAAGTGAGGAGCTATGGAAAAGTCTCAAGGGACGTTAAAAAAGACATTAAAGGAAAAGCAGGTCATTTTCTGTGCTTCTAAGGTACAGTGGTTAGCACTTAACAAGAAAAGGAAAGCTACCAGCCTCTCTTACTGCTGTAAGTGGGAACAGCAATGGAAAAAAACCACAATCTGACAGGAAAAAGGGGAGGATGAAACGCAGACTGTGCTTATGCAGCTGGGGAGGGGAACAGACATTTCAAGCGATAAATAAATGCAATATGCAGCTTGTACTTGTTTACAGTGGGGGAGCTTTTTTTTTCCAGTGCAGATACCATCAGAGCTAGAAACCACTGTTAGTTGTGTAGATGTCCTACCATGATGTAGAAAGTACGGCTTTAAAAATATATTCCCCATTTAGCACCTCTAATTGGCCAATCTTCATTTAGAAATTGTTCTCTCTTCATGGCAATCATTCCCTTCAGGGTGATGCTTCTTAATGTTTGATGGCTCCACTCGGTGCTGAAGGCCCCCTCTTGCCATGAAATGAACAAATACCATATATTTTCCAAAAATCTCTGTTCTTCCAAACACCTCCAATCAAAAGTCCCATCCAGCTGCCCAAGTCTCTCTGTGTCCAGGTAGTAAATGAGAAAAGGAGAAAAGGAAAAGGAGTTTTCTGTGGGATTGTCAGAGTGATGTTACTGTGGCTACTGGCAAAGTGTACCCACAATGGACTGCAATAGTGCAAATGCTTACTATGCCAACATTACAAAATATGCCACCCAACTCAGACAGGAATAAACAACTGTCCTGAGGTAAATTTACTTTGCACTCTTCATGGGATCCTGGGATGGTGGTGTGACGTTGGGATTACTGAAGCAATGAAGCCAAAGGAGGCTCTCTGGGAAAATGAGGGCCAAAGGAAGCAAAAAGGGGCCAAAGAGAGCCCTCTGGGAAAATGGAGGGCAAAGGGGGCCAGAGGGGTCTTTCTGGGAAAATGGGGGCCAAAGGGGGCCAAAGGGGGTTTGGAAAGGAGCTGACATCACTCGGGGCTGGAATAAGACGGAGGGGTTGGAATAAAGATGGTTGGGGCTGCAATAAAGACTGTGGGGCTGGAAATAAAAAGCACAGAGCTGGAATAAAGGCGGCTGGTGTGGGAAAGGAGCTGAAATCACGGCTGTGGGGCTGGAGCTGAGACATGATGGATCTGGAGCTGAATATTGGCTGTGGCTGAAGATGAAACACTGAACCTGGGGCAGGAATCAAATTGATAGGGCTGCAATAAAGATTGTTTGTGTGGGAAAGGAGCTGAAATCACTGGGGCTGGGAGTAAAGACACTGGGGCCGGGGCTGAAATTAATGCTGTGGGCTTCGGAAAGGAGCTGAAATCACTTGGGGCAGGAACAAAGACACACTTAGGGTTAATTGGGGCGTAATTGGGGTTAATTGGGGCGTGGTTAATTGGGGTTAATTGGGGCGTGGTTAATTGGGGTTAATTGGGGCGTGGTTAATTGTGTTAATTGGGGCGTAATTAATTGTGTTAATTGGGGCGTGGTTAATTGGGACGTGGTTAATTGGGGTTAATTGGGGCGTAATTAATTAGGGTTAATTGGGACATGGTTAATTGGGGTTAATTGGGGCGTAATTAATTCGGGTTCATTGGGGCATAATTAATTCGGGTTCATTGGGGCGTAATTAATTCGGGTTCATTGGGGCGTAATTAATTGGGGGGTGCGTTAATTGGGGGTGTGGTTAATTAGGGTTAATTGGGACGTGGTTAATTGGGGTTCATTGGGGCGTGGTTAATTGGGGTTCATTGGGGCGTGGTTAATTGGGGTTCATTGGGGCGTAATTAATTGGGGTTACTTGGGGCGTAATTAATTCGGGTTACTTGGGGCGTGGTTAATTCGGGTTCATTGGGGCGTAATTAATTCGGGTTCATTGGGGCATGGTTAATTCGGGTTCATTGGGGCATGGTTAATTCGGGTTCATTGGGGCGTAATTAATTCGGGTTCATTGGGGCGTAATTAATTCGGGTTCATTGGGGCGTGGTTAATTCGGGTTCATTGGGGCGTGGTTAATTCGGGTTCATTGGGGCGTGGTTAATTCGGGTTCATTGGGGCGTGGTTAATTCGGGTTCATTGGGGCGTGGTTAATTCGGGTTCATTGGGGCGTGGTTAATTCGGGTTCATTGGGGCGTGGTTAATTCGGGTTCATTGGGGCGTAATTAATTCGGGTTCATTGGGGCGTAATTAATTCGGGTTCATTGGGGCGTAATTAATTCGGGTTCATTGGGGCGTAATTAATTCGGGTTCATTGGGGCGTAATTAATTCGGGTTCATTGGGGCGTAATTAATTCGGGTTCATTGGGGCGTAATTAATTCGGGTTCATTGGGGCGTAATTAATTCGGGTTCATTGGGGCGTAATTAATTCGGGTTCATTGGGGCGTAATTAATTCGGGTTCATTGGGGCGTAATTAATTCGGGTTCATTGGGGCATGGTTAATCCGGGTTCATTGGGGCGTAATTAATCCGGGTTCATTGGGGCGTAATTAATCCGGGTTCATTGGGGCGTAATTAATTCGGGTTCATTGGGGCGTAATTAATTCGGGTTCATTGGGGCATGGTTAATTCGGGTTCATTGGGGCATGGTTAATTCGGGTTCATTGGGGCGTAATTAATTCGGGTTCATTGGGGCGTAATTAATTGGGGTTCATTGGGGCGTAATTAATTGGGGTTCATTGGGGCGTAATTAATTGGGGTTCATTGGGGCGTAATTAATTGGGGTTCATTGGGGCGTAATTAATTGGGGTTCATTGGGGCGTAATTAATTGGGGTTCATTGGGGCATGGTTAATTCGAGTTCATTGGGGCGTAATTAATTCGGGTTCATTGGGGCGTAATTAATTGGGGTTCATTGGGGCGTGGTTAATTCGGGTTCATTGGGGCGTGGTTAATTCGGGTTCATTGGGGCGTGCTTAATTCGGGTTCATTGGGGCGTGCTTAATTCGGGTTCATTGGGGCGTGCTTAATTCGGGTTCATTGGGGCGTGGTTAATTCGGGTTCATTGGGGCGTGGTTAATTCGGGTTCATTGGGGCGTGGTTAATTCGGGTTCATTGGGGCGTGGTTAATTCGGGTTCATTGGGGCGTGGTTAATTCGGGTTCATTGGGGCGTGGTTAATTCGGGTTCATTGGGGCGTGGTTAATTCGGGTTCATTGGGGCGTGGTTAATTCGGGTTCATTGGGGCGTGGTTAATTCGGGTTCATTGGGGCGTAATTAATTCGGGTTCATTGGGGCGTAATTAATTCGGGTTCATTGGGGCGTAATTAATTCGGGTTCATTGGGGCGTAATTAATTGGGGTTCATTGGGGCGTAATTAATTAGGGTTCATTGGGACATGGTTTATTGGGGTTAATTGGGGCGTAATTACTCGGGGTTAATTGGGGCGTAATTACTTCGGGTTCATTGGGGCGTAATTACTTCGGGTTCATTGGGGCGTAATTAATTTGGGTTCATTGGGGCGTAATTAATTGGGGTTCATTGGGGCGTAATTAATTGGGGTTCATTGGGGCGTAATTAATTGGGGTTCATTGGGGCGTAATTAATTGGGGTTCATTGGGGCGTAATTAATTGGGGTTCATTGGGGCGTAATTAATTCCGGTTCATTGGGGCGTAATTAATTCGGGTTCATTGGGGCATGGTTAATTAGGGTTAATTCAGGCGTAATCAATTAGGTTTAATTGGGGCGTAATTAATTGGGGGTGGGTTAATTGGGGGGTGTGGTTAATTAGGGTTAATTGGGACGTGGTTAATTGTGGTTCATTGGGGCGTAGTTAATTGGGGTTCATTGGGGCGTAATTAATTCGGGTTCATTGGGGCGTGGTTAATTCGGGTTCATTGGGGCGTGGTTAATTCGGGTTCATTGGGGCGTGGTTAACTGGGGGGGTTTATTTGGGGGTGTGGTTAATTCGGGTTAATTGGGGCGTAATTAATTAGGGTTAATTGGGGCATGATTAATTAGGGTTCATTGGGGCGTGGTTAATTGGGGTTCATTGGGGAGTAATTAATTAGGGTTCATTGGGGCGTAATTAATTAGGGTTAATTGGGGCGTAATTAATTAGGGTTAATTGGGGCGTAATTAATTAGGGTTAATTGGGGCGTGGTTAATTGGGGTTAATTGGGGCGTGGTTAATTGGGGTTAATTGGGACGTGGTTAATTGGGGTTCATTGGGGCGTGGTTAATTGGGGTTCATTGGGGCGTGGTTAATTGGGGTTCATTGGGGCGTGGTTAATTGGGGTTCATTGGGGCGTGGTTAATTGGGGTTCATTATGGCGTGGTTAATTGGGGTTCATTGGGGCGTGGTTAATTCGGGTTCATTGGGGCGTGGTTAATTCGGGTTCATTGGGGCGTGGTTAATTCGGGTTCATTGGGGCGTGGTTAATTAGGGTTAATTGGGGCATAATTAATTAGGGTTAATTGGGGCATAATTAATTAGGGTTAATTGGGGCTGCCGCCAGAGACTCTGGGGTGGGAGGCTCCTGTGCTTCTGTCTGCCAGTCTGCTTTTCAAAGTAGCTAGACAAAAGGGAAATCAATAAAAAATGGAACCGTCTTTTCAAGTATCCCCTTAGTTTTGGAACTGGTCTCCTGCGTCAGAACAGAACGGATCGTGTTTCCCTGTCGTGGCCCCCCACCAGGCTCAAACTACCTATGCTTGGACACCACTTGGAATAGCTGATAAACGCAACGAGTGGTATTTTCCTCTGCATTTGTCAGCTTCAGCCAGATTTCACATTGTCAGCTTCTAAGATATGTAGATGTACAACTGGAAATAAATCAAACGGGATGGGAAATAGACAACATACATGTTCAATCTTCAACAGCTTTAGATGCGCCGCTGTCAAACTTAGTTGGTTTGTGTTTTAGTCTGTTAGGTAACTTTTGTATGCAGGGTATTCCTTCATGCCTTGTAGTGTCAAGGTGCTTGGAATGGAAAGCGGCATTTCTGAAGAAATGCCAAAGAAATCTGGACAACTCTGTGTCTGAAAATTATGCCAAACGTGCCGGGTGTCGAGAGAAATGTTTCTTACAACATCATTTGCATTGAAAACTGATCCGTCAAAGAAAGCACGCTCTTCTTTGAATAGCAGCTACTTCTGCCACACTCCCCCCACGTAGGTTATGCCTAAAAAGGAACCTGCAATTTATTCTCCAAATCTATTCCACATCTTGGGTAAAGTTACTTGCTGACAGGCGTAGGCTAAATGCCACTGCCCTGTGCATCAGCAAAAAGTAAAACTCTAACTGGCAGTAGCACAAACCTACTGAAGAACGCTGTTTTGTATGCCTTTCCTGTATTGCCTCCTACCTAAATTTAACTCCCAGTAAATTCAGACTGAATCTTATGAAATACAGATGCTCCTACATCCCCCTTTTTTGGGTAACCTGGTTTTCATGCTTACCTCGAGTTCTTTTTTTCAACAAAAGCAAAGTGACAAACAGTAGGACCGATAGAAGCTACAAGGCCAGGCAACGTTTGCTCTGGAGACTTACTCAAGGGACAGCTCCTCCTCCTCCTCCTCACACAGATCTGGCAGCCTCTGCAATCCCAGAGTCATTCGCAAAGCGTCCACATGCTCCTTCAGGGGTTTCTACTCCTCATGCAGGCGACGAGTGGATTCCAAGAGCTTGTTGAGGTCATTCTCAGACTGCTCGATAGTATTCTCCATCTGAAACAGGGGGATGAACGTCCTTTTAAAGAGATACTCTTCTGACAGGCCTCTAATTGAGCAAGAGACTGTCAGAAAGATGAGATTCTTCTCGATCGGGCTGGAAAAGATTTCAGACAGTGCAATAGTAAAACAGTCAAGGCACGGGAAGGATGGAAACCAGGCAAGGAAGAAGCAACTGACAGTGACATCTGAGGTGTGTTTGGGTTTAGAAAAAGGCGTGCTCAACCTACCTGACCCTCTGAACCATGCCAAAAAGTAGACGGGCAACAGGTAAGTCAGCAAGTGAGGAGCTATGGAAAAGTCTCAAGGGACGTTAAAAAAGACATTAAAGGAAAAGCAGGTCATTTTCTGTGCTTCTAACGTACAGTGGTTAGCACTTAACAAGAAAAGGAAAGCTACCAGCCTCTCTTACTGCTGCAAGTGGGAACAGCAATGGAAAAAAACCACAATCTGACAGGAAAAAGGGGAGGATGAAACGCAGACTGTGCTTATGCAGCTGGGGAGGGGAACAGACATTTCAAGCGATAAATAAATGCAATATGCAGCTTGTACTTGTTTACAGTGGGGGAGCTTTTTTTTTCCAGTGCAGATACCATCAGAGCTAGAAACCACTGTTAGTTGTGTAGATGTCCTACCATGATGTAGAAAGTACGGCTTTAAAAATATATTCCCCATTTAGCACCTCTAATTGGCCAATCTTCATTTAGAAATTGTTCTCTCTTAATGGTAATCATTCCCTTCAGGGTGATGCTTCTTAATGTTTGATGGCTCCACTCGGTGCTGAAGGCCCCCTCTTGCCATGAAATTAACAAATACCATATATTTTCCAAAAATCTCTGTTCTTCCAAACACCTCCAATCAAAAGTCCCATCCAGCTGCCCAAGTCTCTCTGTGTCCAGGTAGTAAATGAGAAAAGGAGAACAGGAAAAGGAGTTTTCTGTGGGATTGTCAGAGTGATGTTACTGTGGCTACTGGTAAAGTGTACCCACAGTGGACTACAATAGTGCAAATGCTTACTATGCCAACATTACAAAATATGCCACCCAACTCAGACAGGAATAAACAACTGTCCTGAGGTAAATTTACTTTGCACTCTTCATGGGATCCTGGGATGGTGGTGTGAAGTTGGGATTACTGAAGCAATGAAGCCAAAGGAAGCTCTCTGGGAAAATGAGGGCCAAAGGAAGCAAAAAGGGGCCAAAGAGAGCCCTCTGGGAAAACGGAGGGCAAAGGGGGCCAGAGGAGTCTTTCTGGGAAAATGGGGGCCAAAGGGGGCCAAAGGGGGTTTGGAAAGGAGCTGAAATCACTTGGGGCTGGAATAAGACGGAGGTGTTGGAATAAAGATGGTTGGGGCTGCAATAAAGACTGTGGGGCTGGAAATAAAAAGCACAGAGCTGGAATAAAGGCGGCTGGTGTGGGAAAGGAGCTGAAATCATGGCTGTGGGGCTGGAGCTGAGACATGATGGATCTGGAGCTGAATATTAGCTGTGGCTGAAGATGAAACACTGAACCTGGGGCAGGAATCAAAACTATAGGGCTGCAATAAAGATTGTTTGTGTGGGAAAGGAGCTGAAATCACTTGGGACGCGAGTAAAGACACTGGGAGCCTGGACTAAAGACACCGAGGGAGGGGCTGAAATTATTGCTGGGTGGTTTGGAAAGGAGCTGACATCACTCGGGCCTGGATAAGACTGTGGGGTTGGAATAAAGATGGTTGGGGCTGCAAGACTGTGGGGCTGGAAATAAAAAGCACAGACCTGGAATAAAGGCGGTTGGTTTGGGAAAGGAGCTGAAATCACGGCTGCGGGGCTGGAGCTGAGACACGACAGAGCTGGAGCTGAATATTGGCTGTGGCTGGAGCCAAAACACCAAACCTGGGGCAGGAATAAAGACTGCGGTGCTGGGAGTAAAGACACTGGGGCTGGAATAAAGATTGGGATTAGAAAGGAGCTGAAATCTCAGAGCTGGATTAAAGATGGAGGGGCTGGGGCTGAAATGATTGTTGTGGGGCTCGGAAAGGAGCTGAAGTCACAAACCAAAGCTGGGGCCAATATAAAGCCCGCAGGGCTGAGCCTGTAACCTCACAGCCAGAACAAATGGTTTTGTTTTGGGAAAGGAGCTGAATTCACTTGGGGCTGGAGCTGCCTCTGCGGAGCGGGGCCAGGCAGGAGCTACGCTGAAGCGTGTGCAAGCTGGAGCTGGCTTGATGTGTCCCTGGGCTGCAGGGCCAGCACCGCTGAGCAAAGGACCAGCGCTGCAAGGCCCCGGGGCCAGGGCTCCCTGGCAGGGCCTGGCCCGTGCCCAGCAGCCACCCCGTGCAACCAGTGAGCGATGCTCCTGCCCTGAAACCTCCCCGTGTAGCCCACAAGCAGCCCCACTGACCTTGGAGCTCTGTGCTCAGCTCTAAACAAAAAAAAAAGGAAAGGACGCCTTGCCTCCTGCACACAGCAGTGACGGATCCAGGCATTCCATCCCATGCTCGATCTCAGCGTGCGGCTCCAGCGCATCACACTGGGCCGGCACGCCTGCCAGCACAGTCAAGAAGCTGTCGGCTCCACGCAGTCTCCCTGGGTCAAAGGGAACACGGACAGTCAGAGACAAACAAACCACCCTTTTTCTACCAGCGCCACACACCGCTCGCTCACTCCCACGGAAGCGGCAGCCAGAGTCCCCAGGGCTGGGGACCAGAGCGCTTACTGACAAGCGCCCCAAAAACAAGAACCCGAGACAAAGTGCACAGCCCCAGCAAGAACGCGGAGCGCTTCACCCGCCCGAGGAGGCAGGAACGCGAGCCCCCGCCCCACCGCTTACATGGGTTATGCTACCACAGCACAGGGGGATGATAAAGGGAAAGGCCACCTCGCTGCTTTAAAGGGCCATCACTGCTTTATGAATTTTCCTACAGCTTTCTGTGCCATCCAATAATCACCGAGTACCCAAAGTCAAAACAAACATTCCACTTCAGTCACAGCATTACCTGCTCTACAATAGATGCCAGCCTCCCGAGGGCCAAGCCACACTCGTCCCCTCGAGTCACCGCAGCGCTGCCCAGCTTCACTACAATCCGCTTTGCATTCTTCAGCTCACTGCGGCGTGCAGATGATTTCCCATGAGCACGGCTGAGTGGCATGGCGACAAACGGGATGTCTCTCCAACAACGGATAGATTCATTCCTTAATCTGTGGTTACGGCAAGGGAGAGCTGTGATTAAAGAGAGAAAGAATGAAAAACAAAAATGCAGTTTGAAGTGTTTCATTCAGACATTAAGCCTCTGAAGTCAGGCAGTGTTTCCCACTCTTCCAAAGCGAAAGCTCGCAAGACGCACTTTGCCCTGACTAGTGCACCTACAATGAAGACAAGTTCTAACTTTGTCTACAGAGAAGCCGGAAAAACCCCAAAAGCTCTCACCAAGCAGACAAAATACACAAAGCACAAACACCCCCACAAACTAATAAATAAGATGTTAATTAAAAACTTCTGCCTTACTTGGAGGGGAAGTAGCAATAAAAAGAAATGCAAAATGCATTCTTCAGGTATTTCTCCAACAGTCCTTCCAAACTAGTCTCCAAACCTGACTTTTGAAAGGATTATTCTCCCACTATCTCTTAGAATAATAAAGTTACGCTTAGATTACTGCTCACAGAGAGCAGTACTAGTTTCCATCAGTTTACTGTCTTCGTAACAGCTATTAAGTAGCACAGCACGTTTAGGTTCTGTTCCAGCCCAGCCCAGAGAGGCTTCGTCACCTTCCCAAGCAAGAAGGCTGTGGGGCTGGAGCTGAGACATGATGGATCTGGAGCTGAATATTGGCTGTGGCTGAAGATGAAACACTGAACCTGGGGCAGGAATCAAATTGATAGGGCTGCAATAAAGATTGTTTGTGTGGGAAAGGAGCTGAAATCACTGGGGCTGGGAGTAAAGACACTGGGGCCGGGGCTGAAATTAATGCTGTGGGCTTCGGAAAGGAGCTGAAATCACTTGGGGCAGGAACAAAGACACACTTAGGGTTAATTGGGGCGTAATTGGGGTTAATTGGGGCGTGGTTAATTGGGGTTAATTGGGGCGTGGTTAATTGGGGTTAATTGGGGCGTGGTTAATTTGTGTTAATTGGGGCGTAATTAATTGTGTTAATTGGGGCGTGGTTAATTGGGACGTGGTTAATTGGGGTTAATTGGGGCGTAATTAATTAGGGTTAATTGGGACATGGTTAATTGGGGTTAATTGGGGCGTAATTAATTCGGGTTCATTGGGGCATAATTAATTCGGGTTCATTGGGGCGTAATTAATTCGGGTTCATTGGGGCGTAATTAATTGGGGGGTGCGTTAATTGGGGGTGTGGTTAATTAGGGTTAATTGGGACGTGGTTAATTGGGGTTCATTGGGGCGTGGTTAATTGGGGTTCATTGGGGCGTGGTTAATTGGGGTTCATTGGGGCGTAATTAATTGGGGTTCATTGGGGCGTAATTAATTCGGGTTACTTGGGGCGTAATTAATTCGGGTTCATTGGGGCGTAATTAATTCGGGTTCATTGGGGCATGGTTAATTCGGGTTCATTGGGGCATGGTTAATTCGGGTTCATTGGGGCGTAATTAATTCGGGTTCATTGGGGCGTGGTTAATTCGGGTTCATTGGGGCGTGGTTAATTCGGGTTCATTGGGGCGTGGTTAATTCGGGTTCATTGGGGCGTGGTTAATTCGGGTTCATTGGGGCGTAATTAATTCGGGTTCATTGGGGCGTAATTAATTCGGGTTCATTGGGGCGTAATTAATTCGGGTTCATTGGGGCGTAATTAATTCGGGTTCATTGGGGCGTAATTAATTCGGGTTCATTGGGGCGTAATTAATTCGGGTTCATTGGGGCGTAATTAATTCGGGTTCATTGGGGCGTAATTAATTCGGGTTCATTGGGGCGTAATTAATTCGGGTTCATTGGGGCGTAATTAATTCGGGTTCATTGGGGCGTAATTAATTCGGGTTCATTGGGGCGTAATTAATTCGGGTTCATTGGGGCGTAATTAATTCGGGTTCATTGGGGCGTAATTAATTCGGGTTCATTGGGGCGTAATTAATTCGGGTTCATTGGGGCATGGTTAATCCGGGTTCATTGGGGCGTAATTAATCCGGGTTCATTGGGGCGTAATTAATTCGGGTTCATTGGGGCGTAATTAATTCGGGTTCATTGGGGCATGGTTAATTCGGGTTCATTGGGGCATGGTTAATTCGGGTTCATTGGGGCATGGTTAATTCGGGTTCATTGGGGCGTAATTAATTCGGGTTCATTGGGGCGTAATTAATTGGGGTTCATTGGGGCGTAATTAATTGGGGTTCATTGGGGCGTAATTAATTGGGGTTCATTGGGGCGTAATTAATTGGGGTTCATTGGGGCGTAATTAATTGGGGTTCATTGGGGCGTAATTAATTCGGGTTCATTGGGGCATGGTTAATTCGAGTTCATTGGGGCGTAATTAATTCGGGTTCATTGGGGCGTAATTAATTGGGGTTCATTGGGGCGTAATTAATTGGGGTTCATTGGGGCGTAATTAATTGGGGTTCATTGGGGCGTAATTAATTGGGGTTCATTGGGGCGTAATTAATTGGGGTTCATTGGGGCGTAGTTAATTGGGGTTCATTGGGGCGTGGTTAATTGGGGTTCATTGGGGCGTGGTTAATTCGGGTTCATTGGGGCGTGCTTAATTCGGGTTCATTGGGGCGTGCTTAATTCGGGTTCATTGGGGCGTGGTTAATTCGGGTTCATTGGGGCGTGGTTAATTCGGGTTCATTGGGGCGTGGTTAATTCGACTTCATTGGGGCGTGGTTAATTCGGGTTCATTGGGGCGTGGTTAATTCGGGTTCATTGGGGCGTGGTTAATTCGGGTTCATTGGGGCGTAATTAATTCGGGTTCATTGGGGCGTAATTAATTCGGGTTCATTGGGGCGTAATTAATTCGGGTTCATTGGGGCGTAATTAATTCGGGTTCCTTGGGGCGTAATTAATTCGGGTTCACTGGGGCGTAATTAATTCGGGTTCACTGGGGCGTAATTAATTCGGGTTCACTGGGGCGTAATTAATTCGGGTTCACTGGGGCGTAATTAATTCGGGTTCATTGGGGCGTAATTAATTGGGGTTCATTGGGGCGTAATTAATTAGGGTTCATTGGGACATGGTTTATTGGGGTTAATTGGGGCGTAATTACTCGGGGTTAATTGGGGCGTAATTACTTCGGGTTCATTGGGGCGTAATTACTTCGGGTTCATTGGGGCGTAATTAATTGGGGTTCATTGGGGCGTAATTAATTGGGGTTCATTGGGGCGTAATTAATTGGGGTTCATTGGGGCGTAATTAATTGGGGTTCATTGGGGCGTAATTAATTGGGGTTCATTGGGGCGTAATTAATTGGGGTTCATTGGGGCGTAATTAATTGGGGTTCATTGGGGCGTAATTAATTCCGGTTCATTGGGGCGTAATTAATTCGGGTTCATTGGGGCATGGTTAATTAGGGTTAATTCAGGCGTAATCAATTAGGTTTAATTGGGGCGTAATTAATTGGGGGTGGGTTAATTGGGGGGTGTGGTTAATTAGGGTTAATTGGGACGTGGTTAATTGTGGTTCATTGGGGCGTAGTTAATTGGGGTTCATTGGGGCGTAATTAATTCGGGTTCATTGGGGCGTGGTTAATTCGGGTTCATTGGGGCGTGGTTAATTCGGGTTCATTGGGGCGTGGTTAACTGGGGGGGTTTATTTGGGGGTGTGGTTAATTCGGGTTAATTGGGGCGTAATTAATTAGGGTTAATTGGGGCATGATTAATTAGGGTTCATTGGGGCGTGGTTAATTGGGGTTCATTGGGGAGTAATTAATTAGGGTTCATTGGGGCGTAATTAATTAGGGTTAATTGGGGCGTAATTAATTAGGGTTAATTGGGGCGTAATTAATTAGGGTTAATTGGGGCGTGGTTAATTGGGGTTAATTGGGGCGTGGTTAATTGGGGTTAATTGGGACGTGGTTAATTGGGGTTCATTGGGGCGTGGTTAATTGGGGTTCATTGGGGCGTGGTTAATTGGGGTTCATTGGGGCGTGGTTAATTGGGGTTCATTGGGGCGTGGTTAATTGGGGTTCATTGGGGCGTGGTTAATTGGGGTTCATTGGGGCGTGGTTAATTGGGGTTCATTATGGCGTGGTTAATTGGGGTTCATTGGGGCGTGGTTAATTCGGGTTCATTGGGGCGTGGTTAATTCGGGTTCATTGGGGCGTGGTTAATTCGGGTTCATTGGGGCGTGGTTAATTAGGGTTAATTGGGGCATAATTAATTAGGGTTAATTGGGGCATAATTAATTAGGGTTAATTGGGGCTGCCGCCAGAGACTCTGGGGTGGGAGGCTCCTGTGCTTCTGTCTGCCAGTCTGCTTTTCAAAGTAGCTAGACAAAAGGGAAATCAATAAAAAATGGAACCGTCTTTTCAAGTATCCCCTTAGTTTTGGAACTGGTCTCCTGCGTCAGAACAGAACGGATCGTGTTTCCCTGTCGTGGCCCCCCACCAGGCTCAAACTACCTATGCTTGGACACCACTTGGAATAGCTGATAAACGCAACGAGTGGTATTTTCCTCTGCATTTGTCAGCTTCAGCCAGATTTCACATTGTCAGCTTCTAAGATATGTAGATGTACAACTGGAAATAAATCAAACGGGATGGGAAATAGACAACATACATGTTCAATCTTCAACAGCTTTAGATGCGCCGCTGTCAAACTTAGTTGGTTTGTGTTTTAGTCTGTTAGGTAACTTTTGTATGCAGGGTATTCCTTCATGCCTTGTAGTGTCAAGGTGCTTGGAATGGAAAGCGGCATTTCTGAAGAAATGCCAAAGAAATCTGGACAACTCTGTGTCTGAAAATTATGCCAAACGTGCCGGGTGTCGAGAGAAATGTTTCTTACAACATCATTTGCATTGAAAACTGATCCGTCAAAGAAAGCACACTCTTCTTTGAATAGCAGCTACTTCTGCCACACTCCCCCCACGTAGGTTATGCCTAAAAAGGAACCTGCAATTTATTCTCCAAATCTATTCCACATCTTGGGTAAAGTTACTTGCTGACAGGCGTAGGCTAAATGCCACTGCCCTGTGCATCAGCAAAAAGTAAAACTCTAACTGGCAGTAGCACAAACCTACTGAAGAACGCTGTTTTGTATGCCTTTCCTGTATTGCCTCCTACCTAAATTTAACTCCCAGTAAATTCAGACTGAATCTTATGAAATACAGATGCTCCTACATCCCCCTTTTTTGGTAACCTGGTTTTCATGCTTACCTCGAGTTCTTTTTTTCAACAAAAGCAAAGTGACAAACAGTAGGACCGATAGAAGCTACAAGGCCAGGCAACGTTTGCTCTGGAGACTTACTCAAGGGACAGCTCCTCCTCCTCCTCCTCACACAGATCTGGCAGCCTCTGCAATCCCAGAGTCATTCGCAAAGCGTCCACATGCTCCTTCAGGGGTTTCTACTCCTCATGCAGGCGACGAGTGGATTCCAAGAGCTTGTTGAGGTCATTCTCAGACTGCTCGATAGTATTCTCCATCTGAAACAGGGGGATGAACATGCTTTTAAAGAGATACTCTTCTGACAGGCCTCTAATTGAGCAAGAGACTGTCAGAAAGATGAGATTCTTCTCGATCAGGCTGGAAAAGATTTCAGACAATGCAATAGTAAAACAGTCAAGGCACGGGAAGGATGGAAACCAGGCAAGGAAGAAGCAACTGACAGTGACATCTGAGGTGTGTTTGGGTTTAGAAAAAGGCGTGCTCAACCTACCTGACCCTCTGAACCATGCCAAAAAGTAGACGGGCAACAGGTAAGTCAGCAAGTGAGGAGCTATGGAAAAGTCTCAAGGGACGTTAAAAAAGACATTAAAGGAAAAGCAGGTCATTTTCTGTGCTTCTAAGGTACAGTGGTTAGCACTTAACAAGAAAAGGAAAGCTACCAGCCTCTCTTACTGCTGTAAGTGGGAACAGCAATGGACAAAAAACCACAATCTGACAGGAAAAAGGGGAGGATGAAACGCAGACTGTGCTTATGCAGCTGGGGAGGGGAACAGACATTTCAAGCGATAAATAAATGCAATACGCAGCTTGGACTTGTTTACAATGGGGGAACTTTTTTTTTCCAGTGCAGATACCATCAGAGCTAGAAACCACTGTTAGTTGTGTAGATGTCCTACCATGATGTAGAAAGTACGGCTTTAAAAATATATTCCCCATTTAGCACCTCTAATTGGCCAATCTTCATTTAGAAATTGTTCTCTCTTCATGGCAATCATTCCCTTCAGGGTGATGCTTCTTAATGTTTGATGGCTCCGCTCGGTGCTGAAGGCCCCCTCTTGCCATGAAATTAACAAATACCATATATTTTCCAAAAATCTCTGTTCTTCCAAACACCTCCAATCAAAAGTCCCATCCAGCTGCCCAAGTCTCTCTGTGTCCAGGTAGTAAATGAGAAAAGGAGAAAAGGAAAAGGAGTTTTCTGTGGGATTGTCAGAGTGATGTTACTGTGGCTACTGGCAAAGTGTACCCACAGTGGACTGCAATAGTGCAAATGCTTACTATGCCAACATTACAAAATATGCCACCCAACTCAGACAGGAATAAACAACTGTCCTGAGGTAAATTTACTTTGCACTCTTCATGGGATCCTGGGATGGTGGTGTGAAGTTGGGATTACTGAAGCAATGAAGCCAAAGGAGGCTCTCTGGGAAAATGAGGGCCAAAGGAAGCAAAAAGGGGCCAAAGAGAGCCCTCTGGGAAAATGGGGGCCAGAGGGGTCTTTCTGGGAAAATGGGGGCCAAAGAGGTCTTTCTGGGAAAATGGGGGCCAAAGGGGGCCAAAGGGGGTTTGGAAAGGAGCTGACATCACTCGGGGCTGGAATAAGACGGAGGGGTTGGAATAAAGATGGTTGGGGCTGCAATAAAGACTGTGGGTCTGGAAATAAAAAGCACAGAGCTGGAATAAAGGCGGCTGGTGTGGGAAAGGAGCTGAAATCATGGCTGTGGGGCTGGAGCTGAGACATGATGGATCTGGAGCTGAATATTAGCTGTGGCTGAAGATGAAACACTGAACCTGGGGCAGGAATCAAAACTATAGGGCTGCAATAAAGATTGTTTGTGTGGGAAAGGAGCTGAAATCACTTGGGACACGAGTAAAGACACTGGGAGCCTGGACTAAAGACACCGAGGGAGGGGCTGAAATTATTGCTGGGTGGTTTGGAAAGGAGCTGACATCACTCGGGCCTGGATAAGACTGTGGGGTTGGAATAAAGATGGTTGGGGCTGCAAGACTGTGGGGCTGGAAATAAAAAGCACAGACCTGGAATAAAGGCGGTTGGTTTGGGAAAGGAGCTGAAATCACGGCTGCGGGGCTGGAGCTGAGACACGACAGAGCTGGAGCTGAATATTGGCTGTGGCTGGAGCCAAAACACCAAACCTGGGGCAGGAATAAAGACTGCGGTGCTGGGAGTAAAGACACTGGGGCTGGAATAAAGATTGGGATTAGAAAGGAGCTGAAATCTCAGAGCTGGATTAAAGATGGAGGGGCTGGGGCTGAAATGATTGTTGTGGGGCTCGGAAAGGAGCTGAAGTCACAAACCAAAGCTGGGGCCAATATAAAGCCCGCAGGGCTGAGCCTGTAACCTCACAGCCAGAACAAATGGTTTTGTTTTGGGAAAGGAGCTGAATTCACTTGGGGCTGGAGCTGCCTCTGCGGAGCGGGGCCAGGCAGGAGCTGCGCTGAAGCGTGTGCAAGCGATGTGTCCCTGGGCTGCAGGGCCAGCACCGCTGAGCAAAGGACCAGCGCTGCAAGGCCCCGGGGCCAGGGCTCCCTGGCAGGGCCTGGCCCGTGCCCAGCAGCCACCCCGTGCAACCAGTGAGCGATGCTCCTGCCCTGAAACCTCCCCATGTAGCCCACAAGCAGCCCCACTGACCTTGGAGCTCTGTGCTCAGCTCTAAACAAAAAAAAAGGAAAGGACGCCTTGCCTCCTGCACACAGCAGTGACGGATCCAGGCATTCCATCCCATGCTCGATCTCAGCGTGTGACTCCAGCGGATCACACTGGGCCGGCACGCCTGCCAGCACAGTCAAGAAGCTGTCGGCTCCACGCAGTCTCCCTGGGTCAAAGGGAACACGGACAGTCAGAGACAAACAAACCACCCTTTTTCTACCAGCGCCACACACCGCTCGCTCACTCCCACGGAAGCGGCAGCCAGAGTCCCCAGGGCTGGGGACCAGAGCGCTTACTGACAAGCGCCCCAAAAACAAGAACCCGACACAAAGTGCACAGCCCCAGCAAGAACGCGGAGCGCTTCACCCACCCGAGGAGGCAGGAACGCGAGCCCCCGCCCCACCGCTTACATGGGTTATGCTACCACAGCACAGGGGGATGATAAAGGGAAAGGCCACCTCGCTGCTTTAAAGGGCCATCACTGCTTTATGAATTTTCCTACAGCTTTCTGTGCCATCCAATAATCACCGAGTACCCAAAGTCAAAACAAACATTCCACTTCAGTCACAGCATTACCTGCTCTACAATAGATGCCAGCCTCCCGAGGGCCAAGCCACACTCGTCCCCTCGAGTCACCGCAGCGCTGCCCAGCTTCACTACAATCCGCTTTGCATTCTTCAGCTCACTGCGGCGTGCAGATGATTTCCCATGAGCACGGCTGAGTGGCATGGCGACAAACGGGATGTCTCTCCAACAACGGATAGATTCATTCCTTAATCTGTGGTTACGGCAAGGGAGAGCTGTGATTAAAGAGAGAAAGAATGAAAAACAAAAATGCAGTTTGAAGTGTTTCATTCAGACATTAAGCCTCTGAAGTCAGGCAGTGTTTCGCACTTTTCCAAAGCGAAAGCTCGCAAGACGCACTTTGCACTGACTAGTGCAAAGAACTAGTGCTAGTTCTTCAGGGTGCTAGTGCTAGAACACTTCAGGGTTTGGAAGGTTACAAGAAGACAGCTGTTGGGGGGACAACCTGTATCTGAAAAGAAACCACTTGTTTTTGAAAAATACAGCCTCTCAGACATCCAGCTAGTTGGTCTCACCTCCGTGCCTTGAAAGGTGATGGCACAGGTCATTACAGATGCCATCTCTAAGCATGCAGAAGAAAAGAAGCTTGTCGGGAACGGTTGACCCTTGTGGCCTAGAAGACCAACGACACCTCGGGGGCACTGTGAAGAGCACAGCCAGCAAGTTGAGGAAGGTTCTTCTCCCCCTCCAGTCTGCGCTGGTGAGGCCACACCTGGAACGCTGTGTCCAGCGTTGGGCCCCCCAGCTCAAGACAGGCAGGGAGCTACTGGAGAGAGTCCAGCGGAGGGCTGCAAGGATGAGGGGTCTAGAGCATCTCTCGTACTAGGAAAAGCTGAGAGAGCTGGGGCTGTTGAGCCTGGCAAAGATTGAGAGGAGATCTCATCAGTACTTCTATCAAGAGGATGGGGCCAGACTGTTTTCAGCGGTGCCTAGCACCAAGACAAAGGGCAAGGGGCACAAACTGGAATACAGGAAGTTCCATCTGAATACGAGGAAAAACATGATTACTTTGAAGGTGACAAAGCACTGGACCAGAACTGAGAGAGGCTGGCGAGTCTTCTTCTCTGGAGACACTCAAAACCCCGCCCGGACACACTCCTGTGCAACCTGCTTTTGCAAGGGATTTGTTCTACATGATCTCTAGAGGGCCTTCCCAACCCTGATCATTCTGTGATTAGAGACTGAGAACAAAATACGGCTCACCAAGAAGGGAAAAGCTATTAGTGAGTGTACCTACAATGAAGACAAGTTCTAACTTTGTCTACAGAGAAGCCAGAAAAACCCCAAAAGCTCTCACCAAGCAGACAAAATACACAAAGCACAAACACCCCCACAAACTAATAAATAAGACGTTAATTAAAAACTTCTGCCTTACTTGGAGGGGAAGTAGCAATAAAAAGAAATGCAAAATGCATTCTTCAGGTATTTCTCCAACAGTCCTTCCAAACTAGTCTCCAAACCTGACTTTTGAAAGGATTATTCTCCCATTATCTCTTAGAATAATAAAGTTACGCTTAGATTACTGCTCACAGAGAGCAGTACTAGTTTCCATCACTTTACTGTCTTCATAACAGCTATTAAGTAGCACAGCACATTTAGGTTCTGTTCCAGCCCAGCCCAGAGAGGCTTCGTCACCTTCCCAAGCAAGAAGGGCTCTCAAATCCTAAAACTGGTGCTTTTAACCACACGCTCTGCAGCACTGATTTTTCAGACTGACGACTGCAGGCCCACAGAACATCCACAACCATTTGCAACGAGTCGACAAAACAAAACGAAATCAAACTTTGCCGGGGTTTCCCACACAAAGGCCACTATCCCCACCCAGCGTCAGGACACTCCACAGGTGGAAAAAAGATACCTGGAATCCAAACTCCTACAGAGAACGCTGTCCTGTGCTACGCTGGAGCAGTTCTGCAGAGATCATTCCCATTCCAAGGGGCCGCACGCGGCTCCAGTGAAGTAAGCCTTACCAATAAGCCTGTAACACCTGGGGTGCGGCTGTTCTTTAAACTGCTCTGTTACCTTACAAACCGACACTCTCCTTCAATAGAAGTCTGATGTGGGAACAAGCACGCCCAGTTCCTGAGGATTCCTCCGCCGCACCAGCTGCAGGTTTTCCTGTAGCTCTTTCCAAGACCCGTCTGCGGCGTGAAACTCCCTCAACATCGCCTCAATGGGGCCCTTCGACGGCTTCAGAACACGCTTGCCTTCTCCAGGACGGCATCTACAAGGGCAAAGCACAAGTTCAGCTCAGCTCCCACTCTTGAGCAGAACTGAGAGCAACATAACCATTCCCAAAGAGACACCGCAGTGCAAAACCTACTTGCCCGGGCCCGTCTGTTACACAAGCTGAGGTTGCAGATGTCTGCTGACAAGGGAACAAAAGGCAGAGCAGTCTCTGCACTCCATTTCCATTTACGGTAATGTGGTAAAGGAATAAAAAACCCCATCCAAGGCCTGAGCCCACCCAGACCAGAAAAAAAAACCTTTAAAAAAACCTGCAAGCCACAGAAAACCCTAAAACCCAATTTAAAAAAAGTGAAAGCACAACAAAAAAACAAATCAAAACAACCACTAAACACCACAAAAACCACAACAGAAGCCCCAAGCCCTCCTCCACCAAAACAACCCCACAAGCAAAAAAACCCACAAGCCGCAATTAAAAAGAGACACAAACCCCACGGACACCCCCCCGCATCCCCAAAAACCCGCCAGCCCCAACCAACTTCCCCTATCCAACTAAACCCCACAAGCCGGCACCGACCCCACTAACCCCAGGCCCAACGCAAAGCCCCGCAGAACCCCGATAACCCCAAAACCCAGCGAAAACCACAAGCCTGAACAAAAACCCCGCACCGCCTCCTTCCCCCCCCCGACCCCGCCGAGCACCGAGCCCAAAAAACCCGGGAAGCACCCAGGACCGCCCCGCCCGGCCCCTTCGATGGGGGAGCGATGCCAGGCGCTGAGGAACCAGCCCGGGCTGACTCACCTGATCCGTACCGGCTGCTCGCGGAAGGGCAGCTCTGGGTGGCCGCACCCCGGAGGCGCCGCCGCGACCCCCGGCGCGCAATGCCCGCGAACCGCGGAGACACCCCCCGCCCGGCCAGGACGCCCCGCCGCTAGCCGCGGAGAAAAGCCCCGGCACGGAGCGGCGCCGGGACAACGCCGGCCCCGGGCGGGGGGAGAACGCGCGGCGCCTCGCCGCCCGCGAGCCCCGCACCGACCCCGCGCGCCGCCGACCGCCCGGCCCCGGCCGACCCCGCGCGGGGCGGCGGAGGCGGCGCCTCACCGGGAGGGAGCGCGGAGCCGGCGGCACCGCCCGGCGCCCAGCGCGGCGTCACGCGGCCGGGACCGGCGCCGGGAGCCCGGGCGAACCGCGCGCGCTCCGCGGCAGGAGCCGCGCGTGGGCCGGGCGCGCTTCCCGGCATCCCGCGGGGCGCCACACCGCCCCAGAGCGCATGCGCAGGGTACCCCGGGCAGCCTCAGCGCGCTGTACCGCGCATGCGCCTCTGTCCTGCGGCGCTACCGCGGCGTGGTCGCTAGGCAACGGCAGCGCGCCGCTTTCAAGCGCCCTGCCGCGGGCGCTGCGCCGCCCGGCCGCAGTACCGGTCAGTGTCCGCAAGGCGGCAGCACGCAGCGGGTTTCGTGCGCTGCGCTGCGCCTTGCCTCGCCGCGCGCCAGCTACCGCTGCGTGTCCTCAAAGAGGCACAAGCGCTCTGCCGCTCCAACTGCGTCTCCCACCCGCAGTACCGCGGTCTGTCCGCAAGGCGGCAGCACGCAGCGCGGTTCGTGCGCTGCGCCGCCCGGCCGCTTTGCTCTCTCTTCCTTTCTCTTCTCCAGCCTTCATTAGCACAGACACTTCTTTCCCCGTATTTATCTTCATAAAGTTCCTACAAAGCTATGACAGGATTGTGGCTCAGTGCATCCTGGGGAACTGCAGCGCTGACTTTCACCTGTGGGGCCAGGGCTGCTCAGCACCAGCGGGCAACAGCTGTGAAAATCACAGAGTCACAGGGCTGGGAAGGGACCCCCAGAGCCCACGGGGTCCCACCCCCTGACAAAGCAGGGTCCCTAGGAGGGAGGCATCCAGACGCGACTGGAATCTCTCCGCAGAAGGAGACTCCACACCCCCCTGGGCAGCCTGTCCCAGGGCTCCCTCACCCTCACTGGGCAAAAGGTCTTCCTGTGCTCTAAATTGCAGCCATTGCCCCCGGTCCTGTCCCCACAGACCACTGAGAAGGGGCTGCCCATTTCCCCCTGCGGCCCATACTTAACATATTGACCAACATCAATAAGGTCCCACCTTAGTCTTCTCCAGGCTGAACAGTCCCAGCTCACTCAGCCTTTCCTCACAGGGGAGATGCTCCAGGCCCTGTTCATCATCTTTGTAGCCCTTCTCTGGACTCCCTCCAGGAGATCCCTGTGTTTTTTAGACCAGGGAGCCCAGCACTGGACACAACACTCCAGGTGGGGCCTGACCAGGGCACAGCAGAGGGGGAGGATCCCCTCCTGTGACCTGCTGGCCAAAATGCTCTGCAGGAAGGAAGCACGACCCGAAACAAACATTTATTAAAAAGGACTGTACAAACAAATGAAACAGGCAGCAGCACACTGTTGCTCCTGCTGGGCAAAGAAGTGAAATATTTCAAACACGGCAGCCCGTGAAAGTGCCAGAAACTGCTCAAATACCTAAATGCTGAAAGGAAAACCTACGCCGGAGGAATTGGAAAACTGTAAAATAAAGCAAAGCACTCCTCTTTATTTAAAGTGCTAGTAAAGTCTCTATTTCTTGAATTCTGCTATTTAGAGTAATACCTCAATGGCTATTCTTTCAAACTTAGCTTCTGTAACTTGCAGCCAATAGCAGGTTCAGTCAGTCAGTACCCTGTTGAATCTAGCAAGTGTAAGGATGAAAATTCAGCTTACCTTTCCTCTAATGATTAACGGGGTCCTTGGCTCTAAAGTTTGAACAACTTACCTACCCCAGCCTGGGTATAGAAATTTCTACAGCACAGCCTTTAGACACAGTAGAGCGTTTGCATCCTTTTAGCGTGGGCTTAAGGTGGGGGGCAGGGACAGAGGCCTGTGACTTTTTTTGCCATTTGCTTGCAAAACAACAGGGCCGTATCCTTTGGGGCAATGGAGGAAATCAGGAAGAGACCCTAGAAACCAGCTATAAAAAAGAATCCAGTGATTTTTCTTAGCGCTTCAATACCCATTGCAAAGGGAATGATAAAGCCAGGGTTAAAACAGACTAGTAATATCAAACTCTTGTAAACTTTGAGAAGGGTCTCTTTATGGCTCTTCTGAGAAATTAACTGAATAAGAAGGAATTTAAGCCAAGTGAAGAAGTATCCTCAAAGAACCTTAGGTACAAAGGAAAAGGCAGTTGTTGCTCCACGGAGCAAAAATGCAGTAGACGTGCAAGACCTGCACTTCAGGCAGCTTCCTGCTCTGACTGAAAAACCCCACTAAATCAGTATTTCGTAACTTTCCCTCCGGTCCCTGGAGAAAGGTGCCTGGGAGAAAAAAAGCCTGCGGCTGTCACAGAAAAGCTCTTCAGTTCAACTTCCTTAATCTGTAAGAGAAAAGAGTACCGGCTCTCTAGAAAAGATACTGCTTCCTTCCCCCCAGCCCAAGGATCCCTTGATCAATAATACAGATTTTGGCTCTTTGAAATAGAACATTCCAAGTTGGGAGGGGACCCATAAGAAACATCCGGTCCAGCTCCCTGCTCCTCACAGGAGTACCTAACGCTAAACCAGAGGCTCCTTGAGCTCTGGCAGGTTTGGTGCTGTGACTCCTTCCCTGAGGAGCCTGTTCCAGCGACTGAGCACCCTCTCAGTGAAGAGCCTTTTCCTAATGGCCAGTCTGAACTTCCCCTGATGCGGCTTCATTCTGTTTTCTTGTGCCCTGTTACTGGTCACCATAGAGGAGATGAGCACCTTCCTCTCCGCTGCCCACCCTGAGCAAGTTGTAGGCTGCTGTAACAGTCAAGGCACGGGAAGGATGGAAACCAGGCAAGGAAGAAGCAACTGACAGTGACATCTGAGGTGTGTTTGGGTTTAGAAAAAGGCGTGCTCAACCTACCTGACCCTCTGAACCATGCCAAAAAGTAGACGGGCAACAGGTAAGTCAGCAAGTGAGGAGCTATGGAAAAGTCTCAAGGGACGTTAAAAAAGACATTAGAGGAAAAGCAGGTCATTTTCTGTGCTTCTAAGGTACAGTGGTTAGCACTTAACAAGAAAAGGAAAGCTACCAGCCTCTCTTACTGCTGTAAGTGGGAAAAGCAATGGAAAAAACCACAATCTGACAGGAAAAAGGGGAGGAGGAAACGCAGACTGTGCTTATGCAGCTGGGGAGGGGAACAGACATTTCAAGTGATAAATAAATGCAATATGCAGCTTGTACTTGTTTACAGTGGGGGAGCTTTTTTTTCCAGTGCAAAACACAGATACCATCAGAGCTAGAAACCACTGTTAGTTGTGTAGATGTCCTACCATGACGTAGAAAGCACGGCTTTAAAAATATATTCCCCATTCAGCACCTCTAATTGGCCAATCTTCATTTAGAAATTGTTCTCTCTTAATGGCAATCATTCCCTTCAGGGTGATGCTTCTTAATGTTTGATGGCTCCACTCGGTGCTGAAGGCCCCCTCTTGCCATGAAATTAACAAATACCATATATTTTCCAAAAATCTCTGTTCTTCCAAACACCTCCAATCAAAAGTCCCATCCAGCTGCCCAAGTCTCTCTGTGTCCAGGTGGTAAATGAGAAAAGGAGAACAGGAAAAGGAGTTTTCTGTGGGATTGTCAGAGTGATGTTACTGTGGCTACTGGCAAAGTGTACCCACAATGGACTGCAATAGTGCAAATGCTTACTATGCCAACATTACAGAATATCCCACCCAACTCAGACAGGAATAAACAACTGTCCTGAGGTAAATTTACTTTGCACTCTTCATGGGATCCTGGGATGGTGGTGTGACGTTGGGATTACTGAAGCAATGAAGCCAAAGGAGGCTCTCTGGGAAAATGAGGGCCAAAGGCGGCCAACTGGGAAAATGGGAGCGAAAGAGGGCCCGAGGCGTCTTTCTGGGAAAATGGGGGCCAAAGTGGACCAAAGTGGTCCCTCGTGGAAAATGGGGGCTAAAGGAGGCCAAAAGGAGCCTTCTGGGAAAACAGGGGCCAAAGGGGGCCAAAAAGGGCCCTCTGGGAAAATGGGGGCCAAAGAGGGCCATAGTGGGCCAAAGGCGGCCAATTGGGACAATGGGAGCGAAAGAGGGCCCGAGGCGTCTTTCTGGGAAAATGGGGGCCAAAGAGATCTAAAGAGGACCAAAGGGGTCCAAGTGGGATAACAGGGGGAATGGGGTCTAAGGGGTCTTTCTGGTAAAATGAGGGCCAAAGGAGGCCCTCTGGGAACATGGCGGGGGGGGGCCAAAGGAGGCCGAAGTGGGCAAAAGGGGGCCCCCTCCCCAATCGCTGGTGCTGAGACCCACTCCCCCACTGCGCCCCAGCTGGTTTCAGGCCCAGACCCACAGCACTTTGCTTTGGGGCCAAGGCCTGAAAACACAGCACTTTGTCTTTGGGGTGCATGTGTGTGTGTGTCAAGCTGCCAAACCCCAGGACTGAGGTGGGGTTTGCAGCCCCAAATGCAGAACTCAGTCCTCACCTTGGGGGGCTGGAGACACCGCCGGGGCTGCTGCTCCAGACAGTTGTGTGAAGGGAGAGGGTGCCCACCCCCAGCCCAGGGCCCTGGCCCGCGAGTGCTTGCGAAGTGGGGGGCACCTCCCACAGGGAGGAACCAGCCCCGGGACACCTGGGGCAGCATCTCCCCACCCACACCCGGGGAAAGCCTTATTGCACTCCATTACACTTCACAACACCACAGGTCTCCTTGTGCCTTCCATTACAACATCACAATAACAGGGTGAGCAGTGTTTTCTGTTCATTCTCTATTTACCCATCAATTCCCGCCTCAGCCCGCCCGGGAGCCGGGACAAGGACACCCCAGCACAGCTCGACCACAAACCCTACCCCTGGTGCGGCTCTCCCCCGCTCGGGAACCGAACTGCCCCCACAACCCGAGCAGCGCCCGGTGGCACCGCCCCCACCCTCCCCGCGGACGCCGGGACCCGCTCAGCTCCGCGCCGCCCTCCGGGGCTGCACCCGCCCGACTCAAGCGGGGAGTAGCCGGCAGGACGGGGCTCGGCTCTGCTCGGCCCAAGGGGCCGGACCGGCTGCCCTACCCAGGGCACCGCCCGCCAGAACCCGCCTCGGCACGGCTCTCCCCACCCGCCTCCCGCCGGCCCCGCAGCACACCGCGAGCCCACCTGCCTACGCGGAAAGAGGCCGCGGGCCGCCCAGGCACACGGGGCTCGCAGCCGCTCAGCGCCGCCCCGCTCCCAGCACCCCCGGCCCGGCTCACCAGCCCTCCCGGGGCAGCAGCTCCGGCACGGCACCGCTCCGCACTAACGCCACTGCGCACGCGCTCTCCAGGCTCCGGCCCCGCCGACCCGGGGCGACGAAGCGGCGGCGGCGACTGAGCTCGGCTCTGCGAAGAGCCCGCCCCTTCCGCCCTTCCTTTCCGGCTCCCGGCCGCTTCCGCCCGGCCCGGCCCGGCTCCGCAGCTCCCCTGGCGCCCCCGCGCCGGGGCCCGGAACACCTCCTCGAGGGAGGGCGGCGTTGCGGGACTCCAACAGGAGCGGGCACGGAGGCTCCGCCGCCCCGGGGCTCTCGGGCCGGGGCGGTCCCAGCTCTGGGACAGCGCAGGGCCGGGTTGAAACATCGGGCCGAGACTGGGCACAGCCAAACTGAAAGGGCGAGCTGGGACCGCGCGGAGCGGAGACGGTGCGGACCGGATTGAAACGACGGCCGGGGACTGGACGGAGTGGCCACCACGGGGGACGGGGACCGGATTGAAAAGGAATTACGTGATTGGGCCAGAACGGAAGATTGGCGCGGCAGCGATAGGCGGGCGGGTGCCGGTGGGCGTGGTCAGACACTTTAAAGGGGCGGCGGGGCCCCACTGCTGTCAGTGAGACGCGGCGACGGCGGGGGGATCCGGAGCGCTGTTAAGCCTGGCCGGGGAGCTCTGGGAGAGGGGCGGTGCCGCGCTGGTCACCCAGGGACTCGTATATTTGGGTGCGGTTGGGCGGAGCCGAGGGTCGTGGACTCGGCCTGGGTAGGCTGTGTACCGCGGAGAGTGGTGCGGCAGTGGGGTCCTGTCTTGTCTTGGCGGCTGCTTCTCGCTCATGGCGCTGAGCCGCAGCCACAGCTGCCGCTACAGGCGTGGGACGCGAGGGGCCAAAGCCCCATTGCAGGTCGGGGGGGCCAGGCTCGGAGAGCCGCGGGTGTTGCCACGAGCAGCATCTTATAGCTTTAAATGACTACTCGTGGTGGCAATAAAGCTGTGACGCTGAAACCTGCTGTGTGCCCCGATGGCTCAAAGACACCAAGAGCACTGAAGTGAAATAAAGTCTGTCCCGGGGGGTGCCGCTGCCCTCCGCGTCCCCGGCCCGGCTCTGCCCAGCAGGAAGTGTCCTCAGTATCCAATCACTCCCAGGCCCTGGGGTGGGTGCCGTCCCCATTCTCCCCATTCCCCCAAAAGCTGGAGGAGTCGTCCTGAGGGTGCCTCCAGCCCCTTGTAGACACGTAAGTGCTGTGTGTCGGCCTGAAGCAGGAGGGGGGCTGAGGCTCAGCACCAGCCTTTGGGGAGGAAGAACTGGAGGCCCAGCAGCTGTTCCCACTCCCCAGCTGCTGCTGCTGGCAGGGCCCTGGGATCCTCGCTGCAGGTGGGGCTCCAGGCACAGTGGTCACTAAAGTGCAGGGCACGGGCCTGCATCGGCAGCTGAGGCTGGGCACCGACACTGCGGGGGACCACCACAGCCGGGGAGGGGGGCTGTGACTGATGACAGTGCTTGATTTATGACCTTGTCAACAGCCCCCAGTGCTGCCGGGAGAAGGCGGAGGCAGAGGGAAGATGTAGAGCTGGAGCTGAGATAGACACTGCGGGCCTGGAGCTGAAACAACGCTGAGCTGGAGTAAAGTCAGTAGGGCTGGAATAAACGGGGCTTTAGGGGCAAGGGGCTGGAAGAAAGGGGGGAGCAGTAGTGTGGGGCTTGGAAAGGAGCTGGAATCACTGGGGGCATGAAGAAAGACACTGCGGCTGGGGCTGAAATTATTGCTGGGTGGTTTGGAAAGGAGCTGACATCACTCGGGGCTGGAAGAAGACAGAGGGGTTGGAATAAAGATGGTTGGGGCTGTAATAAAGACTGTGGGGCTGCAAAAAAAAAGCACAGAGCTGGAATAAAGGCGGCTGGTGCGGGAAAGGAGCTGAAATCACGGCTGCGGGGCTGGAGCTGAGACATGACGGAGCTGGAGTTGAATATTGGCTGTGGCTGGAGATGAAACACCAAACCTGGGGCAGGAATCAAAACTATAGGGCTGCAATAAAGATTGATTGTGTGGGAAAGGAGCTGAAATCACTGGGGCTGGGAGTAAAGACACTGGGGCCGGGGCTGAAATTAATGCTGTGGGCTTCGGAAAGCAGCTGAAATCACTTGGGGCAGGAACAAAGACACAATTAGGGTTCATTGGGGCATAATTAGGGTTAATTGGGGCGTAATTAATTAGAGTTAATTGGGGCGTGGTTCATTGGGGTTCATTGGGGCGTGGTTAATTGGGGTTAATTGGGACGTGGTTAATTAGGTTTAATTGGGACGTGGTTAATTAGGTTTAATTGGGGCTTAATTAATTGGGGTTAATTGGGGCGTAATTAATTGGGGTTAATTGGGGCGTAATTAATTGGGGTTCATTGGGGGTAATTAATTAGGGTTCATTGGGGCGTAATTAATTGGGGGGTGGGTTAATTGGGGGTGTGGTTAACTAGGGCTCATTGGGGCGTGATTAATTAGGGTTCATTGGGGCGTAATTAATTAGGGTTCATTGGGGCGTAATTAATTAGGGTTACTTGGGGCGTAATTAATTGGGGTTAATTGGTGCGTAATTAATTGGGGTTCATTGGGGCGTAATTAATTGGGGGGTGGGTTAATTGGGGGTGTGGTTAACTAGGGTTCATTGGGGCGTGATTAATTCGGGTTCATTGGGGCGCAATTAATCAGGGTTCTTTGGGGCGCAATTAATCAGGGTTCATTGGGGCGCAATTAATTCGGGTTCATTGGGGCGTGATTAATTCGGGTTCATTGGGGCGTGATTAATTCGGGTTCATTGGGGCGTGATTAATTCGGGTTCATTGGGGCGTAATTAATTAGGGTTCATTGGGGCGTAATTAATTAGGGTTCATTGGGGCGTAATTAATTGGGGAGTGGGTTAATTGGGGGGTGTGGTTAATTCGGGTTCATTGGGGCGTGATTAATTGGGGTTCATTGGGGCGTGATTAATTCGGGTTCATTGGGGCGTGATTAATTCGGGTTCATTGGGGCGTGATTAATTCGGGTTCATTGGGGCGTGATTAATTGGGGTTCATTGGGGCGTAATTAATTGGGGTTCATTGGGGCGTAATTAATTCGGGTTCATTGGGGCGTGGTTCATTGGGGCGTAATTAATTCGGGTTAATTGGGGCGTGATTAATTCGGGTTCATTGGGGCGTGATTAATTCGGGTTCATTGGGGCGTAATTAATTGGGGTTCATTGAGGCGTAATTAATTAGGGTTCATTGGGGTAATTAATTCGGGTTCATTGGGGCGTAATTAATTCGGGTTAATTGGGACGTGGTTAATTGGGGTTCATTGGGGCGTAATTAACTGGGGTTCATTGGGGCGTGATTAATTCGGGTTCATTGGGGCGTGATTAAATGGGGTTCACTGGGGCGTGGTTAATTGGGGTTCATTGGGGCGTGATTAATTGGGGTTCATTGGGGCGTGATTAATTGGGGTTCATTGGGGCGTGATTAATTGGGGTTCATTGCGGCGTGATTAATTGGGGTGCATTGGGGCGTGATTAATTCGGGTTCATTAGGGCGTGATTAATTCGGGTTCATTGGGGCGTGATTAATTCGGGTTCATTGGGGCGTGATTAATTCGGGTTCATTGGGGCGTGGTTAATTCGGGTTCATTGGGGCGTGATTAATTCGGGTTCATTGGGGCGTGGTTAATTCGGGTTCATTGGGGCGTGGTTAATTAGGGTTCATTGGGGCGTGATTAATTCGGGTTCATTGGCGCGTGATTAATTCGGGTTCATTGGGGCGTGATTAATTCGGGTTCATTGGGGCGTGATTAATTCGGGTTCATTGGGGCGTGATTAATTCGGGTTCATTGGGGCGTAATTAATTAGGGTTAATTGGGGCATAATTAATTGGGGGGTGGGTTAATTGGGGTTGTGGTTAATTAGGGTTAATTGGGGCGTGATTAATTAGGGTTCATTGGGGCGTGATTAATTGGGGTTCATTGGGGCGTGATTAATTGGGGTTCATTGGGGCGTGATTAACTGGGGTTCATTGGGGCGTGATTAACTGGGGTTCATTGGGGCGTGGTTAATTCGGGTTCATTGGGGCGTGGTTAATTCGGGTTCATTGGGGCGTAATTAATTGGGGGGTGGGTTAATTGGGGGTGTGGTTAATTAGGGTTCATTGGGGCGTGCTTAATTAGGGTTCATTGGGACGTGATTAATTAGGGTTAATTGGGGCGTAATTAATTGGGGGGTGGTTTAATTGGGGGGTGTGGTTAATTAGGGTTAATTAGGGCGTGATTAATTCGGGTTCATTGGGACGTAATTAAATGGGGTTAAATGGGGCGTAATTAATTGGGGTTAATTGGGACGTAATTAATTCGGGTTCATTGGGGCGAAATTAATTGGGGGGTGGGTTAATTGGGGGTGTGGTTAATTAGGGTTCATTGGGGCGTGATGAATTAGGGTTCATTGGGGCGCGATTAATTAGGGTTCATTGGGGCGTGATTTATTCGGGTTCATTGGGGCGTGATTAATTCGGGTTCATTGGGGCGTGATTAATTCCGTTTCATTGGGGCGTGATTAATTCCGTTTCATTGGGGCGTGATTAATTCGGGTTCATTGGGGCGTAATTAATTAGGGTTCATTGGGGCGTAATTAATTAGGGTTCATTGGGGCGTAATTAATTCGGGTTCATTGGGGTGTAATTAATTGGGGGGTGGGTTAATTGCGGGGTGTGGTTATTTAGGGTTCCTTGGGGCGTGATTAATTCGGGTTCCTTGGGGCGTAATTAATTGGGGTTCATTGGGGCGTGATTAATTCGGGTTCATTGGGGCGTAATTAATTGGGGTTCATTGGGGCGTAATTAATTCGGGTTAATTGGGGCGTGATTAATTCGGGTTCATTCGGGCGTGATTAATTCGGGTTCATTGGGGCGTGATTAATTCGGGTTCATTGGGGCGTGATTAATTCGGGTTCATTGGGGCGTGATTAATTCGGGTTCATTGGGGCGTGATTAATTCGGGTTCATTGGGGCGTGATTAATTCGGGTTCATTGGGGCGTGATTAATTCGGGTTCATTGGGGCGTGATTAATTCGGGTTCATTGGGGCGTGATTAATTCCGGTTCATTGGGGCGTGATTAATTCGGGTTCATTGGGGCGTGATTAATTCGGGTTCATTGGGGCGTGATTAATTCGGGTTCATTGGGGCGTGATTAATTCGGGTTCATTGGGGCGTAATTAATTCGGGTTCATTGGGGCGTGATTCGGGTTCATTGGGGCGCGATTAATTCGGGTTCATTGGGGCGCGATTAATTCGGGTTCATTGGGGCGCGATTAATTCGGGTTCATTGGGGCGTGATTAATTCGGGTTCATTGGGGCGTGATTAATTGGGGTTCATTGGGGCGTGATTAATTGGGGTTCATTGGGGCGTGATTAATTAGGGTTCATTGGGGCGTACTTAATTCGGGTTCATTGGGGCGTACTTAATTCGGGTTCATTGGTGCATTGTTAATTGGGGCTCATTGGGGCGTGGTTAATTGGGGTTCATTGGGGCGTAATTAATTGGGGTTCAATGGGGCGTAATTAATTCGGATTCATTGGGGCATGGTTAATTGGGGTTCATTGGGGCGTGGCTAATTGGGGTTCATTGGGGCGTAATTAATTGGGGTTCATTGGGGCGTAATTAATTCGGGTTCATTGGGGCGTACTTAATGCGGGTTCATTGGGGCGTAATTAATTGGGGTTAATTGGGGCGTGGTTAATTGGGGTTAATTGGGGCGTAATTAATTCGGGTTCATTGGGGCGTAAAAAATTCGGGTTCATTGGGGCGTAATTAATTGGGGGGTGGGTTAATTGGGGGTGCGGTTAATTAGGGATCATTGGGGCGTGATTAATTCGGGTTCATTGGGGCGTGATTAATTCGGGTTCATTGGGGCGCGATTAATTCGGGTTCATTGGGGCATAATTAATTCGGGTTCATTGGGGCGTGCTTAATTCGGGTTCATTGGGGCGTGATTACTTCGGGTTCATTGGGGCGTGATTAATTCGGGTTCATTGGGGCGTGATTAATTCGGGTTCATTGGGGCGTAATTAATTCGGGTTCATTGGGGCGTAATTAATTAGGGTTCATTGGGGCGTAATTAATTGGGGGGTGGTTTAATTGGGGGGTGTGGTTAATTCGGGTTCATTCGGGCGTGATTAATTCGGGTTCATTGGGGCGTGATTAATTCGGGTTCATTGGGGCGTGATTAATTCGGGTTCATTGGGGCGTGATTAATTCGGGTTCATTGGGGCGTGATTAATTCGGGTTCATTGGGGCGTGATTAATTCGGGTTCATTGGGGCGTGATTAATTCGGGTTCATTGGGGCGTGATTAATTCGGGTTCATTGGGGCGTGATTAATTCGGGTTCATTGGGGCGTGATTAATTCGGGTTCATTGGGGCGTAATTAATTCGGGTTCATTGGGGCGTAATTAATTAGGGTTCATTGGGGCGTGATTGGGGTTCATTGGGGCGCGATTAATTCGGGTTCATTGGGGCGCGATTAATTCGGGTTCATTGGGGCGCGATTAATTCGGGTTCATTGGGGCGTGATTAATTCGGGTTCATTGGGGCGTGATTAATTCGGGTTCATTGGGGCGTGATTAATTGGGGTTCATTGGGGCGTGATTAATTGGGGTTCATTGGGGCGTGATTAATTAGGGTTCATTGGGGCGTACTTAATTCGGGTTCATTGGGGCGTACTTAATTCGGGTTCATTGGTGCATTGTTAATTGGGGCTCATTGGGGCGTGGTTAATTGGGGTTCATTGGGGCGTAATTAATTGGGGTTCAATGGGGCGTAATTAATTCAGATTCATTGGGGCATGGTTAATTGGGGTTCATTGGGGCGTGGCTAATTGGGGTTCATTGGGGCGTAATTAATTGGGGTTCATTGGGGCGTAATTAATTCGGGTTCATTGGGGCGTACTTAATTCGGGTTCATTGGGGCGTAATTAATTGGGGTTAATTGGGGCGTGGTTAATTGGGGTTAATTGGGGCGTAATTAATTCGGGTTCATTGGGGCGTAAAAAATTCGGGTTCATTGGGGCGTAATTAATTGGGGGGTGGGTTAATTGGGGGTGTGGTTAATTAGGGATCATTGGGGCGTGATTAATTCGGGTTCATTGGGGCGTGATTAATTCGGGTTCATTGGGGCGCGATTAATTCGGGTTCATTGGGGCATAATTAATTCGGGTTCATTGGGGCGTGCTTAATTCGGGTTCATTGGGGCGTGATTACTTCGGGTTCATTGGGGCGTGATTAATTCGGGTTCATTGGGGCGTGATTAATTCGGGTTCATTGGGGCGTAATTAATTCGGGTTCATTGGGGCGTAATTAATTAGGGTTCATTGGGGCGTAATTAATTGGGGGTGGTTTAATTGGGGGGTGTGGTTAATTCGGGTTCATTGGGGCGTGATTAATTCGGGTTCATTGGGGCGTAATTAATTCGGGTTCATTGGGGCGTAATTAATTCGGGTTCATTGGGGCGTGATTAATTGGGGGTGGGTTAATTGCGGGGTGTGGTTAATTAGGGTTCCTTGGGGTGTGATTAATTCGGGTTCATTGGGACGTAATTAATTCGGGTTCATTGGGGCGTAATTAATTCGCGTTCATTTGGGCGTAATTAATTCGGGTTCATTGGGGCGTAATTAATTCGGGTTCATTGGGGCGTAATTAATTAGGGTTCACTGGGGCGTAATTAATTGGGGTTCATTGGGGCGTAATTAATTCGGGTTCATTGGGGCGTGATTAATTAGGGTTCATTGGGGCGTGATTAATTAGGGTTCATTGGGGCGTGATTAATTGGGGTTCATTGGGGCGTGCTTAATTCGGGTTCATTGGGGCGTGCTTAATTGGGGTTCATTGGTGCGTGATTAATTCGGGTTCAGTGGGGCGTGATTAATTCGGGATCATTGGGGCGTGATTAATTCGGGTTCATTGGGGCGTGATTAATTCGGGTTCATTGGGGCGTGATTAATTCGGGTTCATTGGGGCGTGATTAATTCGGGTTCATTGGGGCGTGGTTAATTAAAGTTCATTGGGACGTGGTTAATTAGGGTTCATTGGGGCGTGGTTAATTAGGGTTCATTGGGGCGTGGTTAATTAGGGTTTATGGGGCATGGTTAATTAGGGTTCATTGGGGCGTAATTAATTGGGGGGTGGGTTAATTGGGGTTGTGGTTAATTAGGGTTAATTGGGGCGTGGTTAATTAGGGTTCATTGGGGCGTGATTAATTGGGGTTCATTGGGGCGTGATTAATTGGGGTTCATTGGGGCTTGATTAATTGGGGTTCATTGGGGCTTGATTAATTGGGGTTCATTGGGGCTTGATTAATTGGGGTTGATTGGGGCGTGGTTAATTGGGGTTGATTGGGGCGTGGTTAATTCGGGTTCATTGGGGCGTGGTTAATTCGGGTTCATTGGGGCGTGGTTAATTCGGGTTCATTGGGGCGTGGTTAATTGGGGTTCATTGGGGCGTGGTTAATTGGGGTTCATTGGGGCGGGGTTAATTGGGGTTCATTGGGGCGGGGTTAATTGGGGTTCATTGGGGCGGGGTTAATTGGGGTTCATTGGGGCGGGGTTAATTAGGGTCCATTGGGGCGGGGTTAATTAGGGTTTATTGGGGCGTGGTTAATTAGGGTTAATTGGGGCGTAATTAATTGGGGGTGGGTTAATTGGGGAGTGTGTTTAATTAGGGTTCATTGGGGCGTGCTTAATTAGGGTTCATTGGGGCGTGATTAATTCGGGTTCATTGGGGCGTGATTAATTCGGGTTCATTGGGGCGTGATTAATTCGGGTTCATTGGGGCGTAATTAATTCGGGTTCATTGGGGCGTAATTAATTGGGGGGTGGGTTAATTGGGGGGTGTGGTTAAATAGGGTTCATTGGGGCGTGATTAATTCGAGTTCATTGGGGCGTGATTAATTCAGGTTCATTGGGGCGTGATTAATTGGGGGTGGGTTAATTGCGGGGTGTGGTTAATTAGGGTTCCTTGGGGCGTGATTAATTCGGGTTCCTTGGGGCGTAATTAATTCGGGTTCATAGGGGCGTAATTAATTGGGGTTCATTGGGGCGTAATTAATTGCGGTTCATTGGGGCGTAATTAATTCGGGTTCATTGGGGCGTAATTAATTGGGGGGTGGGTTAATTGGGGGTGTGGTTAATTAGGGATCATTGGGGCGTGATTAATTCGGGTTCATTGGGGCGTGATTAATTCGGGTTCATTGGGGCGCGATTAATTCGGGTTCATTGGGGCATAATTAATTCGGGTTCATTGGGGCGTGCTTAATTCGGGTTCATTGGGGCGTGCTTACTTCGGGTTCATTGGGGCGTGATTAATTCGGGTTCATTGGGGCGTAATTAATTCGGGTTCATTGGGGCGTAATTAATTCGGGTTCATTGGGGCGTAATTAATTAGGGTTCATTGGGGCGTAATTAATTGGGGGTGGTTTAATTGGGGGGTGTGGTTAATTCGGGTTCATTGGGGCGTGATTAATTCGGGTTCATTGGGGCGTAATTAATTCGGGTTCATTGGGGCGTAATTAATTCGGGTTCATTGGGGCGTGATTAATTGGGGGTGGGTTAATTGCGGGGTGTGGTTAATTAGGGTTCCTTGGGGTGTGATTAATTCGGGTTCATTGGGACGTAATTAATTCGGGTTCATTGGGGCGTAATTAATTCGCGTTCATTTGGGCGTAATTAATTCGGGTTCATTGGGGCGTAATTAATTCGGGTTCATTGGGGCGTAATTAATTAGGGTTCACTGGGGCGTAATTAATTGGGGTTCATTGGGGCGTAATTAATTCGGGTTAATTGGGGCGTAATTAATTAGGGTTCATTGGGGCGTGATTAATTAGGGTTCATTGGGGCGTGATTAATTGGGGTTCATTGGGGCGTGCTTAATTCGGGTTCATTGGGGCGTGCTTAATTGGGGTTCATTGGTGCGTGATTAATTCGGGTTCAGTGGGGCGTGATTAATTCGGGTTCATTGGGGCGTGATTAATTCGGGATCATTGGGGCGTGATTAATTCGGGTTCATTGGGGCGTGATTAATTCGGGTTCATTGGGGCGTGATTAATTCGGGTTCATTGGGGCGTGGTTAATTAAAGTTCATTGGGACGTGGTTAATTAGGGTTCATTGGGGCGTGGTTAATTAGGGTTCATTGGGGCGTGGTTAATTAGGGTTTATGGGGCATGGTTAATTAGGGTTCATTGGGGCGTAATTAATTGGGGGGTGGGTTAATTGGGGTTGTGGTTAATTAGGGTTAATTGGGGCGTGGTTAATTAGGGTTCATTGGGGCGTGATTAATTGGGGTTCATTGGGGCGTGATTAATTGGGGTTCATTGGGGCTTGATTAATTGGGGTTCATTGGGGCTTGATTAATTGGGGTTGATTGGGGCGTGGTTAATTGGGGTTGATTGGGGCGTGGTTAATTCGGGTTCATTGGGGCGTGGTTAATTCGCGTTCATTGGGGCGTGGTTAATTCGGGTTCATTGGGGCGTGGTTAATTGGGGTTCATTGGGGCGGGGTTAATTGGGGTTCATTGGGGCGGGGTTAATTGGGGTTCATTGGGGCGGGGTTAATTGGGGTTCATTGGGGCGGGGTTAATTGGGGTTCATTGGGGCGGGGTTAATTGGGGTTCATTGGGGCGGGGTTAATTAGGGTCCATTGGGGCGGGGTTAATTAGGGTTTATTGGGGCGTGGTTAATTAGGGTTAATTGGGGCGTAATTAATTGGGGTGGGTTAATTGGGGAGTGTGTTTAATTAGGGTTCATTGGGGCGTGCTTAATTAGGGTTCATTGGGGCGTGATTAATTCGGGTTCATTGGGGCGTGATTAATTCGGGTTCATTGGGGCGTGATTAATTCGGGTTCATTGGGGCGTAATTAATTCGGGTTCATTGGGGCGTAATTAATTGGGGGGTGGGTTAATTGGGGGGTGTGGTTAAATAGGGTTCATTGGGGCGTGATTAATTCGGGTTCATTGGGGCGTGATTAATTCAGGTTCATTGGGGCGTGATTAATTGGGGGTGGGTTAATTGCGGGGTGTGGTTAATTAGGGTTCCTTGGGGCGTGATTAATTCGGGTTCCTTGGGGCGTAATTAATTCGGGTTCATAGGGGCGTAATTAATTGGGGTTCATTGGGGCGTAATTAATTGCGGTTCATTGGGGCGTAATTAATTCGGGTTCATTGGGGCGTAATTAATTGGGGTTCATTGGGGTGTGGTTAATTGGGGTTCCTTGGGGCGTAATTAATTCGGGTTCATAGGGGCGTGGTTAATTGGGGTTCATTGGGGCGTGGTTAATTGGGGTTCATTGGGGCGTGATTAATTCGGGTTCATTGGGGCGTGATTAATTCGGGTTCATTGGGGCGTAATTAATTCGGGTTCATTGGGGCGTGATTAATTCGCGTTCATTGGGGCGTGATTAATTCGGGTTTGTTGGGGCGTGGTTAATTAAAGTTCATTGGGGCGTGGTTAATTAGGGTTCATTGGGGCGTGCTTAATTAGGGTTCATTGGGGCGTGCTTAATTAGGGTTCATTGGGGCGTGCTTAATTAGGGTTCATTGGGGCGTGATTAATTAGGGTTCATTGGGGCGTAATTAATGAGGGTTAATTGGGGCATAATTAATTGGGGGGTGGGTTAATTGGGGTTGTGGTTAATTAGGGTTAATTGGGGCGTGGTTAAGTAGGGTTCATTGGGGCGTGGTTAATTGGGGTTCATTGGGGCTTGATTAATTGGGGTTCATTGGGGCGTGGTTAATTCGGGTTGATTGGGGCGTGGTTAATTAGGGTTCATTGGGGCGTGGTTAATTGGGGTTCATTGGGGCGTGGTTAATTTTTGTTCATTGGGGCGTGGTTAATTGGTGTTCATTGGGGCGTGGTTAATTGGGGTTCATTGGGGCGTGGTTAATTGGGGTTCATTGGGGCGTGGTTAATTGGGGTTCATTGGGGCGGGGTTAATTGGGGTTCATTGGGGCGGGGTTAATTGGGGTTCATTGGGGCGGGGTTAATTGGGGTTCATTGGGGCGGGGTTAATTGGGGTTCATTGGGGCGGGGTTAATTGGGGTTCATTGGGGCGTGGTTAATTAGGGTTTATTGGGGCGTAAATAATTGGGGGTGGGTTACTTGGGGAGTGTGTTTAATTAGGGTTCATTGGGGCGTGCTTAATTAGGGTTCATTGGGGCGTGATTAATTAGGCTTCATTCGGGCGTGATTAATTGGGGGTGGTTTAATTGGGGGGTGTGGTTAATTAGGGTTCATTGGGGCGTGATTAATTCGGGTTCATTGGGACGTGATTAATTCGGGTTCATTGGGACGTGATTAATTCGGGTTCATTGGGGCGTAATTAATTCGGGTTCATTAGGGCGTGATTAATTCGGGTTCATTGGGGCGTGATTAATTCGGGTTCATTGGGGCGTGATTAATTCGGGTTCATTGGGGCGTGGTTAATTCGGGTTCATTGGGGCGTGATTAATTCGGGTTCATTGGGGCGTGGTTAATTCGGGTTCATTGGGGCGTGGTTAATTAGGGTTCATTGGGGCGTGATTAATTCGGGTTCATTGGCGCGTGATTAATTCGGGTTCATTGGGGCGTGATTAATTCGGGTTCATTGGGGCGTGATTAATTCGGGTTCATTGGGGCGTGATTAATTCGGGTTCATTGGGGCGTAATTAATTAGGGTTAATTGGGGCATAATTAATTGGGGGGTGGGTTAATTGGGGTTGTGGTTAATTAGGGTTAATTGGGGCGTGATTAATTAGGGTTCATTGGGGCGTGATTAATTGGGGTTCATTGGGGCGTGATTAATTGGGGTTCATTGGGGCGTGATTAACTGGGGTTCATTGGGGCGTGATTAACTGGGGTTCATTGGGGCGTGGTTAATTCGGGTTCATTGGGGCGTGGTTAATTCGGGTTCATTGGGGCGTAATTAATTGGGGGGTGGGTTAATTGGGGGTGTGGTTAATTAGGGTTCATTGGGGCGTGCTTAATTAGGGTTCATTGGGACGTGATTAATTAGGGTTAATTGGGGCGTAATTAATTGGGGGGTGGTTTAATTGGGGGGTGTGGTTAATTAGGGTTAATTGGGGCGTGATTAATTCGGGTTCATTGGGACGTAATTAAATGGGGTTAAATGGGGCGTAATTAATTGGGGTTAATTGGGACGTAATTAATTCGGGTTCATTGGGGCGAAATTAATTGGGGGGTGGGTTAATTGGGGGTGTGGTTAATTAGGGTTCATTGGGGCGTGATGAATTAGGGTTCATTGGGGCGCGATTAATTAGGGTTCATTGGGGCGTGATTTATTCGGGTTCATTGGGGCGTGATTAATTCGGGTTCATTGGGGCGTGATTAATTCCGTTTCATTGGGGCGTGATTAATTCCGTTTCATTGGGGCGTGATTAATTCGGGTTCATTGGGGCGTAATTAATTAGGGTTCATTGGGGCGTAATTAATTAGGGTTCATTGGGGCGTAATTAATTCGGGTTCATTGGGGTGTAATTAATTGGGGGGTGGGTTAATTGCGGGGTGTGGTTATTTAGGGTTCCTTGGGACGTGATTAATTCGGGTTCCTTGGGGCGTAATTAATTGGGGTTCATTGGGGCGTGATTAATTCGGGTTCATTGGGGCGTAATTAATTGGGGTTCATTGGGGCGTAATTAATTCGGGTTAATTGGGGCGTGATTAATTCGGGTTCATTCGGGCGTGATTAATTCGGGTTCATTGGGGCGTGATTAATTCGGGTTCATTGGGGCGTGATTAATTCGGGTTCATTGGGGCGTGATTAATTCGGGTTCATTGGGGCGTGATTAATTCGGGTTCATTGGGGCGTGATTAATTCGGGTTCATTGGGGCGTGATTAATTCGGGTTCATTGGGGCGTGATTAATTCGGGTTCATTGGGGCGTGATTAATTCGGGTTCATTGGGGCGTGATTAATTCCGGTTCATTGGGGCGTGATTAATTCGGGTTCATTGGGGCGTGATTAATTCGGGTTCATTGGGGCGTGATTAATTCGGGTTCATTGGGGCGTGATTAATTCGGGTTCATTGGGGCGTAATTAATTCGGGTTCATTGGGGCGTGATTCGGGTTCATTGGGGCGCGATTAATTCGGGTTCATTGGGGCGCGATTAATTCGGGTTCATTGGGGCGCGATTAATTCGGGTTCATTGGGGCGTGATTAATTCGGGTTCATTGGGGCGTGATTAATTGGGGTTCATTGGGGCGTGATTAATTGGGGTTCATTGGGGCGTGATTAATTAGGGTTCATTGGGGCGTACTTAATTCGGGTTCATTGGGGCGTACTTAATTCGGGTTCATTGGTGCATTGTTAATTGGGGCTCATTGGGGCGTGGTTAATTGGGGTTCATTGGGGCGTAATTAATTGGGGTTCAATGGGGCGTAATTAATTCGGATTCATTGGGGCATGGTTAATTGGGGTTCATTGGGGCGTGGCTAATTGGGGTTCATTGGGGCGTAATTAATTGGGGTTCATTGGGGCGTAATTAATTCGGGTTCATTGGGGCGTACTTAATGCGGGTTCATTGGGGCGTAATTAATTGGGGTTAATTGGGGCGTGGTTAATTGGGGTTAATTGGGGCGTAATTAATTCGGGTTCATTGGGGCGTAAAAAATTCGGGTTCATTGGGGCGTAATTAATTGGGGGGTGGGTTAATTGGGGGTGCGGTTAATTAGGGATCATTGGGGCGTGATTAATTCGGGTTCATTGGGGCGTGATTAATTCGGGTTCATTGGGGCGCGATTAATTCGGGTTCATTGGGGCATAATTAATTCGGGTTCATTGGGGCGTGCTTAATTCGGGTTCATTGGGGCGTGATTACTTCGGGTTCATTGGGGCGTGATTAATTCGGGTTCATTGGGGCGTGATTAATTCGGGTTCATTGGGGCGTAATTAATTCGGGTTCATTGGGGCGTAATTAATTAGGGTTCATTGGGGCGTAATTAATTGGGGGGTGGTTTAATTGGGGGGTGTGGTTAATTCGGGTTCATTCGGGCGTGATTAATTCGGGTTCATTGGGGCGTGATTAATTCGGGTTCATTGGGGCGTGATTAATTCGGGTTCATTGGGGCGTGATTAATTCGGGTTCATTGGGGCGTGATTAATTCGGGTTCATTGGGGCGTGATTAATTCGGGTTCATTGGGGCGTGATTAATTCGGGTTCATTGGGGCGTGATTAATTCGGGTTCATTGGGGCGTGATTAATTCGGGTTCATTGGGGCGTAATTAATTCGGGTTCATTGGGGCGTAATTAATTAGGGTTCATTGGGGCGTGATTGGGGTTCATTGGGGCGCGATTAATTCGGGTTCATTGGGGCGCGATTAATTCGGGTTCATTGGGGCGCGATTAATTCGGGTTCATTGGGGCGTGATTAATTCGGGTTCATTGGGGCGTGATTAATTCGGGTTCATTGGGGCGTGATTAATTGGGGTTCATTGGGGCGTGATTAATTGGGGTTCATTGGGGCGTGATTAATTAGGGTTCATTGGGGCGTACTTAATTCGGGTTCATTGGGGCGTACTTAATTCGGGTTCATTGGTGCATTGTTAATTGGGGCTCATTGGGGCGTGGTTAATTGGGGTTCATTGGGGCGTAATTAATTGGGGTTCAATGGGGCGTAATTAATTCAGATTCATTGGGGCATGGTTAATTGGGGTTCATTGGGGCGTGGCTAATTGGGGTTCATTGGGGCGTAATTAATTGGGGTTCATTGGGGCGTAATTAATTCGGGTTCATTGGGGCGTACTTAATTCGGGTTCATTGGGGCGTAATTAATTGGGGTTAATTGGGGCGTGGTTAATTGGGGTTAATTGGGGCGTAATTAATTCGGGTTCATTGGGGCGTAAAAAATTCGGGTTCATTGGGGCGTAATTAATTGGGGGGTGGGTTAATTGGGGGTGTGGTTAATTAGGGATCATTGGGGCGTGATTAATTCGGGTTCATTGGGGCGTGATTAATTCGGGTTCATTGGGGCGCGATTAATTCGGGTTCATTGGGGCATAATTAATTCGGGTTCATTGGGGCGTGCTTAATTCGGGTTCATTGGGGCGTGATTACTTCGGGTTCATTGGGGCGTGATTAATTCGGGTTCATTGGGGCGTGATTAATTCGGGTTCATTGGGGCGTAATTAATTCGGGTTCATTGGGGCGTAATTAATTAGGGTTCATTGGGGCGTAATTAATTGGGGGTGGTTTAATTGGGGGGTGTGGTTAATTCGGGTTCATTGGGGCGTGATTAATTCGGGTTCATTGGGGCGTAATTAATTCGGGTTCATTGGGGCGTAATTAATTCGGGTTCATTGGGGCGTGATTAATTGGGGGTGGGTTAATTGCGGGGTGTGGTTAATTAGGGTTCCTTGGGGTGTGATTAATTCGGGTTCATTGGGACGTAATTAATTCGGGTTCATTGGGGCGTAATTAATTCGCGTTCATTTGGGCGTAATTAATTCGGGTTCATTGGGGCGTAATTAATTCGGGTTCATTGGGGCGTAATTAATTAGGGTTCACTGGGGCGTAATTAATTGGGGTTCATTGGGGCGTAATTAATTCGGGTTCATTGGGGCGTGATTAATTAGGGTTCATTGGGGCGTGATTAATTAGGGTTCATTGGGGCGTGATTAATTGGGGTTCATTGGGGCGTGCTTAATTCGGGTTCATTGGGGCGTGCTTAATTGGGGTTCATTGGTGCGTGATTAATTCGGGTTCAGTGGGGCGTGATTAATTCGGGATCATTGGGGCGTGATTAATTCGGGTTCATTGGGGCGTGATTAATTCGGGTTCATTGGGGCGTGATTAATTCGGGTTCATTGGGGCGTGATTAATTCGGGTTCATTGGGGCGTGGTTAATTAAAGTTCATTGGGACGTGGTTAATTAGGGTTCATTGGGGCGTGGTTAATTAGGGTTCATTGGGGCGTGGTTAATTAGGGTTTATGGGGCATGGTTAATTAGGGTTCATTGGGGCGTAATTAATTGGGGGGTGGGTTAATTGGGGTTGTGGTTAATTAGGGTTAATTGGGGCGTGGTTAATTAGGGTTCATTGGGGCGTGATTAATTGGGGTTCATTGGGGCGTGATTAATTGGGGTTCATTGGGGCTTGATTAATTGGGGTTCATTGGGGCTTGATTAATTGGGGTTCATTGGGGCTTGATTAATTGGGGTTGATTGGGGCGTGGTTAATTGGGGTTGATTGGGGCGTGGTTAATTCGGGTTCATTGGGGCGTGGTTAATTCGGGTTCATTGGGGCGTGGTTAATTCGGGTTCATTGGGGCGTGGTTAATTGGGGTTCATTGGGGCGGGGTTAATTGGGGTTCATTGGGGCGGGGTTAATTGGGGTTCATTGGGGCGGGGTTAATTGGGGTTCATTGGGGCGGGGTTAATTAGGGTCCATTGGGGCGGGGTTAATTAGGGTTTATTGGGGCGTGGTTAATTAGGGTTAATTGGGGCGTAATTAATTGGGGGTGGGTTAATTGGGGAGTGTGTTTAATTAGGGTTCATTGGGGCGTGCTTAATTAGGGTTCATTGGGGCGTGATTAATTCGGGTTCATTGGGGCGTGATTAATTCGGGTTCATTGGGGCGTGATTAATTCGGGTTCATTGGGGCGTAATTAATTCGGGTTCATTGGGGCGTAATTAATTGGGGGGTGGGTTAATTGGGGGGTGTGGTTAAATAGGGTTCATTGGGGCGTGATTAATTCGAGTTCATTGGGGCGTGATTAATTGGGGGTGGGTTAATTGCGGGGTGTGGTTAATTAGGGTTCCTTGGGGCGTGATTAATTCGGGTTCCTTGGGGCGTAATTAATTCGGGTTCATAGGGGCGTAATTAATTGGGGTTCATTGGGGCGTAATTAATTGCGGTTCATTGGGGCGTAATTAATTCGGGTTCATTGGGGCGTAATTAATTGGGGGGTGGGTTAATTGGGGGTGTGGTTAATTAGGGATCATTGGGGCGTGATTAATTCGGGTTCATTGGGGCGTGATTAATTCGGGTTCATTGGGGCGCGATTAATTCGGGTTCATTGGGGCATAATTAATTCGGGTTCATTGGGGCGTGCTTAATTCGGGTTCATTGGGGCGTGCTTACTTCGGGTTCATTGGGGCGTGATTAATTCGGGTTCATTGGGGCGTAATTAATTCGGGTTCATTGGGGCGTAATTAATTCGGGTTCATTGGGGCGTAATTAATTAGGGTTCATTGGGGCGTAATTAATTGGGGGTGGTTTAATTGGGGGGTGTGGTTAATTCGGGTTCATTGGGGCGTGATTAATTCGGGTTCATTGGGGCGTAATTAATTCGGGTTCATTGGGGCGTAATTAATTCGGGTTCATTGGGGCGTGATTAATTGGGGGTGGGTTAATTGCGGGGTGTGGTTAATTAGGGTTCCTTGGGGTGTGATTAATTCGGGTTCATTGGGACGTAATTAATTCGGGTTCATTGGGGCGTAATTAATTCGCGTTCATTTGGGCGTAATTAATTCGGGTTCATTGGGGCGTAATTAATTCGGGTTCATTGGGGCGTAATTAATTGGGGTTCACTGGGGCGTAATTAATTGGGGTTCATTGGGGCGTAATTAATTCGGGTTAATTGGGGCGTAATTAATTAGGGTTCATTGGGGCGTGATTAATTAGGGTTCATTGGGGCGTGATTAATTGGGGTTCATTGGGGCGTGCTTAATTCGGGTTCATTGGGGCGTGCTTAATTGGGGTTCATTGGTGCGTGATTAATTCGGGTTCAGTGGGGCGTGATTAATTCGGGTTCATTGGGGCGTGATTAATTCGGGATCATTGGGGCGTGATTAATTCGGGTTCATTGGGGCGTGATTAATTCGGGTTCATTGGGGCGTGATTAATTCGGGTTCATTGGGGCGTGGTTAATTAAAGTTCATTGGGACGTGGTTAATTAGGGTTCATTGGGGCGTGGTTAATTAGGGTTCATTGGGGCGTGGTTAATTAGGGTTTATGGGGCATGGTTAATTAGGGTTCATTGGGGCGTAATTAATTGGGGGGTGGGTTAATTGGGGTTGTGGTTAATTAGGGTTAATTGGGGCGTGGTTAATTAGGGTTCATTGGGGCGTGATTAATTGGGGTTCATTGGGGCGTGATTAATTGGGGTTCATTGGGGCTTGATTAATTGGGGTTCATTGGGGCTTGATTAATTGGGGTTCATTGGGGCTTGATTAATTGGGGTTGATTGGGGCGTGGTTAATTGGGGTTGATTGGGGCGTGGTTAATTCGGGTTCATTGGGGCGTGGTTAATTCGCGTTCATTGGGGCGTGGTTAATTCGGGTTCATTGGGGCGTGGTTAATTGGGGTTCATTGGGGCGGGGTTAATTGGGGTTCATTGGGGCGGGGTTAATTGGGGTTCATTGGGGCGGGGTTAATTGGGGTTCATTGGGGCGGGGTTAATTGGGGTTCATTGGGGCGGGGTTAATTGGGGTTCATTGGGGCGGGGTTAATTAGGGTCCATTGGGGCGGGGTTAATTAGGGTTTATTGGGGCGTGGTTAATTAGGGTTAATTGGGGCGTAATTAATTGGGGTGGGTTAATTGGGGAGTGTGTTTAATTAGGGTTCATTGGGGCGTGCTTAATTAGGGTTCATTGGGGCGTGATTAATTCGGGTTCATTGGGGCGTGATTAATTCGGGTTCATTGGGGCGTGATTAATTCGGGTTCATTGGGGCGTAATTAATTCGGGTTCATTGGGGCGTAATTAATTGGGGGGTGGGTTAATTGGGGGGTGTGGTTAAATAGGGTTCATTGGGGCGTGATTAATTCGGGTTCATTGGGGCGTGATTAATTCAGGTTCATTGGGGCGTGATTAATTGGGGGTGGGTTAATTGCGGGGTGTGGTTAATTAGGGTTCCTTGGGGCGTGATTAATTCGGGTTCCTTGGGGCGTAATTAATTCGGGTTCATAGGGGCGTAATTAATTGGGGTTCATTGGGGCGTAATTAATTGCGGTTCATTGGGGCGTAATTAATTCGGGTTCATTGGGGCGTAATTAATTGGGGTTCATTGGGGTGTGGTTAATTGGGGTTCCTTGGGGCGTAATTAATTCGGGTTCATAGGGGCGTGGTTAATTGGGGTTCATTGGGGCGTGGTTAATTGGGGTTCATTGGGGCGTGATTAATTCGGGTTCATTGGGGCGTGATTAATTCGGGTTCATTGGGGCGTAATTAATTCGGGTTCATTGGGGCGTGATTAATTCGCGTTCATTGGGGCGTGATTAATTCGGGTTTGTTGGGGCGTGGTTAATTAAAGTTCATTGGGGCGTGGTTAATTAGGGTTCATTGGGGCGTGCTTAATTAGGGTTCATTGGGGCGTGCTTAATTAGGGTTCATTGGGGCGTGCTTAATTAGGGTTCATTGGGGCGTGATTAATTAGGGTTCATTGGGGCGTAATTAATGAGGGTTAATTGGGGCATAATTAATTGGGGGGTGGGTTAATTGGGGTTGTGGTTAATTAGGGTTAATTGGGGCGTGGTTAAGTAGGGTTCATTGGGGCGTGGTTAATTGGGGTTCATTGGGGCTTGATTAATTGGGGTTCATTGGGGCGTGGTTAATTCGGGTTGATTGGGGCGTGGTTAATTAGGGTTCATTGGGGCGTGGTTAATTGGGGTTCATTGGGGCGTGGTTAATTTTTGTTCATTGGGGCGTGGTTAATTGGTGTTCATTGGGGCGTGGTTAATTGGGGTTCATTGGGGCGTGGTTAATTGGGGTTCATTGGGGCGTGGTTAATTGGGGTTCATTGGGGCGGGGTTAATTGGGGTTCATTGGGGCGGGGTTAATTGGGGTTCATTGGGGCGGGGTTAATTGGGGTTCATTGGGGCGGGGTTAATTGGGGTTCATTGGGGCGGGGTTAATTGGGGTTCATTGGGGCGTGGTTAATTAGGGTTTATTGGGGCGTAAATAATTGGGGGTGGGTTACTTGGGGAGTGTGTTTAATTAGGGTTCATTGGGGCGTGCTTAATTAGGGTTCATTGGGGCGTGATTAATTAGGCTTCATTCGGGCGTGATTAATTGGGGGTGGTTTAATTGGGGGGTGTGGTTAATTAGGGTTCATTGGGGCGTGATTAATTCGGGTTCATTGGGACGTGATTAATTCGGGTTCATTGGGACGTGATTAATTCGGGTTCATTGGGGCGTAATTAATTCGGGTTCATTGGGGCGTAATTAATTTGGGGGTGGGTTAATTGGGGGGTGTGTTTAAATAGGGTTCATTGGGGCGTGATTAATTCGGGTTCATTGGGGCGTGATTAATTCGGGTTCATTGGGGCGTGATTAATTCGGGTTCATTGGGGCGTGATTAATTCGTTTTCATTGGGGCGTAATTAATTCGTTTTCATTGGGGCGTGAATAATTCGGGTTCATTGGGGCGTGAATAATTCGGGTTCCTTGGGGCGTGATTAATTCGGGTTCCTTGGGGCGTAATTAATTGGGGTTCATTGGGGCGTAATTAATTGCGGTTCATTGGGGCGTAATTAATTCGGGTTCATTGGGGCATAATTAATTCGGGTTCATTGGGGCGTGATTAATTCGGGTTCATTGGGGCGTGATTAATTCGGGTTCATTGGGGCGTGATTAATTCGGGTTCATTGGGGCGTGATTAATTCGGGTTCATTGGGGCGTGATTAATTCGGGTTCATTGGGGCGTGATTAATTCGGGTTCATTGGGGCGTAATTAATTCGGGTTCATTGGGGCGTAATTAATTGGGGGTGGGTTAATTGGGGGTGTGGTTAATTAGGGTTCCTTGGGGCGTAATTAATTCGGGTTCATTGGAACGCAATTATTTCGGGTTCATTGGGGCGTAATTAATTGCGGTTCATTGGGGCGTAATTAATTCGGGTTCATTGGGGCGTAATTAATTCGGGTTCATTGGGGCGTAATTAATTCGGGTTCATTGGGGCGTAGTTAATTGGGGGGCGGGTTAATAGGGGGGTGTGGTTAATTCGGGTTCATTGGGGCGTGATTAATTCGGGTTCATTGGGGCGTGATTAATTCGGGTTCATTGGGGCGTGATGGATTCGGGTTCATTGGGGCGTGATGGATTCGGGTTCATTGGGGCGTGATGAATTGGGGTTCATTGGGGCGTGATGAATTGGGGTTCATTGGGGCGTGATGAATTGGGGTTCATTGGGGCGTGATGAATTGGGGTTCATTGGGGCGTGATGAATTGGGGTTCATTGGGGCGTAATGAATTCGGGTTCATTGGGGCGTGATTAATTGGGGTTCATTGGGGCGTGATTAATTGGGGTTCATTGGGGCGTGATTAATTCGGGTTCATTGGGGCGTGATTAATTCGGGTTCATTGGGGCGTGATTAATTCGGGTTCATTGGGGCGTGATTAATTCGGGTTCATTGGGGCGTGATTAATTCGGGTTCATTGGGGCGTGATTAATTCAGGTTCATTGGGGCGTGATTAATTTGGGTTCATTGGGGCGTGATTAATTCGGGTTCATTGGGGCGTGATTAATTCGGGTTCATTAGGGCGTAATTAATTGGGGGGTGGGTTAATTGGGGGATGTGGTTAATTAGGGTTCATTGGGGTGTGATTGATTCGGGTTCATTGGGGCGTGATTAATTCGGGTTCATTGGGGCGCGATTAATTCGGGTTCATTGGGGCGCGATTAATTCGGGTTCATTGGGGCGCGATTAATTGGGGTTCATTGGGGCGCGATTAATTGGGGTTCATTGGGGCGCGATTAATTGGGGTTCATTGGGGCGCGATTAATTCGGGTTCATTGGGGCGCGATTAATTCGGGTTCATTGGGGCGTGATTAATTCGGGTTCATTGGGGCGTGATTAATTCGGATTCATTGGGGCGTGATTAATTCGGGTTCATTGGGGCGTGATTAATTCGGGTTCATTGGGGCGTGATTAATTCGGGTTCATTGGGGCGTGATTAATTCGGGTTCATTGGGGCGTGATTAATCAGGGTTCATTGGGGCGTGATTAATCAGGGTTCATTGGGGCGTAATTAATCAGGGTTCATTGGGGCGTGATTCGGGTTCATTGGGGCGTGATTAATTCGGGTTCATTGGGGCGTGATTAATTCGGGTTCATTGGGGCGTGATTAATTCGGGTTCATTGGGGCGTGATTAATCAGGGTTCATTGGGGCGTGATTAATTCGGGTTCATTGGGGCGTGATTAATTCGGGTTCATTTGGGCGTAATTAATTCGGGTTCATTGGGGCGTGATTCGGGTTCATTGGGGCGCGATTAATTCGGGTTCACTGGGGCGCGATTAATTCGGGTTCATTGGGGCGCGATTAATTCGGGTTCATTGGGGCGTGATTAATTCGGGTTCATTTGGGCGTGATTAATTCGGGTTCATTGGGGCGTGATTAATTGGGGTTCATTGGGGCGTGATTAATTGGGGTTCATTGGGGCGTGATTAATTAGGGTTCATTGGGGCGTACTTAATTCGGGTTCATTGGGGCGTACTTAATTCGGGTTCATTGGTGCATTGTTAATTGGGGCTCATTGGGGCGTGGTTAATTGGGGTTCATTGGGGCGTAATTAATTGGGGTTCAATGGGGCGTAATTAATTCGGATTCATTGGGGCATGGTTAATTGGGGTTCATTGGGGCGTGGCTAATTGGGGTTCATTGGGGCGTAATTAATTGGGGTTCATTGGGGCGTAATTAATTCGGGTTCATTGGGGCGTACTTAATGAGGGTTCATTGGGGCGTAATTAATTGGGGTTAATTGGGGCGTGGTTAATTGGGGTTAATTGGGGCGTAATTAATTCGGGTTCATTGGGGCGTAAAAAATTCGGGTTCATTGGGGCGTAATTAATTGGGGGGTGGGTTAATTGGGGGTGTGGTTAATTAGGGATCATTGGGGCGTGATTAATTCGGGTTCATTGGGGCGTGATTAATTCGGGTTCATTGGGGCGCGATTAATTCGGGTTCATTGGGGCGTAATTAATTAGGGTTCATTGGGGCGTAATTAATTAGGGTTCATTGGGGCGTAATTAATTGGGGGGTGGTTTAATTGGGGGGTGTGGTTAATTCGGGTTCATTCGGGCGTGATTAATTCGGGTTCATTGGGGCGTGATTAATTCGGGTTCATTGGGGCGTGATTAATTCGGGTTCATTGGGGCGTGATTAATTCGGGTTCATTGGGGCGTGATTAATTCGGGTTCATTGGGGCGTGATTAATTCCGGTTCATTGGGGCGTGATTAATTCGGGTTCATTGGGGCGTGATTAATTCGGGTTCATTGGGGCGTGATTAATTCGGGTTCATTGGGGCGTGATTAATTCGGGTTCATTGGGGCGTGATTAATTCGGGTTCATTGGGGCGTAATTAATTCGGGTTCATTGGGGCGTAATTAATTAGGGTTCATTGGGGCGTGATTCGGGTTCATTGGGGCGCGATTAATTCGGGTTCATTGGGGCGCGATTAATTCGGGTTCATTGGGGCGCGATTAATTCGGGTTCATTGGGGCGTGATTAATTCGGGTTCATTGGGGCGTGATTAATTCGGGTTCATTGGGGCGTGATTAATTGGGGTTCATTGGGGCGTGATTAATTGGGGTTCATTGGGGCGTGATTAATTAGGGTTCATTGGGGCGTACTTAATTCGGGTTCATTGGGGCGTACTTAATTCGGGTTCATTGGTGCATTGTTAATTGGGGCTCATTGGGGCGTGGTTAATTGGGGTTCATTGGGGCGTAATTAATTGGGGTTCAATGGGGCGTAATTAATTCAGATTCATTGGGGCATGGTTAATTGGGGTTCATTGGGGCGTGGCTAATTGGGGTTCATTGGGGCGTAATTAATTGGGGTTCATTGGGGCGTAATTAATTCGGGTTCATTGGGGCGTACTTAATTCGGGTTCATTGGGGCGTAATTAATTGGGGTTAATTGGGGCGTGGTTAATTGGGGTTAATTGGGGCGTGGTTAATTGGGGTTAATTGGGGCGTAATTAATTCGGGTTCATTGGGGCGTAAAAAATTCGGGTTCATTGGGGCGTAATTAATTGGGGGGTGGGTTAATTGGGGGTGTGGTTAATTAGGGATCATTGGGGCGTGATTAATTCGGGTTCATTGGGGCGTGATTAATTCGGGTTCATTGGGGCGCGATTAATTCGGGTTCATTGGGGCATAATTAATTCGGGTTCATTGGGGCGTGCTTAATTCGGGTTCATTGGGGCGTGATTACTTCGGGTTCATTGGGGCGTGATTAATTCGGGTTCATTGGGGCGTGATTAATTCGGGTTCATTGGGGCGTAATTAATTCGGGTTCATTGGGGCGTAATTAATTAGGGTTCATTGGGGCGTAATTAATTGGGGGTGGTTTAATTGGGGGGTGTGGTTAATTCGGGTTCATTGGGGCGTGATTAATTCGGGTTCATTGGGGCGTAATTAATTCGGGTTCATTGGGGCGTAATTAATTCGGGTTCATTGGGGCGTGATTAATTGGGGGTGGGTTAATTGCGGGGTGTGGTTAATTAGGGTTCCTTGGGGTGTGATTAATTCGGGTTCATTGGGACGTAATTAATTCGGGTTCATTGGGGCGTAATTAATTCGCGTTCATTTGGGCGTAATTAATTCGGGTTCATTGGGGCGTAATTAATTCGGGTTCATTGGGGCGTAATTAATTAGGGTTCACTGGGGCGTAATTAATTGGGGTTCATTGGGGCGTAATTAATTCGGGTTAATTGGGGCGTAATTAATTAGGGTTCATTGGGGCGTGATTAATTAGGGTTCATTGGGGCGTGATTAATTGGGGTTCATTGGGGCGTGCTTAATTCGGGTTCATTGGGGCGTGCTTAATTGGGGTTCATTGGTGCGTGATTAATTCGGGTTCAGTGGGGCGTGATTAATTCGGGTTCATTGGGGCGTGATTAATTCGGGATCATTGGGGCGTGATTAATTCGGGTTCATTGGGGCGTGATTAATTCGGGTTCATTGGGGCGTGATTAATTCGGGTTCATTGGGGCGTGATTAATTCGGGTTCATTGGGGCGTGGTTAATTAAAGTTCATTGGGACGTGGTTAATTAGGGTTCATTGGGGCGTGGTTAATTAGGGTTCATTGGGGCGTGGTTAATTAGGGTTTATGGGGCATGGTTAATTAGGGTTCATTGGGGCGTAATTAATTGGGGGGTGGGTTAATTGGGGTTGTGGTTAATTAGGGTTAATTGGGGCGTGGTTAATTAGGGTTCATTGGGGCGTGGTTAATTGGGGTTCATTGGGGCGTGATTAATTGGGGTTCATTGGGGCTTGATTAATTGGGGTTCATTGGGGCTTGATTAATTGGGGTTCATTGGGGCTTGATTAATTGGGGTTGATTGGGGCGTGGTTAATTGGGGTTGATTGGGGCGTGGTTAATTCGGGTTCATTGGGGCGTGGTTAATTCGGGTTCATTGGGGCGTGGTTAATTGGGGTTCATTGGGGCGTGGTTAATTGGGGTTCATTGGGGCGGGGTTAATTGGGGTTCATTGGGGCGGGGTTAATTGGGGTTCATTGGGGCGGGGTTAATTGGGGTTCATTGGGGCGGGGTTAATTGGGGTTCATTGGGGCGGGGTTAATTGGGGTTCATTGGGGCGGGGTTAATTGGGGTTCATTGGGGCGGGGTTAATTAGGGTCCATTGGGGCGGGGTTAATTAGGGTTTATTGGGGCGTGGTTAATTAGGGTTAATTGGGGCGTAATTAATTGGGGGTGGGTTAATTGGGGAGTGTGTTTAATTAGGGTTCATTGGGGCGTGCTTAATTAGGGTTCATTGGGGCGTGATTAATTCGGGTTCATTGGGGCGTGATTAATTCGGGTTCATTGGGGCGTGATTAATTCGGGTTCATTGGGGCGTGATTAATTCGGGTTCATTGGGGCGTAATTAATTGGGGGGTGGGTTAATTGGGGGGTGTGGTTAAATAGGGTTCATTGGGGCGTGATTAATTCGGGTTCATTGGGGCGTGATTAATTCAGGTTCATTGGGGCGTGATTAATTGGGGGTGGGTTAATTGCGGGGTGTGGTTAATTAGGGTTCCTTGGGGCGTGATTAATTCGGGTTCCTTGGGGCGTAATTAATTCGGGTTCATAGGGGCGTAATTAATTGGGGTTCATTGGGGCGTAATTAATTGCGGTTCATTGGGGCGTAATTAATTCGGGTTCATTGGGGCGTAATTAATTGGGGGGTGGGTTAATTGGGGGTGTGGTTAATTAGGGATCATTGGGGCGTGATTAATTCGGGTTCATTGGGGCGTGATTAATTCGGGTTCATTGGGGCGCGATTAATTCGGGTTCATTGGGGCATAATTAATTCGGGTTCATTGGGGCGTGCTTAATTCGGGTTCATTGGGGCGTGATTACTTCGGGTTCATTGGGGCGTGATTAATTCGGGTTCATTGGGGCGTGATTAATTCGGGTTCATTGGGGCGTGATTAATTCGGGTTCATTGGGGCGTAATTAATTCGGGTTCATTGGGGCGTAATTAATTAGGGTTCATTGGGGCGTAATTAATTGGGGGTGGTTTAATTGGGGGGTGTGGTTAATTCGGGTTCATTGGGGCGTGATTAATTCGGGTTCATTGGGGCGTAATTAATTCGGGTTCATTGGGGCGTAATTAATTCGGGTTCATTGGGGCGTGATTAATTGGGGGTGGGTTAATTGCGGGGTGTGGTTAATTAGGGTTCCTTGGGGTGTGATTAATTCGGGTTCATTGGGACGTAATTAATTCGGGTTCATTGGGGCGTAATTAATTCGCGTTCATTTGGGCGTAATTAATTCGGGTTCATTGGGGCGTAATTAATTCGGGTTCATTGGGGCGTAATTAATTAGGGTTCACTGGGGCGTAATTAATTGGGGTTCATTGGGGCGTAATTAATTCGGGTTAATTGGGGCGTAATTAATTAGGGTTCATTGGGGCGTGATTAATTAGGGTTCATTGGGGCGTGATTAATTGGGGTTCATTGGGGCGTGCTTAATTCGGGTTCATTGGGGCGTGCTTAATTGGGGTTCATTGGTGCGTGATTAATTCGGGTTCAGTGGGGCGTGATTAATTCGGGTTCATTGGGGCGTGATTAATTCGGGATCATTGGGGCGTGATTAATTCGGGTTCATTGGGGCGTGATTAATTCGGGTTCATTGGGGCGTGATTAATTCGGGTTCATTGGGGCGTGGTTAATTAAAGTTCATTGGGACGTGGTTAATTAGGGTTCATTGGGGCGTGGTTAATTAGGGTTCATTGGGGCGTGGTTAATTAGGGTTTATGGGGCATGGTTAATTAGGGTTCATTGGGGCGTAATTAATTGGGGGGTGGGTTAATTGGGGCGTGGTTAATTAGGGTTCATTGGGGCGTGATTAATTGGGGTTCATTGGGGCGTGATTAATTGGGGTTCATTGGGGCTTGATTAATTGGGGTTCATTGGGGCTTGATTAATTGGGGTTCATTGGGGCTTGATTAATTGGGGTTGATTGGGGCTTGATTAATTGGGGTTGATTGGGGCGTGGTTAATTGGGGTTGATTGGGGCGTGGTTAATTCGGGTTCATTGGGGCGTGGTTAATTCGGGTTCATTGGGGCGTGGTTAATTCGGGTTCATTGGGGCGTGGTTAATTGGGGTTCATTGGGGCGGGGTTAATTGGGGTTCATTGGGGCGGGGTTAATTGGGGTTCATTGGGGCGGGGTTAATTGGGGTTCATTGGGGCGGGGTTAATTGGGGTTCATTGGGGCGGGGTTAATTAGGGTCCATTGGGGCGGGGTTAATTAGGGTTTATTGGGGCGTGGTTAATTAGGGTTAATTGGGGCATAATTAATTGGGGGTGGGTTAATTGGGGAGTGTGTTTAATTAGGGTTCATTGGGGCGTGCTTAATTAGGGTTCATTGGGGCGTGATTAATTCGGGTTCATTGGGGCGTGATTAATTCGGGTTCATTGGGGCGTGATTAATTCGGGTTCATTGGGGCGTAATTAATTCGGGTTCATTGGGGCGTAATTAATTGGGGGGTGGGTTAATTGGGGGGTGTGGTTAAATAGGGTTCATTGGGGCGTGATTAATTCGGGTTCATTGGGGCGTGATTAATTCAGGTTCATTGGGGCGTGATTAATTGGGGGTGGGTTAATTGCGGGGTGTGGTTAATTAGGGTTCCTTGGGGCGTGATTAATTCGGGTTCCTTGGGGCGTAATTAATTCGGGTTCATAGGGGCGTAATTAATTGGGGTTCATTGGGGCGTAATTAATTGCGGTTCATTGGGGCGTAATTAATTCTGGTTCATTGGGGCGTAATTAATTGGGGTTCATTGGGGTGTGGTTAATTGGGGTTCCTTGGGGCGTAATTAATTCGGGTTCATAGGGGCGTGGTTAATTGGGGTTCATTGGGGCGTGGTTAATTGGGGTTCATTGGGGCGTGATTAATTCGGGTTCATTGGGGCGTGATTAATTCGGGTTCATTGGGGCGTAATTAATTCGGGTTCATTGGGGCGTGATTAATTCGCGTTCATTGGGGCGTGATTAATTCGGGTTTGTTGGGGCGTGGTTAATTAAAGTTCATTGGGGCGTGGTTAATTAGGGTTCATTGGGGCGTGCTTAATTAGGGTTCATTGGGGCGTGCTTAATTAGGGTTCATTGGGGCGTGCTTAATTAGGGTTCATTGGGGCGTGATTAATTAGGGTTCATTGGGGCGTAATTAATGAGGGTTAATTGGGGCATAATTAATTGGGGGGTGGGTTAATTGGGGTTGTGGTTAATTAGGGTTAATTGGGGCGTGGTTAAGTAGGGTTCATTGGGGCGTGGTTAATTGGGGTTCATTGGGGCTTGATTAATTGGGGTTCATTGGGGCGTGGTTAATTCGGGTTCATTGGGGCGTGGTTAATTCGGGTTCATTGGGGCGTGGTCAATTCGGGTTCATTGGGGCGTGGTTAATTCGGGTTGATTGGGGCGTGGTTAATTAGGGTTCATTGGGGCGTGGTTAATTGGGGTTCATTGGGGCGTGGTTAATTTTTGTTCATTGGGGCGTGGTTAATTGGTGTTCATTGGGGCGTGGTTAATTGGGGTTCATTGGGGCGTGGTTAATTGGGGTTCATTGGGGCGTGGTTAATTGGGGTTCATTGGGGCGGGGTTAATTGGGGTTCATTGGGGCGGGGTTAATTGGGGTTCATTGGGGCGGGGTTAATTGGGGTTCATTGGGGCGGGGTTAATTGGGGTTCATTGGGGCGGGGTTAATTAGGGTTTATTGGGGCGTGGTTAATTATGGTTTATTGGGGCGTAAATAATTGGGGGTGGGTTACTTGGGGAGTGTGTTTAATTAGGGTTCATTGGGGCGTGCTTAATTAGGGTTCATTGGGGCGTGATTAATTAGGCTTCATTCGGGCGTGATTAATTGGGGGTGGTTTAATTGGGGGGTGTGGTTAATTAGGGTTCATTGGGGCGTGATTAATTCGGGTTCATTGGGACGTGATTAATTCGGGTTCATTGGGGCGTAATTAATTCGGGTTCATTGGGGCGTAATTAATTCGGGTTCATTGGGGCGTAATTAATTTGGGGGTGGGTTAATTGGGGGGTGTGTTTAAATAGGGTTCATTGGGGCGTGATTAATTCGGGTTCATTGGGGCGTGATTAATTCGGGTTCATTGGGGCGTGATTAATTCGGGTTCATTGGGGCGTGATTAATTCGTTTTCATTGGGGCGTAATTAATTCGTTTTCATTGGGGCGTGAATAATTCGGGTTCATTGGGGCGTGAATAATTCGGGTTCCTTGGGGCGTGATTAATTCGGGTTCCTTGGGGCGTAATTAATTGGGGTTCATTGGGGCGTAATTAATTGCGGTTCATTGGGGCGTAATTAATTCGGGTTCATTGGGGCGTAATTAATTCGGGTTCATTGGGGCGTGATTAATTCGGGTTCATTGGGGCGTGATTAATTCGGGTTCATTGGGGCGTGATTAATTCGGGTTCATTGGGGCGTGATTAATTCGGGTTCATTGGGGCGTGATTAATTCGGGTTCATTGGGGCGTGATTAATTCGGGTTCATTGGGGCGTAATTAATTCGGGTTCATTGGGGCGTAATTAATTGGGGGTGGGTTAATTGGGGGTGTGGTTAATTAGGGTTCCTTGGGGCGTAATTAATTCGGGTTCATTGGAACGCAATTATTTCGGGTTCATTGGGGCGTAATTAATTGCGGTTCATTGGGGCGTAATTAATTCGGGTTCATTGGGGCGTAATTAATTCAGGTTCATTGGGGCGTAATTAATTCGGGTTCATTGGGGCGTAGTTAATTGGGGGGCGGGTTAATAGGGGGGTGTGGTTAATTCGGGTTCATTGGGGCGTGATTAATTCGGGTTCATTGGGGCGTGATTAATTCGGGTTCATTGGGGCGTGATGGATTCGGGTTCATTGGGGCGTGATGGATTCGGGTTCATTGGGGCGTGATGAATTGGGGTTCATTGGGGCGTGATGAATTGGGGTTCATTGGGGCGTGATGAATTGGGGTTCATTGGGGCGTGATGAATTGGGGTTCATTGGGGCGTGATGAATTGGGGTTCATTGGGGCGTAATGAATTCGGGTTCATTGGGGCGTGGTTAATTCGGGTTGATTGGGGCGTGGTTAATTAGGGTTCATTGGGGCGTGGTTAATTGGGGTTCATTGGGGCGTGATTAATTCGGGTTCATTGGGGCGTGATTAATTCGGGTTCATTGGGGCGTGATTAATTCGGGTTCATTGGGGCGTGATTAATTCGGGTTCATTGGGGCGTGATTAATTCAGGTTCATTGGGGCGTGATTAATTTGGGTTCATTGGGGCGTGATTAATTCGGGTTCATTGGGGCGTGATTAATTCGGGTTCATTAGGGCGTAATTAATTGGGGGGTGGGTTAATTGGGGGATGTGGTTAATTAGGGTTCATTGGGGTGTGATTGATTCGGGTTCATTGGGGCGTGATTAATTCGGGTTCATTGGGGCGCGATTAATTCGGGTTCATTGGGGCGCGATTAATTGGGGTTCATTGGGGCGCGATTAATTGGGGTTCATTGGGGCGCGATTAATTGGGGTTCATTGGGGCGCGATTAATTGGGGTTCATTGGGGCGCGATTAATTGGGGTTCATTGGGGCGCGATTAATTCGGGTTCATTGGGGCGCGATTAATTCGGGTTCATTGGGGCGTGATTAATTCGGGTTCATTGGGGCGTGATTAATTCGGGTTCATTGGGGCGTGATTAATTCGGGTTCATTGGGGCGTGATTAATTCGGGTTCATTGGGGCGTGATTAATTCGGGTTCATTGGGGCGTGATTAATTCGGGTTCATTGGGGCGTGATTAATCAGGGTTCATTGGGGCGTGATTAATCAGGGTTCATTGGGGCGTAATTAATCAGGGTTCATTGGGGCGTGATTCGGGTTCATTGGGGCGTGATTAATTCGGGTTCATTGGGGCGTGATTAATTCGGGTTCATTGGGGCGTGATTAATTCGGGTTCATTGGGGCGTGATTAATTCGGGTTCATTGGGGCGTGATTAATCAGGGTTCATTGGGGCGTGATTAATTCGGGTTCATTGGGGCGTGATTAATTCGGGTTCATTGGGGCGTAATTAATTCGGGTTCATTGGGGCGTAATTAATTGGGGGGTGGGTTAATTGGGGGTGTGGTTAATTAGGGTTCATTGGGGCGCGATTAATTCGGGTTCATTGGGACGTAATTAATTCGGGTTCCTTGGGGCGTAATTAATTCGGGTTCCTTGGGGCGTAATTAATTCGGGTTCATTGGGGCGTAATTAATTCGGGTTCATTGGGGCGTAATTAATTCGGGTTCATTGGGGCGTAATTAATTGGGTTTAATTGGGGCGTAATTAATTCGGGTTCATTGGGGCGTAATTAATTCGGGTTCATTGGGACGTGGTTATTTGGAGTTAATTGGGGCGTGGTTAATTGGGGTTAATTGGGGCGTAATTAATTAGGGTTCAACCCCACGAGCAAAAAAAACCACAAGCCGCAATTAAAAAGAGACACAAACCCAACACAAACCCCACGGACACCCCCCCGCACCCCCAAAAACCCGCCAGCCCCAACCAACTTCCCCTATCCAACTAAAACAACCCCACAAGCCCGCACCGACCCCACTAACCCCAGGCCCAACGCAAAGCCCCGCAGAACCCCGATAACCCCAAAACCCAGCGAAAACCACAAGCCTGAACAACAACCCCGCACCGCCACCTTCCCCCCCCCGACCCCGCCGAGCACCGAGCCCAAAAACCCGGGAAGCACCCAGGACCGCCCCGCCCGGCCCCTTCGATGGGGGAGCGATGCCAGGCGCTGAGGAACCAGCCCGGGCTGACTCACCTGATCCGTACCGGCTGCTCGCGGAAGGGCAGCTCTGGGTGGCCGCACCCCCGAGGCGCCGCCGCGACCCCCCAGCCCGGCCCAGACGCCCCGCCGCTAGCCGCGGAGAAAAGCCCCGGCACGGAGCGGCGCCGGGACAACGCCGGCCGCGGCCGAGGGGAGAACGCGCGGCGCCTCGCCGCCCGCGGGCCCCGCACCGACCCCGCGGAGCCCCGGCCCGCCGCGACCCTGCGCGCCGCCGACCGCCCGGCCCCGGCCGACCCCGCGCGGGGCGGCGGAGGCGGCGCCTCACCGGGAGGGAGCGCGGAGCCGGCGGCACCGCCCGGCGCCCAGCGCGGCGTCACGCGGCCGGGACCGGCGCCGGGAGCCCGGGCGAACCGCGCGCGCTCCGCGGCAGGAGCCGCGCGTGGGCTGGGCGCGCTTCCCGGCATCCCGCGGGGCGCCACACCGCCCCAGAGCGCATGCGCAGGGTCCCCCGGGCAGCTTCAGCGCGCTGTACCGCGCATGCGCCTCGGTCCTGCAGCGCTACCGCGGCGTGGTCGCTAGGCAACGGCGGCGCGCCGCTTTCCAGCGCCCTGCCGCGGGCGCTGCGCCGCCCGGCCGCAGTACCGGTCTGTGTCCGCAAGGCGGCAGCACCCACCGGGTTTCGTGCGCCTCGCCGCCCGCCAGCTTCCGCAGCGTGTCCTCAAAGAGGCAGAAGCGCTCTGCCGCTCCAACTGCGTCTCCCACCCGCAGTACCGCGGTCTGTCCACCAGGCGGCAGCACGCAGCGCGGTTCGTGCGCTGCGCCGCCCGGCCGCTTTGCTCTCTCTTCCTTTCTCTTCTCCAGCCTTCATTAGCACAGACACTTCTTTCCCCGTATTTATCTTCATAAAGTTCCTACAAAGCTATGACAGGATTGTGGCTCAGTGCATCCTGGGGAACTGCAGCGCTGACTTTCACCTGTGGGGCCAGGGCTGCTCAGCACCAGCGGGCAACAGCTGTGAAAATCACAGAGTCACAGGGCTGGGAAGGGACCCCCAGAGCCCACGGGGTCCCACCCCCTGACAAAGCAGGGTCCCTAGGAGGGAGGCATCCAGACGCGACTGGAATCTCTCCGCAGAAGGAGACTCCACACCCCCCTGGGCAGCCTGTCCCAGGGCTCCCTCACCCTCACTGGGCAAAAGGTCTTCCTGTGCTCCAACTTGCAGCCATTGCCCCTGCTCCTGTCCCCACAGACCACTGAGAAGGGGCTGCCCATTTCCCCCTGCGGCCCATACTTAACATATTGACCAACATCAATAAGGTCCCACCTTAGTCTTCTCCAGGCTGAACAGTCCCAGCTCACTCAGCCTTTCCTCACAGGGGAGATGCTCCAGGCCCTGTTCATCATCTTTGTAGCCCTTCTCTGGACTCCCTCCAGGAGATCCCTGTGTTTTTTAGACCAGGGAGCCCAGAACTGGACACAACACTCCAGGTGGGGCCTGACCAGGGCACAGCAGAGGGGGAGGATCCCCTCCTGTGACCTGCTGGCCAAAATGCTCTGCAGGAAGGAAGCACGACCCGAAACAAACATTTATTAAAAAGGACTGTACAAACAAATGAAACAGGGAGCAGCACACTGTTGCTCCTGCTGGGCAAAGAAGTGAAATATTTCAAACACGGCAGCCCGTGAAAGTGCCAGAAACTGCTCAAATACCTAAATGCTGAAAGGAAAACCTACGCCGGAGGAATTGGAAAACTGTAAAATAAAGCAAAGCACTTCTCTTCATTTAAAGGGCTACTAAAGTCTCTATTTCTTCAATTCTGCTATTTAGAGTAGTACCTCAATGGCTATTCTTTCAAAATTAGCTTCTGTAACTTGCAGCCACTAGCAGGTTCAGTCAGTCAGCACCCTGTTGAATCTAGCAAGTGTAAGGATGAAAATTCAGCTTACCTTTCCTCTAATGATTAACGGGGTCCTTGGCTCTAAAGTTTGAACAACTTACCTACCCCAGCCTGGGTATAGAAATTTCTACAGCACAGCCTTTAGACACAGTAGAGCGTTTGCATCCTTTTAGCGTGGGCTTAAGGTGGGGGGCAGGGACAGAGGCCTGTGACTTTTTTTGCCATTTGCTTGCAAAACAACAGGGCCGTATCCTTTGGGGCAATGGAGGAAATCAGGAAGAGACCCTAGAAACCAGCTATAAAAAAGAATCCAGTGATTTTTCTTAGCGCTTCAATACCCATTGCAAAGGGAATGTTAAAGCCAGGGTTAAAACAGACTAGTAATATCAAACTCTTGTAAACTTTGAGAAGGGTCTCTTTATGGCTCTTCTGAGAAATTAACTGAATAAGAAGGAATTTAAGCCAAGTGAAGAAGTATCCTCAAAGAACCTTAGGTACAAAGGAAAAGGCAGTTGTTGCTCCACGGAGCAAAAATGCAGCAGACGTGCAAGACCTGCACTTCAGGCAGCTTCCTGCTCTGACTGAAAAACCCCACTAAATCAGTATTTCCTAACTTTCCCTCCGGTCCCTGGAGAAAGGTGCCTGGGAGAAAAAAAGCCTGCGGCTGTCACAGAAAAGCTCTTCAGTTCAACTTCCTTAATCTGTAAGAGAAAAGAGTACCGGCTCTCTAGAAAAGATACTGCTTCCTTCCCCCCAGCCCAAGGATCCCTTGATCAATAATACAGATTTTGTCTCTTTGAAATAGAACATTCCAAGTTGGGAGGGGACCCATAAGAAACATCCGGTCCAGCTCCCTGCTCCTCACAGGAGTACCTAACGCTAAACCAGATGCTCCTTGAGCTCTGGCAGGTTTGGTGCTGTGACTACTTCCCTGAGGAGCCTGTTCCAGCGACTGAGCACCCTCTCAGTGAAGAGCCTTTTCCTAATGGCCAATCTGAACTTCCCCTGATGCGGCTTCATTCTGTTTTCTTGTGCCCTGTTACTGGTCACCATAGAGGAGATGAGCACCTTCCTCTCCGCTGCCCACCCTGAGCAAGTTGTAGGCTGCTGTAAAGCTCCCCCTCAGCCTTCTTTTCTCCAAGCTCAACAAACCAAGTGACCTCAGCTGCTCCTCCAATGTCTTGCCCTTGAGACCTTTCTCCAGCTTGGTTGCCCTCCTCTGGACACACTCTGATGATAGCTGATGTCCTCCTTGTGCTGAGGTATCCAAAACTGTGCCACTGTGTGGTTTCCTGGCCACTTGCAGCTGTTGGGCAGCTGCCGCAGCTGCCGCCAGAGACTCTGGGGTGGGAGGCTCCTGTGCTTCTGTCTGCCAGTCTGCTTTTCAAAGTAGCTAGACAAAAGAGAAATCAATAAAAAATGGAACCGTCTTTTCAAGTATCCCCTTAGTTTTGGAACTGGTCTCCTGCGTCAGAACAGAACGGATCGTGTTTCCCTGTCGTGGCCCCCCACCAGGCTCAAACTACCTATGCTTGGACACCACTTGGAATAGCTGATAAACGCAACGAGTGGTATTTTCCTCTGCATTTGTCAGCTTCAGCCAGATTTCACATTGTCAGCTTCTAAGATATGTAGATGTACAACTGGAAATAAATCAAACGGGATGGGAAATAGACAACATACATGTTCAATCTTCAACAGCTTTAGATGCACCGCTGTCAAACTTACTTGGTCTATGTTTTAGTCTGTTAGGTAACTTTTGTATGCAGTGTATTCATTCATGCCTTGTAGTGTCAAGGTGCTTGGAATGGAAAGCGGCATTTCTGAAGAAATGCCAAAGAAATCTGGACAACTCTGTGTCTGAAAATTATGCCAAACGTGCCGGGTGTCGAGAGAAATGTTTCTTACAACATCATTTGCATTGAAAACTGATCCGTCAAAGAAAGCACACTCTTCTTTGAATAGCAGCTACTTCTGCCACACTCCCCCCACGTAGGTTATGCCTAAAAAGGAACCTGCAATTTATTCTCCAAATCTATTCCACATCTTGGGTAAAGTTACTTGCTGACAGGCGTAGGCTAAATGCCACTGCCCTGTGCATCAGCAAAAAGTAAAACTCTAACTGGCAGTAGCACAAACCTACTGAAGAACGCTGTTTTGTATGCCTTTCCTGTATTGCCTCCTACCTAAATTTAACTCCCAGTAAATTCAGACTGAATCTTATGAAATACAGATGCTCCTACATCCCCCTTTTTTGGGTAACCTGGTTTTCATGCTTACCTCGAGTTCTTTTTTTCAACAAAAGCAAAGTGACAAACAGTAGGACCGATAGAAGCTACAAGGCCAGGCAACGTTTGCCCTGGAGACTTACTCAAGGGACAGCTCCTCCTCCTCCTCCTCCTCACACAGATCTGGCAGCCTCTGCAATCCCAGAGTCATTCGCAAAGGGTCCACATGCTCCTTCAGGGGTTTCTACTCCTCATGCAGGCGACGAGTGGATTCCAAGAGCTTGTTGAGGTCATTCTCAGACTGCTTGACAGTATTCTCCATCTGAAACAGGGGGATGAACATGCTTTTAAAGAGATACTCTTCTGACAGGTCTCTAATTGAGCAAGAGACTGTCAGAAAGATGAGATTCTTCTCGATCGGGCTGGAAAAGATTTCAGACAATGCAATAGTAAAACAGTCAAGGCGCGGGAAGGATGGAAACCAGGCAAGGAAGAAGCAACTGACAGTGACATCTGAGGTGTGTTTGGGTTTAGAAAAAGGCGTGCTCAACCTACCTGCCAAAAAGTAGACGGGCAACAGGTAAGTCAGCAAGTGAGGAGCTATGGAAAAGTCTCAAGGGACGTTAAAAAAGACATTAAAGGAAAAGCAGGTCATTTTCTGTGCTTCTAAGGTACAGTGGTTAGCACTTAACAAGAAAAGGAAAGCTACCAGCCTCTCTTACTGCTGTAAGTGGGAACAGCAATGGAAAAAAAACCACAATCTGACAGGAAAAAGGGGAGGATGAAACGCAGACTGTGCTTATGCAGCTGGGGAGGGGAACAGACATTTCAAGTGATAAATAAATGCAATACGCAGCTTGGACTTGTTTACAATGGGGGAGCTTTTTTTTTCCAGTGCAGATACCATCAGAGCTAGAAACCACTGTTAGTTGTGTAGATGTCCTACCATGATGTAGAAAGTACGGCTTTAAAAATATATTCCCCATTTAGCACCTCTAATTGGCCAATCTTCATTTAGAAATTGTTCTCTCTTAATGGCAATCATTCCCTTCAGGGTGATGCTTCTTAATGTTTGATGGCTCCACTCGGTGCTGAAGGCCCCCTCTTGCCATGAAATGAACAAATACCATATATTTTCCAAAAATCTCTGTTCTTCCAAACACCTCCAATCAAAAGTCCCATCCAGCTGCCCAAGTCTCTCTGTGTCCAGGTAGTAAATGAGAAAAGGAGAACAGGAAAAGGAGTTTTCTGTGGGATTGTCAGTGTGATGTTACTGTGGCTACTGGCAAAGTGTACCCACAATGGACTGCAATAGTGCAAATGCTTACTATGCCAACATTACAAAATATGCCACCCAACTCAGACAGGAATAAACAACTGTCCTGAGGTAAATTTACTTTGCACTCTTCATGGGATCCTGGGATGGTGGTGTGACGTTGGGATTACTGAAGCAATGAAGCCAAAGGAGGCTCTCTGGGAAAATGAGGGCCAAAGGAAGCCAAAAGGGGCCAAAGAGAGCCCTCTGGGAAAACGGAGGGCAAAGGGGGCCAGAGGGGTCTTTCTGGGAAAATGGGGGCCAAAGGGGGCCAAAGGGGGTTTGGAAAGGAGCTGAAATCACTTGGGGCTGGAATAAGACGGAGGGGTTGGAATAAAGATGGTTGGGGCTGCAATAAAGACTGTGGGGCTGGAAATAAAAAGCACAGAGCTGGAATAAAGGCGGCTGGTGTGGGAAAGGAGCTGAAATCACGGCTGTGGGGCTGGAGCTGAGACATGATGGATCTGGAGCTGAATATTAGCTGTGGCTGAAGATGAAACACTGAACCTGGGGCAGGAATCAAAACTATAGGGCTGCAATAAAGATTGTTTGTGTGGGAAAGGAGCTGAAATCACTTGGGACACGAGTAAAGACACTGGGGGCCTGGACTAAAGACACTGAGGGAGGGGCTGAAATTATTGCTGGGTGGTTTGGAAAGGAGCTGACATCACTCGGGCCTGGATAAGACTGTGGGGTTGGAATAAAGATGGTTGGGGCTGCAAGACTGTGGGGCTGGAAATAAAAAGCGCAGACCTGGAATAAAGGCGGTTGGTTTGGGAAAGGACCTGAAATCACGGCTGCAGGGCTGGAGCTGAGACACGACAGAGCTGGAGCTGAATATTGGCTGTGGCTGGAGCCAAAACACCAAACCTGGGGCAGGAATAAAGACTGCGGTGCTGGGAGTAAAGACACTGGGGCTGGAATAAAGATTGGGATTAGAAAGGAGCTGAAATCTCAGAGCTGGATTAAAGATGGAGGGGCTGGGGCTGAAATGATTGTTGCGGGGCTCGGAAAGGAGCTGAAGTCACAAACCAAAGCTGGGGCCAATATAAAGCCCGCAGGGCTGAGCCTGTAACCTCACAGCCAGAACAAATGGTTTTGTTTTGGGAAAGGAGCTGAATTCACTTGGGGCTGGAGCTGCCTCTGCAGAGCGGGGCCAGGCAGGAGCTGCGCTGAAGCGTGTGCAAGCTAGAGCTGGCTTGATGTGTCCCTGGGCTGCAGGGCCAGCACCGCTGAGCAAAGGACCAGCGCTGCAAGGCCCCGGGCCCAGGGCTCCCTGGCAGGGCCTGGCCCGTGCCCAGCAGCCACCCCGAGGCGTCCAGACGAGTCTTGAATATCTCCAGAGAAGGAGACTCCACCACCTACCTGGGCAGCCTATTCCAGTGCTCTGTCACCCTCACTGTGTAAAAGTTCTTCCACATGTTGGTGCGGAACTTCCTGTGCTCCAGTTTACAGCCATTGCCCCTTGTCCTATCTCCACAGACACTGAAAAGGGGTTGGCCAATTCCCCCTGCATCCCATACTTAAAATATTTATAAACATTAATTAGGTCCCCCCTCAGTCTTCTTTTCTCCAGGCTGAACAGTCCCAGCTCACTCAGCCTTTCCTCACAGGGGAGATGTTCCAGGCCCTTAATCATCTTCGTAGCCCTTCTCTGGACTCTCTCAAGGAGATCCCTCTCCTTTTTATACCAGGGAGCCCAGAACTGGACACAATACTCCAGGTGGGGCCTGACCAGGGCAGAGTAGAGGGGGAGGATCACCTCCTTTGACCTGCTGGCCACACTCTTCCTGATGCATCCCAGGATCCCATTGGCCCTCTTAGCCACCAGGGCACACTGCTGGCTCATAGCCAACCTGTCACCCACCAGCACCCCCAGGTCCTTCTCCACAGAGCTCCTCTCCAGCAGGTCATCCCCCAGCCTGTACTGATACAGACGGTTATTCCTCCCCAGGTGCAAGACTTTACACTTGCTCTTGTTGAATTTCATTAGGTTTCTCCCTGCCCAGCTCTCCAGCCTGTCCAGGTCTCGCTGGATGGCAGCGCAGTGTTCCTGCGTGTCAGCCACCCCTCCCAGCTTTGTATCATCAGTGTACTTGCTGAGGGTGGATGCTATTCCCTCATCAAGGTCGTCGATGAAGATATTAAACAGGACTGGACCCAACACCGAGCCCTGGGGAACACCGCTAGTTACAGGCCTCCATTCAGATTTTGTTCCACTGATCACGACCCTCTGAGCCCGGTCCGACAGCCAGTTCTCAACCCACCTCACTGTCCACTCATCTATCCCATGATCTCTCAGCTTTGCTATCAGGATGTCATGGGAGACAGTATCAAAAGCCTTGCTGAAGTCAAGGTAGATGACATCCACTGCTCCCCCTCCATCCACCCAGCCGGTGATGAGATCATAGAAGGCTATGAGATTGGTCGAGCATGATCTCCCCTTGGTGAATCCATGCTGACTACTCCTCATGACCTTCTTCTCTTCCAGTTGCTTGGTAATGGCATCCAGAACAAGCTGTTCCATAACCTTTCCAGGGACAGAAGTGAGGCTGACTGGCCTATAATTGTTAGGGTCCTCCTTCTTGCCCTTTTTGAAGACCGGAGTGATATTGGCTATCCTCCAATCCTCAGGAACTTCTCCTTTTCTCCAAGAGCTGTTGAAGATGATAGCAAGCGGCTCCGCAATCACTTCCGCCAGCTCCCTCAGCGCACGTGGATGTATCCCATCCGGGCCCATGGATTTGTTTGCATTAATCCCTTTGAGCCGCTCCTGGACCACTCCCACCTGAACTAGAGGGAAGCTCTTCATTCCCCAAACACTCCTACTTTCATCCAGGATCTGCGGGTCCCGAGGGGCCTTTGGAGTGAAGACTGAGGCAAAGAAGGCATTCACTATTTCCACCTTCTCAGCATCACCCGATACCAGGACACCCGCCTCATTCATCAAGGGACCTACATTATCCCTGATCATCCTCTTAGTATTCACGTATCTGAAAAAACTCTTTTTATTATCCTTTATATCCCTTGCCAGTTTCATCTCCAAGCGGGCTTTAGCCTTTCTAGTCACGTCCCTACAGGCCCTGACAACATCCCTATAATCCTCCCAGGTGCACAGACCCAGTTTCCATAGTTCATAAACCCTCTGCTTCCCTTTGAGTTTACACATTAGCTCCCTGGTCATCCACACAGGTCTTCTGCCTCTCTTTCCCGATTTCTTACTCAAAGGGATGCACCCATCCTGTGCTTGGAAGAAGTGCTGTTTAAATGCTAGCCAGCTCTCACAGGCTCCCTTGCCTTCTAACAGCGTAGCTCATGGGATAGCTCCTAAAAGGTTGCAGAAGAGATCAAAGTTAGCTCTTCCAAAATTCAGGGTAGCTATCCTGCTTTTTGGCTTGCTTCTTTCACTCAGGATCTTGAACTGGATCATTCCGTGGTCGCTTTGTCCTAAGCTGCCCCTGACCTTCACCTCCCTGATGAGCCCGTCCCTGTTAGTAAGAACAAGGTCCAGCACCCGCCCTCCCCTTGTAGGTTCCTGCACCATCTGTAGCAGGAAATTGTCCTCAAGACACTGCAGAAATTGTCTGGACTGGGTACAACTGGCCATATTGCTTGCCCAGCAAATATCTGGGTAGTTGAAGTCCCCCATAAGGACCAGGGCCTGGGATCTCGAGGCTACTTCTAGCTGCTCATAGAAAGCACTATCAACCCGCTCCTCTTGATCAGGGGGCCTATAGCACAAACCCACAACAGTGTCACTCACACTAGCCTGACCCTTGATTCTTACCCACAAGCACTTGACTGATGGGTCATCTTTCCCCCGGTGGAGCTCAATACATTCAAGCTGCTCTCTAACATAAAGAGCAACTCCTCCACCTGGCCTCCCTAGCCTGTCCTTCCTGAAAAGCACATAGCCATCCATGACAGCGTGCCAGTCATCCAGGCTGTCCCACCACGCCTCTGTGATCGCAATGAGGTCGTGGCCCTGCGACCGCACAAAGATCTCTAATTCTTCCTGCTTGTTTCCCATGCTACGTGCATTTGTATAAAGGCATTCTAGTGGGGCAGCAGGTGCAGGTATCCTCAGCAGATCACAGCGAGATTTCCGACAGGGGATGGGCAATAGTGGCCCCACTGAGGAGTCCTCAGGACAATCCCCAGAATTTTCCCCACTATCACATGGAACAACATCCCCAAGTCCATCACTGTGCTGCTGGCATTTACCTTCTTCCACCGCCAACTCACCTTGTGTCTCCTAAAGCCCTTGCCTAACCCCAAGAGCCATCATAATATCCCCTCCCCCCTTCCTAACTAGTTTAAAGCACGCTCAATGAGCCCTGCCATCTCCTGGGCAAGGATTCACTTACCCCTATGGGACAGGTGAGCCCCATCAGCAGTCATCATGCCAGGATCAGAGTACACCTTCCCTTGGTCAAAAAACCCGAAGTTCCTATGCCGGCACCAGCCTTTCAGCCACTCATTCAATAGATGGGTTCTCCTGACCTGCTCCGAACCTCTCCTCCCACTAGTAGGAATAGATGAGAATATTATTTGAGCTCCGCCCCCCTCAACAAATCGCCCTAGATCACGAAACACCCCCCTGGGCAGCCTGTCCCAGGGCTCCCTCACCAGGAAAAAGTTCTTCCCCACATTGGTGCAGAATTTCCTGTGCTCCAACTTGAGCCCATCGCCCCTTGTCCTGTCCCCACAGACACTGAGAAGAGTGTCCATGAGTGCCCATGTCCCCCTGTGTCCCACCCTTCAGCTATTGCTAACCATTGATCAGATCCCCTCTCAGGCTTCTCTCCAGCCTGAACAGCCTCAGCTCACTCAGCCTTTCCTCGTAGGGAAGATGCTCTCGGCCTTTAATCATCTCCATAGCCCTGGAACAGTCACAGCTCCCAGCACACTAAATGCCACATGGGTGTCAGTGAGTCACTTGAGACTACAAACTTGAAGCATATTAAATATTCCCTTGCCCATCTCTCCGGGGAAGGGCTCTCAGGAGGTTCCCTCAGTCAGCATCCTGGCAAGGGGAAAGGGTCTCCTCACACATTTGGAGTGGCTCCTCCCCCACACACTGAATCCCAGGGGTGTTATGGCTTTGATCAAGGGGGCAGTGGGCAGGACAATGCCACCTTCAATGTGTGTCATTAACAGTGTTCCCCTTATCTCCCGCTCGATCTGTTGCATGTCTTTGCATCCTCTGGGCCCCTTGCATCTAAATGGGGACCTTCCTCTGCTCGCCTTTACCTTACTGTCAGGCAGGTGAAAAGGGGCTTGATGGGCACTCAGGGCATGATGTTCCAGGAATGAGGAATTCCAGGCTCAACCCAGGTTTCAGCTCCTTGAATTATGTAGCGCTGCCCTGGTCAGTCTGGTTTTACAGGACAGCTCAGGTTGGAGCTAGGGCTCCCGGTGAGGAGGAGTGTGGGTGGCACCGTGTTATTGTCTGACTCCTTGCAGCCAGCCGGCCCCTGCCGCCCGATGTGTGTACTGACCACACTGGGGCCTTACAGGGTGACTGGGCTCTGGTCGCAGTATCACAGGTTTCCAAGTCTTTAATCACCTCTGTGATCCCCTCCTTAGCAGGGGATGCTAAAGGATATTAACATTTGTTAGTCTGGAAGGAGGTGACTTAACAGCTGCCTCAAGCACTGGAACCTCACACAACGGGGGTCCAAAGCTCCACACTGGCGTAGTTGGGTAGTTTCCAGACTTTATTTGCTAGGACATCCATTCCTAGTATATTATTTTGGTATGGACCAATGACAACCTTCATCTTTCACATTCGGTTTTCTCCTGGAAGCCAAACACACACACAGTACTAGTTGGTCTGTTTTCAGGGACTCCAGTTACTCCTATTACATTTATTTTCTCCTGGGTAGGGGTCAGTCCTAACCTTTTGGCTGGTTTTCCAGTGATAACACTTATTTGAGCTCCCATATCAATTGTGACACAGGTCTGCACCTGGGACCAGCAGTTAACATGTGGGTCAGTGTGCTGGGTGGGCCATTCTAAGGTGGATATTATGCAAGTGGGTCGGCCTGAAATTCCCCCTGTGCTTCCTAGTTTAAATCCATCAAATACTTCTTCAAGTCTAAGGACTAGCAGGCAGAGATGTCCCCTCCTGTGTTTTGGTGGTATCAGGAAATTCCATAGACATGCTAATTGGCTGCTCCACCATGTTTATCAATGTCAAATAATCTCTGTGGATTGCCCATTTAGTGCTGGTATCTCTGGTGCTAATGCCTTTCTCCACAGACCCTTGCTGATGTACGGAAATAGACTCTATAACTCGAAAGTTATACAGTAGGTATGTTTATTGCGCGCAGATGCACGGGGATCGCTCCACCACAAACGCGCATACCCGAAGTAGCAAAACCGTCCCATATTTATACAATGAAACAATGAATATTCGATTGACACATATACATATTCATTACCTAAACCGCCTACTCTCGCTTCTTATGCTAATCAGCTTATCAGTCCTTTGCGATTGCGCAGTTTCTTCCAAAAATTGTGACCAAGGGTCTTCGGTGGTCCTTGGGAGGAAGGCCCCGAGTCCTCCTCACGATGTACTTTTCATCTTTCGCCTGGAATGTGCTGGTCTTGCAAGCTTGCAGTGTTCTTATCATTCTGAGCTAATTCATGGCCTTGTTAACTATCCGTTTTCCTCTAATCATGTCCTTTGTCAGCCTCCTGTTTTCTTTAACAAAGAGACAACTGACGTGTATTTAGGATGGATATCATTCCATCCTCGAGTTCTTGCTCTTTCTCTTCTCCTCGAGATAGTACAAGGCTTTCACGAGTAATCCCTTTGCTATGGAACGAAAAACTCCCCTGCTCCTTCACAAGCCATTCTTACATGATTACCTAGCTAACTTGCAAGAGCTGCCCTTCCATAACTACACTACATATACAATCGTGACTCTATACCCTCAGATCACTTGCGCTGAGGTTTGAAATGAGGATTGGTTTGTCCAGGGGGGTGGTGATTACTCTTCTTGAAAAAACCTGCCCGGCAAACCCAGCACTGCAAATTTGAACCTTCCTCCACCCATCCCATCTCTCTGCCATACATCAGAATTTCTTGTAACAGTCCCCCCATGTTAAAACAGGCTGTTGCTGGTGGTTGGGGTGGTATTATAATCAACTGCTCGCAGAATCTTTTCCTTTACGCTTTGCACACAGATTTTCAATGTTTCAGGGAGACCCCTAATCAGTGGTTTAAGGCAGACCAGATCGACTGGAGTGGCAAGTGGAATGCCCTGCTTCCAACACTCATACATGGCTTGGATACACACAGCCTTTTGCATTGATTCAGCCAGCCCAGATAATTCAGTGAACCAGCAGGTTTTCGCCTAATCCTGTCCCTGGGGTGAGGGACAAGATTGGTGCATCTGAAGAAGATTCTTATAACTTATCTATCCCCTCGGCCAGTGAAGAGACATTATCCTGGATACTGCCTCCCTTAGGGGCGGCCCTCCTACACAACTCAAAGGGGCATGTTAGAAATGCCAAAAGTCCTAAAAATAAAGGACTCAAGGTAGATATGTTAGTGAAGCAGTAATTTATTATATGTTTTTGCAAGAGCGGGTGACCCAAAAAGCAGGCACACTTTTGGTCAGAGCCTGCAGCCTTTTTATACCATCTCTGTTAGGTAACCTCGTACATCTATACATATTCATCACCTGTCCCACTTCATATTAAGATGAGTTCTAGGAGATGATTTCCATAAGCTCCTCCCAATTACGTCTGCACATTGTCCCATGGTGGTGGTCGTCAGGGGGTCTCGGAGATGAAGGCTCGAAGTCTTCCTCAGGTTGAATTCTTCATCTCCTTCCCCTGTTTAACTATGGATTTTACAAGCTCAACCAAGGGCCTTCTTCACAATAGTACATAAGATAATACACATTGCATGTCTGGCAGATTCCTGTTTCCCCGTTGGTGAAAAAATGTATGAGTCCTTTTGTCTGGGACAACTGCTTACTGGCAAATACTTAACTTAAGATTAAGTTTCCTGGCAACGGACATGGGCCTAGGGCTGAAGGAAGTCAAAGCTCATACAGATTTCAGATATGTTAATTTTGTAGCCTCTGAAAAGGTTTGTTCATTGATTACATTTTCCTCATCACTGTTGAAACCTGTTGATTGAGCTTTACTCCCTTCAGTCACATTTTAACCCTTATTTGAGAGAGATTTTGCCATAACACAATCAACAGCAAAACTATATTAACAGTACTCCCTCTTAATTTGTGTGCTATCCTAAATTCTCTACAAAGGATTTCTGATGAGGCAGCCTGAGTCCTCCACTTCACAAGTCAGCATAAAAAATATGACAACCCATTTCAGTTTGCAAAAGCAACATTTCCCAGCATTTTTCACAGGCAATATCATCCTGAGAGGGCCACACCTCAGTATCCAAATTTCCCCTGCTCACTCTCAGGAGGTGACACCATAGTTACACAGTTAACGATACAGAACACCAGAAAACAACAGTTGGTTCAAAACTCATTTCACTTACACAAACAGTTTAAATCTGCCATTCACTTCGTCCGTCTCCAGCTGCTCCCCTTGCAGAGACATGGAGCCACGGATCAGGACTCGGCACTCGCCCCTCAGTCTGACTGTGTCTCCTTCACTCGAAACTCTCACTCAAACCACTCATACAATACACGGTACTGGGCACAAAAACTTAATGCATGCACAAAGTGTAACCACGGGTATGGAAATCCCAATTAGAACCAGAGCAATCAAAATTTCAAGTCCCATGGGCTGCAGGATGCTATAAATGATAGCTATCCCACACTGCTTCCGCTATCCCAAACAGCCAGAAGCCCAGATCACAGAAGTGACTCATGTGCTGCCCCAAGGGATTCCAACAAACCTCCTGCTGACTGCAGTTGCCCACCACCCTTAGGAATTTTGGCAAGCTTCCACCTGTGGGGTGAGCACCAATGCTCTTTACCTCACGTAGGAATCTCCTCACGACTTACAGGTATCCCAAAGCTGATTATATCCTTATTACAAGACATGTCTTTCCATCCTCCCTAAGGGACAGTCTGGAGGAAGGTTTCCAGGGGTTCTCTCTCCACCTCCCATTTTCTTTTAAAGCCGTCTATTCTTATTTCCCATTCGGTCCCTTGGAGACTTTTTAACAACAAATCCACCTTTCGCTTTCCCCTTCTCTGGCCACTTCCTTTGTTGAAAGAACCGTGGATCCAGGCTCCGCACTCACTTTGTACTTGACTGCACGTGTCTCACACACACACACACACACACGTGTCCGGACCACCCAGGCAATACTTAATGTCCAATTTTCTTACCTTGGTCCATGCACAGAGTTGCCTGGCCGTTATGGCAGTGCCTACTATCCTCCCCTCTGGGTCACTAGGTCTGCCTTTAAAATTGGTCTCAGGATCTAGTCAGTCCACCGCTGGAACCCCTGTTGACGAGACTCGAGACAGCTGAAATCAGCAGGACACGTCTCCCCATCCTTCAGCAGCAGGAGCCCCTCACAGTGATGATATTGATCCCAGACAAGCTCCCAAGTTGTCAGAAATGCCAAAGGTCCTAAGAAGGGGCTCGCAGCAGACTCACTAGTGAAGCAGTAATTTATTAGACGTTCTTGCAAGAGCAGGTGACCTAGCAAAGCAGGCACACCTGTGGGCAGAGTTTGCAGCATTTTTATACCCTATTCCCATCCCAAATCCCTCCCCTGTTAACCTATGGATTAGGTATTTCCAAGGTTTACAGGCTCAACCAGGCATCTTCTTCACAACAGCCAAGCACATGGCAGCCAGAGCCAGCGGGACCCCGCACAGTTCCTCCCCGACCCAGCCCGTCCTGTCCTGTTTACCCCTGCTCCCCGAGAAGCTGCCCGGCCCAGAGCTGCCCTGCCCCGGCCAAGCTGCTGGCACCTTCTTCACAACAGCCTCATCAACACATAATATAATACACAGAAGAAAGTCCTGGGAAAAATTAATATCACAGAGGTGAGGGGCACAATATTCTCAAAAGCACCTACCCGAGAGGGGCAAAGAGTTCCCCCAGAAGTTTTCACGGACCACCTCACCCAAGGCCCATTACGTGTCCCTCAATTTAGCTGAAGGCCACAGGCCTAGAAATACTCTTGGGGTGTTTTCAGGCACGGAAGGACAACCGCATTTGGCCCCCATGCAGCCTGGGCCAACAGCCCATGGATGGATTTCTCCATCCAACAAGGGCAATAGCAACGGTGCAGAGAGGAAGAATCCCCCTGCTTCCCTAGACCTTCGCTCAGGTCTAAGAAAAAGAAATGAAAGGGCGTGTTACCTTCTCCACGCAGCAAAGATGGATCCAGCAACTCCATCATGTACTCGATTTCAGTATCCAGCTCCAGCATATCACAGTGTCGTGGTTTTGCCCCAGCCGAGGGCCGCACCCCACACAGTCGCTTGTACTTTTAAAAGGAAGGGGGAGGGAAAGTTGGGGGAGGGGGAAAAGGGAAGGAAGAAAGGAGGAAAAGAAACCACAACCTAGAAACCAGAACCACGCAGGTTGGGATAAGGATAGTTTACTAAACAATAACAGAAAACTAGATATAACAATAACAGAAGTTTAAAGCACAAAATAGATGAAACTGGTGATACACAATGCAGTTTCTCACCAAACCACAGAACCCAGGCCGCACAGCTTAGAGCCGTCCCCGAACCCAGAAACTGCCCGTCCTGGCGTTGTCTCCTCCTCTTCCCCCCAGTCCCCCTTTATACTGAGCATGACGTAACTGGCATGGAATATCCTCTTTGGCCAATTCGGGTCACCTGTCCTGGCTGCGTCCCCTCCTTTCTCATTAGTAAGGAAGTATGAAGAACTGAGAAAGGTCCTTGATTGCCCGGCAACAACTAGAAACATCAGGGTGCTATCAGCACTGTTCTCATCCTAACACCCAAACATGGCATTCCATCCACTGCTAAAAATAATTAACTCCATCATAGCTGAAACCAGGACATTATCCACCCCTTATTCCATACCATTTACGTCATGACCAGATCCAACAATTTTCTTTGGGTACAACCAGTTTCGTGTTTCACACACCCATATATGTATGTACACATGTATGCACACATACGTGCATACAGATCTTATTCCCTCAGTCTGTGAATCATCCCTCTGAAGTTGTTGAGTTCATTTAGTCCATGATTTTCAGGCTCCATTTGTCGTAACAGTTTCTCAGGATAATTGTATGTTCCATTGGCTCATTGCATGCTGCATCTCAGGTTCTTGACTGATACACCTGGCATGGTCCATGCTCATAGTCTGTGGGTCAGAGTTTATTTTCAAAGGGAAAAAAAAAAGTTCTTGAGAGGCCAGGCTTTAGTTCCATCATCATGGCACTCATTCTTCATTAACTGGTATGACTCCAGCTATAATGCTATGGTACAACATACAGCAATCATAACAATAATGAATATACAATAATGGGTTATTTGGCAATTATTATAATTTCTACTTTATTAATTATATTGGCTATTCTCACCCAAAATCAAATCCCCTTGAGGTACGCATCGAACTTCTCCATCCCTCTGCATTACCCACCAAGTACAGCCAGGTCCTTGAGCAAAAACAATTCCAGACATGGGTTTACCTTTGCCTGAAGCAGGGATGACCCAAACTCTCTTTCCCAATACACTCTTCATATGCACTACTGGGACTCTGTCTCCCTCTACAGTACGTGGAAATTTTGACTGGGCAGGGCCAGCCCGATTGGTAGATCCCCTAGAGTTAACTAACCACGTGGCTTTGGCCAAATGTGTATCCCAATGCTTGAATGTCCCACCACACATTGCTTTCAGTGTAGTTTTTAAAAGTCCATTATATCGTTCAATTTTCCCAGAGGCCGGTGCATGATAAGGAATGTGGTACACCCACTCAATGCCATGCTCTTTGGCCCAGGTGTCTATAAGAGTGTTTCGGAAATGAGTCCCATTGTCTGACTCGATTCTTTCTGGAGTACCATGTCGCCAGAGGACTTGCCTTTCAAGGCCCAGAATTGTATTTCGAGCAGTGGCATGGGGTACGGGATATGTTTCTAGCCAGCCGGTAGTTGCCTCCACCATTGTAAGCACATAACGTTTGCCATGGCGGGTTTGTGGGAGGGTGATGTAATCAATCTGCCAAGCCTCCCCATATTTATATTTCATCCACCGTCCTCCATACCAAAGGGGCTTTAACCGCTTAGCTTGCTTGATTGCAGCACATGTCTCACATTCGTGGACACTTGTGCGATGGCGTCCATGGTCAGGTCCACCCCTCGATCCCGAGCCCATCTATATGTTGCATCTCTCCCTTGATGACCCGAGGTGTCATGAGCCCATCGAGCTATGAATAATTCACCCTTACGTTGCCAGTCTAGATCTACCTGAGCCACTTTAATCCTAGCAGCCTTATCTACCTGATGGTTGTTTTCATGTTCCTCCATGGCCTGACTCTTAGGTACATGGGCGTCGACATGACGTACCTTTACAACAAGTTTCTCTAACCGAGCAGAGATATCTTGCCATAAGTCATCAGCCCATATAGGTTTGCCTCTACGCTGCCAGTTGTTCTTTTTCCACTGCTGCAACAACCCCCACAGGGCATTCGCCACCATCCATGAATCAGTATAAAGGTAGAGCCTTGGCCACTTTTCTCTCTCAGCAATGTCCAGGGCTAACTGGATGGCCTTCACCTCAGCGAACTGGCTTGATTCACCTTTTCCTTCAGTGGCTTCTGCTACTCTTCTTATAGGGCTCCATACAGCAGCTTTCCATCTCCGATGCTTACCCACAATGCAACAAGACCCATCAGTGAACAGGGCATATCGCTTCTCATTCTCTGGCAGTTCGTTGTAGGGTGGGGCTTCTTCAGCGCGCGTTACCTCCTCATCCTCTGGTGACATCCCAAAATCTTTGCCTTCTGGCCAGTCTGTGATCACCTCCACGATTCCTGGGCGATTGGGGTTTCCTATTCGAGCCCGCTGTGTAATTAGTGCAACCCACTTGCTCCACGTAGCATCAGTGGCATGGTGTGTAGAAGGAACCTTCCCTTTGAACATCCAGCCCAGCACCGGCAGTCGGGGTGCCAGGAGGAGCTGGGCTTCAGTTCCAATCACTTCTGAGGCGGCTCGAACCCCTTCATAGGCGGCCAGTATTTCCTTTTCTGTTGGAGTATAATTGGCCTCAGATCCTTTGTAGGCCCGACTCCAAAACCCCAGCGGTCGACCTCGAGTCTCCCCTTGTGCTTTCTGCCAGAGACTCCAGGTCGGGCCGTTCTCCCCAGCTGCAGTGTAGAGCACATTTTTAATATCTGTCCCTGTCCGGACAGGCCCAAGGGCCACTGCATGGACTATCTCGCGTTTGATCTGCTCAAAGGCTTGCTGTTGCTCAGGGCCCCATTGGAAATCATTCTTCTTTCGAGTTACATGGTAGAGTGGGCTCACAATGAGACTGTAGTTTGGGACATGCATTCGCCAAAAACCTATAACACCTAAGGAAGCTTGTGTTTCCTTTTTGTTGCTTGGTGGAGACATAGCTGCTATTTTATTAATAATGTCCATTGGGATCTGACGACGCCCATCCTGCCATTTTATTCCTAAAAACTGGATTTCTCACGTAGGCCCCTTGACTTTACTTCGTTTTATAGCAAAACCGGCTTCTAAAAGGATTTTAATTATCCTGTTTCCTTTTTCAAAAACTTCCTCTGCTGTGTTGCCCCATACAATGATGTCATCAATATACTGCAGGTGCTCTGGTGCTTCACCCTTTTCCAGTGTATTCTGGATTAGTCCATGGCAGATGGTGGGGCTATGTTTCCACCCCTGGGGCAGACGATTCCACGTGTATTGGATGCCTCTCCAAGTGAAAGCAAACTGTGGCCTGCACTCTGGCGCCAGTGGGATCGAGAAGAAAGCATTCGCAATGTCGATTGTGGCGTACCACTTGGCTGCCTTCGATTCTAATTCATACTGGAGCTCTAACATGTCTGGCACAGCAGCACTCATACCTGGAGTGACTTCATTTAGGCCACGATAATCTACTGTCAGCCTCCACTCTCCATTGGACTTCCTCACTGGCCATATGGGACTATTAAAGGGTGAGTGGGTTCGGCTGATCACTCCCTGATTCTCCAGTTGACGAATCAACTTATGGATGGGAATCAGGGAATCTCGGTTAGTACGGTATTGTCGTCTGTGCACCGTCGTCATAGCAACTGGCACTTGCTGTTCTTCAACCTTCAACAACCCCACAACAGCAGAATCCTCCGAGAGTCCAGGCAAGGCACACAGTTGTTCAATTTCTTCTGTTTCCAAAGCAGCTATTCCAAAAGCCCATCGGTACCCTTTTGGGTCTTTAAAATACCCTCTACGTAGATAATCTATACCTAAAATGCACGGAGCTTCTGGACCAGTCACAATGGGGTGTTTTTCCCAGTCCTTCCCAGTTAGGCTCACTTCAGCCTCTAGCACAGTTAGTTGTTGGGATCCCCCTGTCACTCCAGAAATACAAACGGGTTCTACCCCTTCATGATTCGATGGCATTAGAGTACACTGGGCACCAGTATCCACCAGAGCTTTGTACTCTTGTGGATCTGACGTGCCAGGCCATCGGATCCACACAGTCCAATAAACCCGATTATCCCTCTCCTCCACCTGGCTGGAGGCAGGGCCCCTCTATTGCTGCTGATCATATTTGTTTTCCACTGGTTGCATAAAGGACTTAGAGGTCCCTTCAAGAGGATCAGACACATCAGACATATAGGTAGGCCTTCCAGTTGGTCTAGGGAACTGCCCAGTAGAAACTGGTGCAGCCTTCTTCCTGGCAGAATCTCGTTGTGCGAATGTTTTACCCCACAGCTCATTTACTCGTGCTCGAAGGGCTGAGGTGGGCTGCATATCCCATTTCCTCATGTCCTCTCCATGATCAAGCAGGTAAAACCACAATGTACGTCGTGGTGTGTATTCTCCCTCTTGGAACGATGGACGCTTTCTCCCAGTAGCTGCAACATTGCTCCATATGGGTTGGGAGTTGGACACATTGTTGTCAAGTCGTTGAACCAGTTTTTCTACTGCTGCAATGACGGAGAGGGAAACATTGTCTTGGTATTTCCTGAGTCGGCAGGCCACCTCATTTACAGTTGGTGGATCTATATCATTCCAGTCAATTGCTGCCAGTGAATTGGTGTACCCTGACAGTGCACTTCGTACAAACTTACGCCACATATCTGGAGTGCATAGGACTTCATCGGGATCAGCGGGAAGCCGTGAATTGTCCAGATCATAATAAATTATCTCCCGTACAGCTAATTCTCTCAGGTGCTGGATAGCTGTCTCTATGCTGTTACACTTGGGTGTCTGACATGTAATATATTCCTTTATGGGATATCTTTCCTGCACACTTGACAGTAGTCGCCTCCAGAGGCTGAGGATTTCCGGCCTCCTCCCAATTGCTTTGTCAATTCCTCCTTCTCTAGCTAGGGATCCCAACTGCTTGGCTTCTCTGCCTTCTAATTCCAAACTATTGGCCCCGTGATCCCAACATCGGAGCAACCAAGTGATAATGTGCTCACTTGGGTGGCGGGTGAAATCTTTTCGGACCTCACGCAGCTCACTCAGAGTCAGGGATCGGGTAACAATCTCTGGTTCTGCCTCATCCTGATATCCTCGGGATGGTCCCGGTTGATCATCATCATCATCCGTCACTATGCGAACTGATTTCTTTGTGCATTTCCTCTTTTGTACGGGAGCAACAGACACTGGTGTGGGTTGGTTTTTCTGATCATCTGCAGTGTCTGCTGTAGAGATTACAGTAGCTGCAGTGTCGGTCACAGGGGTTGCAGTAGCTGCAGTGTCAGCCCCAGTGGTTGCAGCAGCTATAGTATCTGCCAGTCTGTTTCCTTTCCCTTCTCCCTGACAGTGCTGACAGTGCTGCCTGCTATCAAGCAGTGTTTGATAAATAGTGGCCAGAGCCCAGCACAGTGCAGTAAGGTGTCCATCTCTGGGAAACCTACAGCAATTTTTCTTTAGGTATGCAGTCACTTGATCGGGGTCTTGTAGCTGTTCAGGAGTGAAGCTCCAAACCATCGGGCGTGAGAAAGTACCTAGGTACTTGCCCATACTTTGCCACATGCCCTGCCACTCGTGATTATTCTGTCTCGGAGAAAACTCTTCAGTGGTATTCATAAACCTATGCTTGATATATAACAAAAACTGAACCATCTGCCCCAAACCTACCAATAGCAAAATGCTAGTTTGAATATCCCAGAGATATTGAAGATTTTCAAAAACTGCCATAAGAGCTGTTGTATTTAGCCCAAAGGAAAAGAAAGCAGTGCTGTTATTAACCCCTCCCTGTCCAAAGAATGGACAGGACAGCAAAACCTCATACAAGTACCAGCTTAAGCTCATGGTTATCGATATTATTATATCATAGATCGATATCATAAAATACACTATAATGAAGTATGGGAACAAATATGGGAGCCGCAGACCTGAGAGAGTAAAGAATCCTGCCAGGATTGTATACAGCATGCGGTGGTTTTGCTGCCACAGCCATGGACACAGCCTTGTGAATAAATACCACAGCATCGTGACCAGAGATTGCTTAAACAACAGTGCTTATCTTAATTGCGATAGTCAGGGTCAGATCTACCGTTATCCCAACCGTTCGTGCCCCACGTTGGGCGCCAAAATGACTGTCGTGGTTTTGCCCCAGCCGAGGGCCGCACCCCACACAGTCGCTTGTACTTTTAAAAGGAAGGGGGAGGGAAAGTTGGGGGAGGGGGAAAAGGGAAGGAAGAAAGGAGGAAAAGAAACCACAACCTAGAAACCAGAACCACGCAGGTTGGGATAAGGATAGTTTACTAAACAATAACAGAAAACTAGATATAACAATAACAGAAGTTTAAAGCACAAAATAGATGAAACTGGTGATACACAATGCAGTTTCTCACCAAACCACAGAACCCAGGCCGCACAGCTTAGAGCCGTCCCCGAACCCAGAAACTGCCCGTCCTGGCGTTGTCTCCTCCTCTTCCCCCCAGTCCCCCTTTATACTGAGCATGACGTAACTGGCATGGAATATCCTCTTTGGCCAATTCGGGTCACCTGTCCTGGCTGCGTCCCCTCCTTTCTCATTAGTAAGGAAGTATGAAGAACTGAGAAAGGTCCTTGATTGCCCGGCAACAACTAGAAACATCAGGGTGCTATCAGCACTGTTCTCATCCTAACACCCAAACATGGCATTCCATCCACTGCTAAAAATAATTAACTCCATCATAGCTGAAACCAGGACACACAGAATCACAGAATCACAGAATTGTAGGGGTTGGAAGGGACCTCGAGAGATCATCGGGTCCAACCCCCCTGCCAAAGCAGGCTCCCTAGCTCATATTGCTCAGATAGGTGTCCAGGCGGGTCTTGAATATCTCCAGTGAAGGAGACTCCACCACCTCCCTGGGCAGCCTATTCCAGTGCTCAGTCACCCTCACTGTGAAAAAGTTCTTCCGCATGTTGGTGCGGAACTTCCTATGCTCCAACTTGCAGCCATTGCCCCTTGTCCTATCCCCACAGACCACTGAAAAGGGGCTGGCTGATTCCCCCTGCATCCCCTGCTTCAGATAATTATAAACTTTGATTAGGTCCCCCCTTAGTCTTCTCTTCTCAAGGCTGAACAGTCCCAGCTTACTCAGCCTTTCCTCATAGGGGAGATGCTCTAGGCCCTTAATCATCTTCGTAGCCCTTCTTTGGACTCTTTCCAGGAGAGCCCTGTCCTTTTTATACCAAGGAGCCCAGCACTGGACACAATACTCCAGGTGGGGCCTGACCAGGGCAGAGTAGAGAGGGAGGATCACCTCCTTTGACCTGCTGGCTACACTCCTCCTGATGCATCCCAGGATCCCATTGGCTCTCTTGGCCACCGAGGCACACTGCTGGCTCATGGCCAACCTGTCATCTACCAGGACCCCCAGGTCCTTCTCCACTGAGCTCTTCTCCAGCAGGTCATCCCCCAGCCTGTACTGATACAAACAGTTGTTCCTTCCCAGGTGCAAGACTTTACACTTGCTTTTGTTGAACTTCATCTGGTTTCTCACTGCCCAGCTCTCCAGCCTGTCCAGGTCTCTCTGGATGGCAACGCAGTGCTCCTGCGTGTCAGCCACTCCTCCCAGCTTTGTATCATCGGCGTACTTGCTGAGGGTGGATGTTATTCCCTCATCAAGATCATCAATGAAGATATTAAACAGGACTGGACCCAACACTGAGCCCTGGGGAACACCGCTGGTAACAGGCCTCCAGTCAGATTCACACCGGGCAACCACATACGTCAACACAGGCAAGAAGTCACCGGCTCCACACAGCCTCCCTGGATCAAAGGGAACATGAACAGTGAGAGAAAGACAAACCGCCCCTTCTGTACCAGCATCAGCGTTTGAAAGGAAAGCATTACTTTGCTGCCTTTGCTGAGCAGCACGTCTGTATTGCTCTGGAGCCTCCGGTTACCGATGTGCAGCACAGAGGACATCACCGGACACCGGCTGGACAGGACCCCAGTGCCAACTCTGTCCTGGACTTCTGGCAGGCACACATCTGACGCTGTGCAGCTTGAGGCATGCACGGCAATCTAAAGCCTGGAATCGCCTCAGCCTCAGCTCAAGCCATGACCTCAAGGAAAGGCTGCCATGCCGGCCTGGCCTCACCTCCCCCTGCACTTCAAGCACTGCCCGAGAGATGGCATTTTCTTCACACATGCAGTGATGGCATCCACTTTCTGGAAGAGTCCCAAGCGCAGGAGAGAAGCCCAAATAGAAAATCCTCTTAGAGCTGATGTGAAAACTCAGTTCATCTCCTCAGCAGAGAACAGTTACAAACACCAGCAAGCAAAGCCTCACCTCATTCCCACCAGCTGCTGCAGCTGCAATGGCAGCATGTGCCTAACGTGGGGACCCCATGCTATGCCCAGGCCCAGCTGTGCTGCCAGCACTCCCACAGCATTGTGACTTTGCCGTTAGAAAACACTTATGTGCCCAGCGGTGCTCCTCGCGCAACTGACATCATGGTCACCTCAAACCACTGAGAGCAGGAGCCGACGTGCACTCAGGCGAAGCTCCAGACATACCTCACGCTGTGCCAGGTACAGCACAGCCTCCAAGTCTGACCCTGTTACCTGGCTGAGAGCAGGTCACAAAGTGATACTCAAACAGCAGCTGGCTCAGTGCCGGCGGTGACAAACTTCACCTGACAAAACAAGACAACCCAAGGAGTATTTGCCACATCTCGGCCTGAGCCCCTCAGTGCCTCAGTTAACCACCCGCGGCCTCTCCAGACTCTGCTTCTGCCCCTTCAAAATACCTGACTCCGCAGTCACAGCATCTTGCCCAAGAGCCCTATATGCATTTTAAAAGGCAGAGTTTTGCACAGGAATAACATGCTGGGCAGGAGCTCAGACCTAAATCTTGCTGGAGAGACCCAGGGTCTTTAACAGCCACAAGCTCTGACCATTCCTCTCACATCTCAAAAGCTGGCATCTTGACCGGCACTGGACCCAGCTGCACAGTCAGTGCTCACTTAGGAAGAAAACTACCAGCCACCTGCAGCATTTCTACCTGCTTGGGGGGTAAAAACCCCAAGAACAATCTCCTGCTACCACCAGAGGTAACGCTCTGAGTAACGGAGCTGCCCCTGTGAACGCAGGCCATGCACCAGAGTGTCTTATTTGCACTGCTAACTACTCAGAAGGTCTCAGCCCGTCTGTAGTTTCACTATATTATCTATGTTTCCAGGTCACTCTGGGACTCTTGCTACGGACTAGGAACATATTATTTCTGTTCCAAAACCAGGAGAGAGAGAAAGTATCTGAACAAGAACACACAGAGGTGCAGCCAGCCAAAAGCACCAGACCTGAAGCTGCTTCACTCCCCTCATTTACAGCTGGCCCTGGCAGCCGTCCTGCCGCACACATGTTACTGAACTGTAGCTAAATACAGGCTGTCACCTCTGGTACCATTCCAGAGAAACACTCACTTAGAACCGGCATCAGAGTCCAGCCTCACGGGACAGACAGCCTTTCCCACAGCGAACTGCAAAAGCTGACAGGCGAGCAGAGATGGTCACTTTCTAAGCTGCTGCACAGCTCTGCTTCACCCATAATCTCTACGGCACCCTGCCCAACGCATCGCAGAGGGCAGGAAAGAAGCAGAGAGAAAGAACTCAGCTCAAAAGGGAGAATCAGGCAGTTTAGTTTCCTCCACCGAAAGGCAAGCCCGGGTGGTCTGGAGGAGCATCGGGGAACTCACGCCACGCAAAGCGCCGTACCTGACATTCTCCAGAGCCACCTAAACCAGCCTGCAGACGCGCAGCAGCGGGACTTGCTTTTCCGGTGAATGCATTTTCTGCACGGTCACAAACTTGACTTGAATCTTTTCAACATCCACAAAGTCTGGTGTGGGAACAAGCATGCACGGTTCCTGAGGATTCCTCTGCCGCACCAGCTGCAGGTTTTCCTTTAGCTGACCTGCAGCATGAAACTCGAATTTCAACATCGCTTCAACAGCTTCCGAATACCCTTGTGCACAGCATTCTCCAGGATGGCATCTGCAAGAGCAAAGCACAAGTCCAGCTCAGCTCCTCCTCTTGAGCAGAGCTGGTATTATCGTAACCATTCCCAAAAGAGACATTGGAGTGCAAAACATACTTGCTAGGGCCCATTTGTTACCCTAGCTGAGGTTGCAGATGTTTCCTGACAAGGAAACAAAAGGCAGAGCAGAATCTGCGCTCCATTTTCGTTCATGGTCATATGGTAAATAAATAAAAAAACCCATCAAACACCTGAGTCCACTGAGCCCAGAAAAAAAAAAATAAAATTCAAAAACCCCAAGCCACAGAAACCCCAAAAACCCAATTAAAAAACCCAAACAAACCCACCAAACCCGGAATCTCCAGACACCACAAAAACTGCAACAGAATCCCAAAGCCCTCCTGCACCAAAGCAACCCCACGAGCCAGAAAACCCACAAGTAAAAAAGAGATACAAACCCCCACAAACCCCAGACCCCGCATACACCCCCAGATCCCCAAAATCCAAAAAAACCCACAAGCCCCACCAACCTCCTATATCCAACTACAAACAACCCCACAAGCGATGCCTCAAAAAGCCGGAATCAAAACTCACTGGCCTTGGTGACTAGTAAGCAGGTATTCTTTACTGCAGCACTGGGCACACAGGGGATTGCTGCTCCTACTGTGTATGCTGCTTAAAGCCAGATTTCTCCTATTTATACAGATTAACTATACATATTCATTATAATTTCTAAGAAAAGGCAGGGTTATGCAAATTATTTCCAGGAAGTCATCTGCATTAACTCCTCCCAGGTAGAACATGCTCAGTAACACTCAGGGGGTCTTCTGGTGGTCTTCAGGGATGAAGGCTGGACAGCTTCCTCTAAGCCCCTGCTCTTTACAGTTTTCTCCATAGTTTCTAAAACACATTCTTGAGCTCAAAAACACATTCCTGCACAAACGAGTTAGTAACCCTTTTTAGATGAAAGTAAGATGTACTCTGTCTCTTAATTGGCTGTTGGTCTCCTAATTTATGACTCCCCTTTCTTCACTTCTTTATCTTCAAGGCTGTTCCACTGTTATGGTTAAATTTTGTAGCTGCTTTCTCAAAACAGTTCACATGGTTACAGCCACATTCTACTAAAATTCCAAATAAAATCTATTCTTAAAACATGCAAATACCGCCTGTTCCCAAAACAGGCAAATTCTTCTTATATTACAGATACATTAATTAATTGTCTCTTAAGCTACATCTATATCAATCTACTCTGCGTTATTATGTTTCATTGAATCACAATCCTGCACTGACCCCACTAACCCCAGGCCCAAGACAAACCCCCACAGAACCCTGATATGCCCAAAACCCAGCAAAACCCACAAGCCTAAAAACAACCCTGCACCGCCTCCTTCCTCCCCTGCCCACGGCCGCGCACCAAACCCAAACAGCTGTGCCAGGCCACAGGGCAGACAGGGAGGGCAGAATGCCAGCCCCGGCAGGGAGCCAGGCTGGGAGCCGTGGCCAAAAGAAGTGAAATCACAAGGGCCAGCCGGTAAAAGCTAAGCGTGAGAAGAACGTACCTGCCGCTTCAGTTCCAAGAGCAGGCTCAAGCCGTGACCTCAAGGAAAGGCTGCCGTGCCGGCCGGGCCTCACCTCCCCTCCCCCTGCACTTTGAGCGCTGCCCCAGGGATGATGACCAGTCGGCATTTCCTTCGGACGTGCAGCGACGAGGGGGCGGTTCAGCCCCGAGCAGGTGCCAGGCACCACAGGCCGCTCCCTCGCTCCCGCAGGAGAAGCAGACGGAGCCCCTGGGGCTGGGGATCAGGACAGCTACTGACAAGCACCCCGGGAACAGGGACCCCAGACAAAGCACGCAGCCCCGGCGAGAATGCAGAGCGCTTCACTCGCCCGAGGAGGCAGGAACGCTGCTGAGCGCTGCCCCAACGCGAGCCCTGACCCAACGCCCGGCCTCACTCGGGCTGCCTGGGAAGCACTCAGAAGCGCCCCTCCCCCGCCCGGCCCCTTTAACACGGGAGCGATGCCAGGCGGTGAGGGGCCAGCCCGGGCTGACTCGCCTCACCCGTGCCGGCTACTCGGGGAGGGGAGCTCTGGCCCGGCCGGATTCCCGAGGCGCCTGCGCGCAATGCCCGCGGAGCCTTCCCCACGGCTCGGACACCCTGCGCGGGGCGGCAGAGGCGGCGCCTCACCGGGAGGGAGCGCGGAACAGGCAGCGCCGCCCGGCACCCAGCGCGGCGTTGCGAGGCAGGGGCCAGCGGCGAGAACCGAGACGAATTTCGCGCGCTCCACTGCGCATACTCCATTTACCCGCCTTAAAGCGCAGGCGCCGGGTACACCTCCCGGCATGCACTAGGACATAGCTACGTAGCAAGGTGCATGCGCAGGGTATTCCGGGCAGCTTCGGCGCGCTCTACTGCGCATGCTCCGCCGTCCTGCGGCGCTGCCGCGGCGTGGTCGCTAGGCAACTCAGTCACCACTCACACCACAGGTAACTCGTTTCACTCACACGAACAGTTCGTCAAATCTAAATCAATTTTCAAAACTCAGTTCCTTGTAACAATATACAAAGTCAGTACAAATAAATCAGTGCCACCAGAGCAGCGACTCCCATGGGGAAGCAAACCCCGGTTTCCTGTGTGACAGGCAGGAGTGCTCCCACTCAAACTAGTTTTTCTCACATTCACCACACCAAAAATAGTTTCAAAATTGTACAACAACCCCCTGTTTACATATAAAACATTCAAACACAGACAACGGTTAACACAGAAGGTTTTCACAGTTTAAATCTGCCACACACTTCGTCTGTCTCCAGCCAGTCTCCTTGTGGAGATTCGGAACCATGGATCGGGACTCCACATTTGCTTTGCAGTCAGACTGCGTCTCGCTCACTCAAACACTCAAATCATTCAAAAAACACATCGTACCAGGCACAACAGTTTCTTGCATATGCAAAGCATAACAATGGTTACGAAAAATCCCAATTATAACCACAATGATGTAAATGTCAATTCACATGGGCTGCAGGATATTATAAATGATAGCTATCCAAGTGGTAATTTGCCAAGAAGGCTTGCTTACCCGTCTCCTGCTTCTTATACAGTCATTAGCAGGTCTATCCTGGCTCCCGACATTGAGTTGCAGCAACAACCTCAGATGCACTCTATCTACTACCAAGATCACTAGCAGCCACTCTATCAGTCAGCAAATCCCAAATTACCACAGGGCCCAGACCACTGAAGGGACTCATTTATTTCCCTAAGGGATTCCTGCAAACCTTCTGTTGGCTGGAGTTGCGGACAGCCCTCAGAGATTCCCGCAAGCTCCTTTACAGGATTTGAATCCAGCCAGGGGCAAGCATTACATTCTTTACCATGTGTAGGATGTCTCCTTACAGCTTATAGGTATCCCCTCCCAAGTACAACATACTTTAGTCCGCTGGAAGATGGTGCTTGTCTGTCCCCACGGTGATCTTAATGAGTAGGGGAGTCCTCCTGAGAAGTCTCGGGGGTGCCCAGAGCAGTCCTGTCCTCAGCAGGTCCTGCAGCCAGACAGAGTGAGTCCCATCTGGGTCGCCAACTGATGCACAGAAACTGACTTAACAACTCACAAAGAGTTATAAAGAAGGTATGTTTATTTGGCGCCAGGTGCACGGGGGATCGGTCCACCATAGACATGCACCCCAAACACGGCAATTCACCTTAACTATATACAGTAGAACATTACATATTCATGGCATTTCGCAATACACCTATACATATGCATAACCTGTACCCACTTCATATTAAAATTAGTCCCAAGAAGTCATTTCCATAAACTCCTGCCAATTGTTCCTGTGCATTGTCTCCTGGTGGTGGTCGCTAGGGGTCTCAGCGATGAAGGCTCAAAGTCTTCATCAGGCTGATCTTTTCACCTCCTCCCCCTGGCACATGCGTAGTTGTGATTGTTCCAGATGGGCACAATTATCCTTGGGATGTTTCCTTCTTATCTATCCCACGCACCACCTTCCTTGGGATGCTTCCTCCATGTCAGTCCTGGGTCTGCTTTAAATTCTTTCAAGAACATTAATCACTCAAGACTAACTATACTAGAGTTGTTCAAAGGAGACATTGTTTATGCAAGGTCACCTCTGACATAAACACTATGGCACTTCAAACCATCCTGTTAGCAAGCCCCCCGCTTTGCAAGCATCTTGTTAGCAAGCACCCTGTTTCAAGATCACCACGCTCAAAACTTTTATGAAGTGTAAAGACTTGAAAACCAAGGCTAATTTCTCATACCTCTTTCAGCACTGCTTCCCTTCTGGCCACAAGGGAAGCGTTATCAGTTACACCTCTCAAAACGGGGACTTCCAACAACACACTCATCACCAAGGGGCTTTTTTGGTGCTGGGGTTTGTGGTGCGGTTTGGTTTATGGTGTGTGGATTTTGTTGTTTTGTTTTTTTTTTTACCCCAGCCCTAAATCCTACCTGAAAATCGTCAACTGACAGTACCATCCTGTTCCTTGTCCTCCTCTCGTGCCACTGCCAGAGAGCGTCTCTGCCTTCTGAACTGAGCAGTCAGGCAGCTTGTTCTTCCTGGGAGTTCTCAGTCAGCCAAAGTGAGCTCCTTAAGTGCTGGTCAAGCAATAGCCTCCTGTGAAGCGCAGCAAGGGAAGAACTTTTCAGTGTGGTCACAAACACCACACTTTCAGCCAGCCAAGAGAGCAGGAATGGGAAACTTACACATAGACCTAAATTGACAGCTGAGCTCGGCCACAAGAGCCTTAAAACTTCCTCATAAACCCGTTGATTCTGGGGCCAACCATGGCAGAACACCTCTTGGCTAAAACAGTCATGAAAACAAGAAAGCAGGGAGATTTCCTTGCCTCCAGCAGACTCCAGCTGCCATTTGAGAACACTGCAGAAAGTATATCCCTCAGGCTCGTAAAAATATATTCTCAGAAGAAAGTCCTGGTGAAAACCAAACACTATGGGGGCGAGGGGTGCAATATAGGGCACCCTATACAGTGCCCTATGTGCTTTTTCAGCTCTAACGGCATCCACGTTCAAAAATGCCAGGAGTCCAGCAATAGCTCCCAAACCAAACATGCAAGCACTGAATGATGCTCCTGGCCTGAAACCTCCCCATGTAGCCCACAAGCACCCCTCCGACCCAGGGGCTCAGGGCTTTCCTAGCTGAGGGAACAGTCCTAACAGTGCCCTGCATCATTTTGCAGGTTTACCAGCATCAACCTTCAAGAATGCTAAACATCAACCAATAGCTCCCAAATGGAAGGTGCGAGGACTTAAGTGTGGACTCCTGGACTGAAACCTCCCCAGGTAGCCCACAAGCAGCCCACACCGCAGGAAGCATATCCCTTGGGCTCATAAAAATACCTTCTCAGAAGAAAAAAAAAACGAATACTGGAATTTGACACCAGTTCTAAGCGAGTATTTGGGGGGAGGGGGCGCAATATTCTCAAAAGTGCCTACCCCAGAGGGGCAAAGAGTTTTCAAAGACCACCTAGCCCATGTCCCATTACGTGTCCCTCAATTTAGCTGAAGGCCACAGGCCTACAAATACTCTTGGCGTGCAGGCACAGAAGGACAACCGCATTTGGCCCCCACGCAGCATATCCCAAACTACAGTCTCATTGTGAGCCCTCTCTACCATGTAACCCAAAAGAAGAACAATTTCCAAAGGGGCCCTGAGCCTTTGAACAGATCAAACAGGAGGTAGTCCATGCAGTGGACCTTGGGCCTGTCCGGACAGGGCCATAGGTAAAGAATGTGCTTTACACAGCAGCTGGGCAGAGTGGCCCTACCTGGAGTCTCTGGCAGAAAACACCAGGGGAGACTCGAGGCTGACTGCTGGGGTTTTAAAGTCAGGGCTACAGAGGATCCGAGGCCTGTTATACTCCAACAGAAAAGGAAATATTGGCAGCATATGAAAGGGTTTGAGACGGTTCAGAAGTGATTGGAATTGAAGCCCAGCTCCTCCTGGCTCCCCGGCTGCCAGTGCTGTGCTAGATGTTGAAGCCTCGAAAAGCTGGAATCAAAACTCACTGGCCTTGATGACTATTCAGCAGGTATGCTTTATTGCAGCGCTGGGCACACAGGAGATTGCTCTTCCTAATGTGTGCGCTGTTTAAAGCCAAATTTCTCCTATTTATACAGATTAACAATACATATTCATTATAATTTCTAAGAAAATGCAGGGTTGTGCATATAATTTCCAGGAAGTCATTTGCTTTAACTTCTCCCAGGTAGAGCATGCTCAGTAACACTCAGGGGGTCTGGTGGTCTTCAGGGATGAAGGCTAGATGTCTTCCTCTCAGTGAACATTTTACCTTTTCCTTCAGCACCTGCTCTTTACAATTTTCTCCAGTCTTGAACACATTCCTGCACTCAAAAACACATTCCTGCACAGATTACTTAGGAACTCCAAAGCTCTTAATTGGTTGTTGGTCTCATTATTTGTTACTTCCCTATCTTCACTTTCTTTATCTTCAAGGCTGTTCCACTGCTAGGGCTAAATTTTGTAGTTACTCTAGTAAACAGCTCAAAGGGTTACAGCCATACTCCACTAACATCCAAACTACACAAATTCTCCTTATATTAAAGCTATATTAATTAATTGTCTCTTAAGCTACACCTGACCGCAGACACAGTGTGAGAAACCATTTCTGTCATCTTCACCCTGCCTGTCCCCTGCTCACTTCATCCAGACATTTAGATAAGTATGCCACTGCTCCTAAAGGTCATAATTGTTGAGCCAGGTCTCCCAGGGCTACTCCTTGTTTCTCATGTGAAAAGAGCAAGAAGAGTTTAGTCACACCTGACAGCCCCAAGGCTGGAGCTCTCATCAGTTACCTTTTAAGTGTATTAAAAGCGTTCTGGGCCTCTATAGTCCACACCAGCTGAGCAGGATTATTTTTCAAGGGTTCATCAAGAGTCATCTGGTTCACTTTCCCTCTCGTCAGAAAAGGGAGGGTAACTTAATGCATGTGGTTCTGGTACTTCACCCCTCCCGTTTTCTCTTAGAAACCCCTTTCCATGTACCACGCTCCCCTATGCTACAAGCAGAGCAGCATCTTTTAATTCATTTCTCTTTCTCTCTGTTTTTCTCTTTTTCTAAATCCAACACTAAGGGATCCTATGGTATTGTAAGCCCACACTCCCTCTGCCATTCTGGATGATCTTGGAGGGTGAAAAACATATCAGCATAGCCCATTTCATCCCTTTTCCCTTCTCTCCTTAAAAAAAGCATTACTTGAAAGACTTCATCAAATTCTTTTACTCACACTCCCACCGGGTTCCCCCCGATATCTTTCCAATGCAGAATCGCACAATACAGAGGGCTTTTCTTAGGGATTGTATTACTTTGTTTCCCTGCCATTGTTAGTCAGATTTACCTCTTGAATCTTGTTTATAACTCAACTCCCATCTCTCCAACAATACTAGCGAGAATGAGATGGTTTCTCTAACACATTCTCAGTTCCACACCAAATATAAAAAAGCACCCATGAATTTCTAATGACTAGGTTTGTCTCTCTCTCTCACAGATATGCTGCCACTTAGTCGCTCACCACTCACACCAGAGGTAACTCATTTCACTCACACAATCAGATCGTCAAATCTAAATCAATTTTCAATATTCAGTTCCTTATACCAATATCCAAAGTCAATACCAATAAATCACTGCCACCAGAGCAGTGATTCCCCACTGGGGAATGGAACCCCGCTCTCCCCTGTGAGAGGCAGGGTTCCCACTCCACTGAACGACAGAGTAGTATGTTGTTATACACTGCAGCCCTCCCAGTTCCCCTTCCCTCCTCCTCCTCTTTCTCCCCATGCTCTGAAGGCCGCCCATGTACCACATCATGCTGACCCTGGGCTCCCATCAAATAGTGCCCCTGATTTACAGGGAGATGTCCCCCAGCTCCTGCCCCAGACTCTCCCCACGTTGGGCAGCCTTGCCTGTCAGCCTAGGAGGGGGTTCTGCCTGTGGGTTTCACTGGGGGGGGGCAAGCTGCAACGAGGTATCTTCTCTCCCATCCTCTGCAGGGAGAACATGGAGACATCGAGCATGAAGCACCTGTCCCAGAGTGCCCCACTGGCCTCCATGGACTCCCTAGGCTCCCTGGTGGACAGCAGCTCCACTCTGTATTCCTTCCCAGAGCCCTGGCCTGGTGCGTTGGCGGAGCTGGAAGCTCTCAACCGATCTCAAGCCCTCCAGAGCCATAAAGCTGTTGAAGGGACAGAGACAGAGGCAGGGCCAGCCCTTGTCAGGGACCCCTCTCTGGAGCTGCTGCATGAGACCAGCCAAGAGCAGGTCCTTGGCCAGGTCAGAGACAGAGTTCAGAGCTGCATGAAAGTGGAGCCTTGTCCCAGCAGACACCCAGCCACGGCCACAGACAAGGTGTAGCTGGTCCTCAAGGTCATCCGCACTCTGTGCAACACCGATGAGGGGACTGAAGAGTGCCACAAGGAACTGCAGAAATCTCTGTCCCTTTGGCAAGGAAGCACCTCCCTCCAATCAAACATGAAGGAGGTGTTGGCCCAGATGAGGCTGCTGCGGATCAGAGTGTGTTCCCTGTGCCTTAGGACCCTCCTCGGATGCCCTTTGCCAGCACCACCAATGGCTCCGTGCCTCCTGTGCTGCATCCTGCCCCATCCTTAGCAGTCTGATGGGCAGGGTCTATGCAAGCCTTGGGCCCCGGATCAGCATCAGGTCCCATAGGACAAGGCAGAGCCCTTGGCAGGACAGCACTTGCACCCAGGTCAAAATAAAGGCAACTTATCCCACAGGGGTTTCCTGGCCATCCCCTGCAGCTGCGCTGCAGGGCAGGAGGGGAGAGCAGGCGAGCTAGGTGCTCAGGGGGTTGGATGTTAAAAATAACTGAGGGGTGGGGGCTGGATCTGGGCCCGAGCAATCCTGGCTGGTACTGCTATAAAAAGAAAGGGCAACTGGTTATCATCTCTCCTGCCAGCAACGGGTGAGCACCAAGAGGCTGGGTACTACAGGAGCTGGGGAGCCGCACCCTGAGCCTGCCACGAGATACAGGTATGGCTTCTCACTGGTGTCCCCACCAGAGGTTTGCTTCTGGTGGGAGACACCACAGACCATCAGGCTGCCAGGGCCGTGGGACCAGGCACCAGGGACACCAGCCTCTTGGCAGGGTCTAATGCAAGTAATGGTGTTGGGAGCTTGGCCATTGCTGGGGTCGGGGTGTCACCCAGTGCCAGGTGTGTGGCCGAGTGGGGTGCAACTGCGGGTGCTTGCCCTAGCCTGTGCTGCTTCACAGCCAGCCCCCTCTCAGGCAGTGGTCCCCCTGAGCTGACCCTGCTCTCGCTCCCCCAATTCTCCAGCCACCTGTGGAGGAACCAGCTGCTTCCCTGCACACAGCACTGCAGCTTCTCCCAGGATGGCTCTGCCTGCCATGGAGCATCTGGCACTGGGCTTGGCACTGCTGTCCGGGATGCTGGCCACTGGCAGCACCCCTTGCCGGCGGGACCTCAACCCGATCACAGAGGTGGCACTGGACATGGCCCGCACCTCCTTTGATGACCAGTACCAGGGCTGCAGCCGCATGATGGAGGAGGAGCTGGAGGAGCTCAATCGCACCGAGTTTGGCACCAACAGCATCTATGCCAAAGCCTGGACCCTTGCTGCTGCTGAGTGGCGGAGCCGGAGGGGTCACGTGCCCCAGTTGCTGGTGCTGCGGCCGGTACAGGCCATCGCCCTGATGGCATACACCCTGCACAACCCTCCCCTGTATCGGGAGTTCAATGTGGCCGTGCGTGAGGCTGGGCGCTCCCGCGAGGAATACCTGGGCAACTTCCACTTCAAGGTGCTGCATTTCCTGCTGAGTGAGGCCTTACGTGCCCTGCGGGAAATCCAGCCCCACCACTGCCACCATGTCTACCGGGGTGTCCAGGGCATCCGCTTCACCGCCCAGCACCATGAATCCATCCGCTTCGGGCACTTCGCCTCCGCCTCCCTACAGAACAAGAGCACCCAGCACTTTGGCCAGGATACCATCTTCTCAGTGGAGACCTGCTACGGTGTCCCCATCAGGGATTTCTCTTTCTTCCCCGAAGAGGAGGAGGTCCTCATTCCACCCTTTGAAAGCTTCAAGGTTACCAGTGTCACCCGTAAAGGGAACAGAGCCCTCATCGATCTCCACTCCCAGGCCACACACAGCACCTACAACTGCGAGTTTGTGAAAGGTGATGTCCTGGACGATGGTCCCTCCCTGCCAATGGGATGTGGGGGACAGGGTGGCCCCATTCCACCAAGTTTGCCAGGAAAAGGGGGTGTTGACTGGGGGGAGAGTGATGGGAGCAGCTTGTCCTTGGGCAGACATCCCGGTATGTCTCCCAGCTGTTCTCCCCTGGGGTTTGCAGGGTCCTCAGCAGCAAACGCAGTGCAGTGTGGCACAGTACAGCATGGCACAGCACAGCATGGTGCCTGGTGAGGGGTGGCACAGGGCATTGTGTGCAGCAGCCATGCTAACAGTTGGTTTCTTTGGCAGAAAAGCACTGTAAGAACCAGCCATGCGTCTTCAGTGCAGGTGAGCTGAGAAACTCCCTGCAGCTGGGGAGAGCAGACCCTGTCTGGGCACCCTGTGCCCCCTCAGCTGCTCCTGACAGCCCCTCTTTGTCATCCCCAGGCAAGAGTGGCCCTGGGAACCCCCCATGCCTCTGGGGATTCCTCCTGGCAGCCACAGCCCTGGCAACCGCTGCAGGAACCTGAGCCAAGACACCACCACAGCCTCGACACCACAGTGAGGGAAAGGTGTCCATTTCCACTGGCTTCATGGAGACGTTGGGACAAGCTGGGGCAGCAGGAGGGCTGGGGGCATGAGGACAGCCATGCTGTTCAGTTCTGCCATGCTGCCATCAGCCCTGGGATGCCCCAGCAGCGCCTGCCTCCCAGAGCAATAAAGACTTGCTCCAGGACTGGGGAGTCTCCAGCAGTTTCCTGCAGTGCCCTGGGCCGGGGGCAGCTGCGGGGGAGCTGCAGCCGGGGCCTTCTCCCGCCCACTTACATCCCCAGCCCTCCCACAGCCAGAGCATCCTGCAGAATGGTGTCCACAGTGCAGCTCTGCTCAAGGGGTGAGAGGGTGTCTCCAGCTGGAGTCTGTGCCCCTGCCTGCCCGCGGCTGCCTGCAGACCGGGGAGAGGGGTCACAGCCCCTGTCAGCACAGAAGGTGCAGGGAGGGGTGGGCACCAGCAGAGCCCTGACACGACAAGATGGGTGTGTGGCTGCCCCATGGAACAGCACATGGGGTTCAACAGCACTATGCCAGGGGACAGCCCCAACCCCGCCAGATGCAGAGGGGGACATGAAGGGCCCGGTCCCTGGGGGTCCCTGTGCCCTAGAGCTCCCCACACTCCTCCTCCTCAGGCACAGGGTGCAGCTGTCATGCCAGGAGCCTCTGGGGCAGCAGCAGGAAGGTGGCCAGCAGCCATAGCTCTGGGCACTGCAGGGTTTCATGGGTGACGTGAGTCCCCAGAGCTGCAGTGATAGTCAGACAATCATAGAATGGTCAGGGTTGGAAGTGGCCTTAGAGATCACCTTGTTCCAACCCGCAGCCATGGGCCGGGACACCTCCCACTAGACCAGGTTGCCCAAAGCCCCAACCAACCCGGCCTTGAACACCTCCAGGGAGGGGGCAGCCACCACCTCCCTGGGCACCCTGTGCCAGGGCCTCACCACCCTCACAGTGAACAATTTCTTCCTCATATTCAGTTTAAATCTACCCTCTTCCAGTTTATAGCCACTGTCCCTTGTCCTGTCGCTCTGTGCCCTTACAAACAGTCCTTCCCGGCTTTCCTCTAGATCCCTTCAGGGACTTAGAGGCTGCTATATGGTCCTCCCCACCAGAGACTTCTCTTCTCCAGACTGAACAAGACCAACTATCTCAGCCTGTCTTCATAGAGTATGTGCTCTAGCCCTCAGATCATCTCCATGGCCTCCTTTGCACTCCCGGTCATGCTGAGTTTTCACCAGCAGACTTGCCCATATTCTACTCCTCAGGGCTGCTCTCAAGCCATTCTCTGCCCAGCCTGTATTTGTGCTTGGGATTGAGCGGACCCAGGTGCAGGAACTTGCCCTTGGCCTTGTTGAACCTCATGAGCTTGGCATGGGCCCATCTCGTTGGATGGCATCCCGTTCCTCTACTGGGCATATGGTTATCACATCGCGGAAGGGATGGGCTGCAAGAACTGAGCATGGCCCCACAGAGAGAAGAATCCCCAGGGGTCCCACACCTCTGTGCTCTCCACTCCATGTACACCCCCAGCCCACAGCTGCAGGGGCCAGTGCCACAGTCCTCCCTGGGACTGGGACTCCCCCTCCAGTCCCCAGGTGGAAAGGCAGGACACATGCTACATGGTTTATTTCCAGTTTGTTGGATTTTTTGGTCTCAGGGTACAATGGGGGGATGTGGGTGCTCACCCTGGCACAGCTGCCTGGGGTGGCTGGGACCCCTCAGCTCTGCAGCCAGGGTGGCCTCAGCCAGTGCAGGGGTCCGGCTGTCAGGCTCCTGCCTCTCCATGGGGGACCACCCTCATGGGGCACCCATGAACACTAACTGTCCCTGAGGGGTATTGTGGGCAGTGGGTGATTCAGGGTGGTGGGTCCACAGAGCCATCAGGTAGCTTTGCCCAGCACCAGCACACTCATCAGGAAGACCATGAGAAAGAAGACCCACATGAAAAAACGGTCCATCACTTTGGCCACCTTCTTCCACTCACCGGTCCGGCGCTGGGTGGCTCGGTGGCGCCGGAAGCAGCCAGCGATGTAGCCAACATTCCTCAGCAGGCCATCGTGGTGGCACAGGCAGCGGTCCCGGGGGCAACCCTCTGCCTCAACACCCACCTCCCCTTTCCCGGTGCTCTCTCTCGGCATCTCGGCATCCTCCCTGTCCGCCCACTCGCCCAGTGCCCTCTGGGGACTCTTGCAGCTCTCGCCCACCTCGTAGACGCAGCAGAGCCGGGCCATGTGGTGGAGGATGAGCCGCCTGGCCCAGGGGGGCACAGGCCGGGCCCCAGGGCCACAGTGGTGGATGTTCATAATGAAGATGGTCAGTGCAGTGGAGGCCGTGATCATGGTCATGGTGGCGATGTAGTATTTCCCTGCATGAGCAATGGGCTGTGACACTGAGGCAGAGTGGAGTTAGAGACCCACAACCCTCCCTGCACCACAGTCACCCTAGTGTGGGTGCTGCCTGCGTCATCCCGGCACAGACCCAGATCAGGTCCTGGGCGCCGTCAAGGCTCACCGATGAGCGGGACGCTCTCCGAGGGCGGCATGCTCTCTGCCACCAGCAGCTGGAAGACAGTGAGGGCCAGCAGCACTGTCACCCCCAGTGAGACCTTCTCCCCTGAGTCAGCCGGCAGGTAGAAGCCAAGGGGTGCCAAGAAGGAGACCATGATGCAGGGCAGGAGCAGGTTGAAGATGTAGAAGGAGGCACGGCGGCGGAGGAGCAGGGTGTAGGTGACATCAGGGTAGGGCTCAGAGCAGCAGCCATAGGTGATGACATTCCTTGTGGCCGGCATGCCCAGCACCTCCCACTCCACATTCTCCACGAAATCCGTCAGGTCCCCGGTGTCCAGCCGGTTCCGGAGGTCAATCTGGTTCCCATTGTAGGTCCAGGAGCCAAAGGTGAGTCTGCACTGCTGCCCATCAAAGGGAAAGTAGGAAACATCCACCTTGCAGGAGCTCTTGGTGATGGCGGGCGAGTCCCACATGATGTGTCCATCGGAACGCAGCACCACGTTGGTCTCCATTGAGCCACCAAAGCGGTCGTCGGCACTGGAGAGGGACAGCTCTGGGCTGGGATGGCCCTAAGCCCCATGTGGAGCAAGGGTCTTTGGGGCCAGGGTTGAGCACCTGCCCCTAAAGCCGTGTTCCCTCTCCAGGTCACCCTGCCCCTCAAAAAGGGGGCTTGGTGCCCTGGCTGTTCTCACATCCCAGCTGTCAGGTCAGTGCCAGGCACACCTCACTGCTGCCAGCCCCCCATACATCCTCTGACCCCCATGCATCACCCAGTCAGGGTGACCCATCTCCCTGTGTCACCCACACTGGGACCCCTCACTTGTGCAGCTGTGCAGCCCCAAGGCTGGCAATAGGAGGTGCAGCTGCCTCACCCCCAGCCTGATTCCCCCCAGCTCCAGGAGCAGTGCGGGGGTCTGAGCACAACCCACTTGTTGTAGAGGATGATGTCCGGCCGCCAGACATAGCTGCTGGGGATGCGGATGCTGTCAATGCCGTCATAGGCGTCCTTGTCCCAGGTGAGGTGGGCATCCAGCCAGGCCTGGCGGACCCACAGGTAGGAGGTGAGGACCTGGTTCCTCTCATCCTGTCAAGGGAAGAGGGCGGGCACAGGCGATGGACCCCAGCATCACTCCCTGCCCCCCTTGGCTCCCAGCCTGGTGGCCTCCCTGAGGGTCTCCGAGGCCTCAGCTGCCTTTCAGGGGGCTGTGCTGGTTTAGGGGAATTGGAGAGGTCTGAACTCACTGGGGGAGGGGGGACTGGTTTTGGGGGGTCTGAGCTGACCTGGAGGGAGCTGGGCTGGTTTTGAGGGATGAGCATCAGCTCTGTGTTGAGCAGGATCCGTAGAGGGAGCAGAGTCTGGCTAAGCTGCAGCCAGGAGCCTGACTGGGATGTTTTAGTTTTGCCTGGGCATGGGCTGCCAGTGCTGGTGCTGCACCTGGTCACTCACCATGTCGATGATCTGGGAGAGGGTGACCTGGAGGGTGACATTAAGTGCCCGATCCGTGTCATCCACAGGGCGCAGGGCACTGGAGTAGTTATCAAAGAGGTCGTGGAGCAGCTTGTAGGCAAACCGTCCCTGCGCTCCCTGGCAGCCTGTAGGGACCCAGACCATGAGCACCAGCATTGCAGCCGGGCCCCTCCCAGGGGACCCCCTGGACCCAACTGTGGGGACCCACTCGCAGCAGAGAGGAGTGGGGGAGCATGCTGGGATCCCCATCCCTCCTCACCACCAGCTCAAGTCCCCCATCCCACCGACCCCTTTCCCCAGAGGGGACTGCTGTGGGTCACAGGAGGCTGGGGGACCCTCTCCCTGCACCCAGGACTGGGTGGGGGTCAGCGCCCCTTTCCACCCCTCCACCACTTACCTGGGGCCGGGAGGCAGCTGGCGAGGCAGAGGGCGAGCAGCAGGTGAGCTCCAGGCTCCATCCCGCCACACTCCTGCCCCCACGCAGGTCCCAGGGGACACAGGGGGGGCCGTGCTGCCTGCAAATGCCGGGGTGACGTCAGGGCTGGGACCTGGCGGGGGGGCGGAGGAGGGGGGTTACGGCCCCTCCCAGGGACTGACCGTCTCAGTGTAGCCTGCCCTGTGGCAGGAGGTAAGGGAGAGCGACCTCCAAGGCGCCGTCGCTGCGTCCTGATGGGGACTGGGACAGCGTTTGGGTGGAGCTGAGCCCCTTTGGGCTGGGTCTGGAGCTTCTGCCTGTCCGGAGCTGCCGATGGCTTCAGCCGGGGGCCTGTGGGGAGGGGAGGTTGCTCCCCACAATCTTGGCCCAAAACAAGCTGCACAAGGAAACCCTGGATCTGAAAGGGAGACGTCAGGGCATCGAAGCCCACCAAGGCCATGGCAGTGGACGCTGGGAAGAGCTGAAGGTGGATGCTGCAGACCCCAGGGTGGCGGCACCACCATGCACACAGCAAGGGAGATCCTGTAATCCGGTCTCAGTAAAAGTGCAAGAAAAGGGATGAGAAGAAAATCTGGGGAGGTTAAGGGGAGACAAAGCAGCAAGTTGCAGAGATGTGCCTACCACAGGGGCTCTGGAGCATCTCCCCAGCTCTGGCCATGCAGGAAGCCACGGGCTCCCACTCCCCCAACACCTCCCTGGCACCTTTCCCATGCTGATCCCTGGCAGCAGATGCCAAGCAGGTCACTGATCGGTTTTAAGGCTCAAGGTTTTGTTTCCAGGCAGTGAATTATTCATCCTCAGCCCGATGTCCCAGGCACACAGCTCCTCCGCCCCAGACAGCATCTGGGTTTGCAGAGACGCAATTACAGTAATGGAAGGAGGCGAAGCCGGCATGACCTGGCTCCCTGTGCGACACAGCACAGCCGGTGTCACATTTAACAATGCGACAACGCCAGCAGCACAGGACAGCTGCTCTGTGTGGGCAAGGAGACACCAATCGCTGCTGCTTTTACAGGGATTCATGCCCAAGAGCTGGCCCTGGGGAGCAGGACCCCCCCAGCCCCATTCTAGAAGTGACCGCCAGGCCACTGGCATCACCCACCTTGGGGAGCAGAGGTTGGGATTTGTGCCCACATGAGGATCTTTATCTGTGGCTTATTTAACCCCTTTTTGAGCACACACACACTCAGCTTTCAGTCCAACACCAGTCTGTTCTGTGCCACCTTCTTCCAGAAATGTGCCTTCCAAGGAGTCTCCTGCTCAGCAGCATTCCTGGCCCTTCAGCCTCTGTCAGCCCCACTCCTTCTGAAGGATGTGATCTGTCCCTGAAGGAGTGGGCTGAGCCTGCAGCTCCCCCCATCCTCCTTGAAGCCAGGGGTGGCTTTCTTTAGTTCCAGCTGTTCTTGGCTCCTTCCATGGCTCTGAAGGAGCCTCCCCTGGTTGCCATGATGCATCAGAGGAATCAGAACAGGTGCACAGTGACACCGGCTGGGTCCCTTAGCCCTTAGAGCTGCACCCTACCAGGTCCCAGAGAACTGGGCACCCGCTCCACACTCCCAACCTGCACCCCAGGGCAAGCCTACCTCCCTCTGAACTGTCGCCCAGGCTCAAGGACCTGAGGCTACTGAGCACATCATACCAGTACAGACCAGCTGAAAAATGACATCCAGAACCTGTTCCCCATTCCCATTCCATACCGAGCCCCCTTTCCCCTGATCTGCCAGCTCACTAACACCTTTCCAGCTGCCCTTCGCAGCTGCCCCAGCACCATTCCTGCACACCAGTCCTGTGAGCAGTCCCACCATCCCAGTGTGACAAACCCCGGCACCAGGACAGTTCAGGATGACTGCTGGGAAGCAGTGCTGCTGAGAAGGACCTGTGAGTGCTGGTGTCACCAAGCTCTCCATGCCCAGCAGCATGTCCTCATGGCCAAGGGGCCGGCGGGACCTGGGGGCCTTGAGCAGAGTGTGGCCAGCAGGTCCTAGGGGGGGGGTCTGTTCTCCTCCCTCTGCTCAGCCCTGCTGAGCCACAGCTGGAGCTGTGTGTCCAGTGCTGGGCTCCCAGTTCAGGACAGACAGGGAGCTGCTGGGGAGTCTGGGGAGGGTATGAGGATGAGGAGGGGCTGGAGCATCGCTGGTGGGAGGGAAGTCTGAGATAGCTGGGGATGAGAAGACTGTGAGGGGATCCCATCAACACTGACCTGTATCTAAAAGGGAGTGGCAGGGGACGGACTCTCCTCAGGGTGCCCAGCAACAGGACAAGGGGCAATGGGCACAAACTGGAGCAGGGGAAGGTCCATCCCAACGGGAGGAAAAACTTCTTCCCTCTGCAGGTGCCTGAGCCCTGGGCCAGGCTGCCCAGAGGGGTTGGGGAGTCTCCTTCTCCAGGGAGATCCCAGCCCCAGGGGGTCCTGTATGCCCTGCTCATGGTGACCCCGCTCTGGCAGGGGATGGATGGATGGATGGATGGATGATCTCCAGCAGTCCCTCCAAACCCCCAGCCAGAGGGGTTCTGTGAATCCAAGGGACACGTAAAACAAGTTACCTTAAAAAACTAAAGGAAACAGTGGGAATACTATAAACATTTTATTTTTTGTTTTCAAAAAGACAGGAAAATAATCTAAATCATTTTATTTATAATTTTGTCTTTTTAATAAAAACCTTTACATAATCCTCATGCATAAAAGACCTTCCATGAGCCAATGCAGGGCAGCACCGGGCAGGCCAGGAGCTGTGGCTGCCTGTGGCAGGAGGTGCTGCAGCAGCCCTGAAATCAGCGTGGAGCCGCAGCCAGCTTCTCATCTTCTTCTTCCAAAAATAGTCAGTTTCTAAACACAGTGGGGATAAAGACTGGACACGCCAGAGCACAGCACTGCGGGCAGCTGGTCACTCACAGAACAGTTGTGGGCTCCACTCGCCTGGGGCTGCCCAACAGAAGCAAGGGGACAGCCTGAAGTGCACGGCTCTGCTCCTCAGGCACCAGGTCTCTTCTGGCAGTTCTGCTTTCAGCACAGTATTTACCCCCTCAAGCAGCCTGAAGTCCTGGAACGCAGTAGAGGGTTGGGACAAGCTCCTTGCCGTAGCAGGCGCAGGTCCCTCCTCAGAGACCTGCGCGGAGCTGGCTGTAAGGCACACGTGGAGGTGTCGCCTCCCCCTGCTCCCCTTAAGGGAGGAGCTGGCTTCACTTTGGAGACTGAGAAATCAAACCACATTCGCAGTCTCCAAAGCAGCAACAGAACGCAGGGAAAGACACTTTTGAACATCAGTTCTTCCCCGCCCCCTCCCCACCGAGCAAACCTCCAAGACAAAGCCCCAGTTAAAGCTTTTTGGGTGCCAAAGGTTCATTGTGTTACCAAGTGCAGTCCCACCGAAGTAGGAGTCTGTGGAAACACTGCTTTTCCCAGGGAAAAGTGTCCCAGAACTTGCTTCACCATCCTCTGCGCTGCAACAGAAGGGGTGAAAAGGATCTCCCAGGAGATGAAGCCCACACCGCACCCCCCTCCACAGGTACAAGCTCACCTGCAGACAGCTTCGGCAAGAGGCGCTTTATTGATTCTAATAGAAGGTTGTGTGGTTGAGGGTGCCAGCCAGCAAGGTCCAACCAGTCCCAACACTCCCCCAAGTTACAAAACTTCCTGCATCACCCCACATACTAAAGCTGTTTTACACCTCTATAGAACAACTTGCGTGGCTCAAGATGTTGTTTGCCCTCAGAAAAAGGATAAAGGTTAACAAACAGGAAAAGGTGTCCATCCGTGGAAGGGATCCTTCCTCAGTGAGTCTCGACTGTCAGCTCCCGCAGGTAAGACTGGGTGAGGCTGCGGAGCTCCTCCAAGGCATAGTCCTCTGGCATCGGCAGCCGCCCGATGTGGGGAGCCAGCAGGCGAAGCGGGACACGCTGCAGGTCGGGCGTGGAGTCGGAGATGGGCTCTGGGGCGTGCTGCAGGCTGAGGACCACCCGCAGCAGGTTAGCAATGCGCTTGGCCATATCTGGAAGAGGAGGAAGAAGAGTGTTTCCACATGGAGTGGGAGCTAACACACAGAGCACCTGAGCTGACCCTGCAGATCGTGAACCCTGGGGCAAAGGCGTTCTGAGCAAAGGGTTGACAGAACCGCTTTCTCAGCTGCGTACAGGCTTCCTCCACAAGCATCACTGAAATCTGACCTTATTCATTAACCCAGGCTGTTTTCTGCCAGCATGCTCACGCTTTACTCAGCACCCAGTACGGACAGGACACTATGAGGCCAGACACTGGGTGCTGCATCAAGTGGGCAACAAAAACTACCTGAAATGGTAGCACTCCCAGAGTGAGAGGAGCCCACCAGCCACAGCCCCCAAGCCATAGACCTCCCCTCTCAGCAAAGGGACAGAGACAGTTGGGCCCAGCCCCGCACTGACTGGTACAAGCTTGGCCTTTCCCAGGGGCTGCCAGACACTGATGCCACCATACCCGACTGCGCCAGGCGATCCTTCGCGTTGTGGCACTGGATCAGATCTATCCTGTTGCACAGTGACGTCACTTTGGTATGTAACCGCTCCAGCTCGTAGGTGGAACAATCCAGCTGAAAACAAACACAAGAGTCAGCGCCCGAGTCACCCGCAACCTGACTGCCCGCTCCGTCCCTCCTCCTCCTCCACTTACCCATCACACTCCACAGACCACGGCTGCAGCTTATTTTGACCAAACCTCTCTATATTTTCAGAGAGACACCATATCCTGTTTGCGCCCCAAGGGACACACTAATATTAGTACTACACAGTGAGTAAGAGGTTAAAAAGCGAGACTGTATAAGCTTCCAAACTGTAGGAAAAAACCCCACAGTTGGTTTAGTTCATTACCTGTTGAATCCTATCAAGCATCTCAATAACACGGATGTAATCTAGGTAGACCAGCCCTGCCATCTCCCAGTCCTGGATGAGTGCACTGCGCTCTGGAGGGGCAAGATCTTCCAGGAATCCTTTCAGGTACTTGTAGTTTTCATTAATAATGGCATCTGAAGAGAACACACGTGTTACTAACAGAGCGGGGGTTTCTCACAAGTCAGGAACATGGACTGGTAAAGAAAAAGCAACTACTGGACCGTACTGTCAGTCCTGTAACTCAGCCATGGCCGGAAACACGAGGTTTATGACCCAAACAGCAGCAAGGCCCCAGTCCCTTGGGCACAGGAAGGTGGATGTGTAGAGGGCAAGCACTGCCCGTCTCGCCTGATCGTGGAATCATTGTGTCAGGCACCAAGCAAGAGCTGGTTTGGAAGAGGCAGCCGCTCTCCTGCTGCAGGAACACCCTCCTCCCTCATGCTACTTGCCACCCGAGGACTTTGGATCCTACTAACGGTACACATACCATTCAGAATGACAAAAATCAGGAAAGCAGACTGACCTGAGGCTAAGTGCCTGACAACCAGCCGGTGACACTGGTTCCAGTGCCCAGCCTTGAACAAGAAGAGGGCTTCTTTATGCTTGTCGCCTTCCATCCTCGCTCGAATGGCCTTTGCTTCATGAATCCACTCCGGGGGGATGCAGAGCCTTTGTGTCAGGAAAGTCTCCTTGGCCCAAGACTCCGGTGACTCAGTGAGGACGCAGTGCCGATTTAAGAGTTCGCGCACTGCCTTCGCCCGCACGCTGGGGAGGAGAGGGCAAGGCGTCAGTCCGGCAAGCAACACTTCGTGTCACACCATCACAACACACGCCTCACTACAAGCAGCCACGGACTAGAGGAGCAGCAGTGAAATTTTAGGAGAAATTTCTTTTCTGAAAGAACAGTTGGGCATCAGAAGGGGTTGCCCAGGGAGGTGGTGGAGTCACCGTCCCTTGGGGTGTTCAAGGAAAGGTTGGATCAGGCAGTTAGGGACATGGGTTAGTGAGAAATAGAGGTGGGGGGGGGGGGGACAGTTGGACTAGATGATCTTTGAGGTCTTTTCCAACCTTAATGATTCTGTGATTCTACTTGTATTACCACTGGCCCCCAGAAGTAATACACAGGCTCTCTTCGGCGTGAGCGGCTGGAAAAGATCTGAATCTAGCGCTACGTGTTACAGTTGCTGGAACCCTTAACTCCTTCCACAGGAGCGTTACTTAGAAGTTACAGGTAATTTTCTAGTGACTAAGAGATCTGCTCCACAGCACTGCTCAGGAGTTACAGCCACTACGACACACCACTATTCAACCCCCTGAAGATGTTTAACTAACAGGATGATTCACCCCACTTGGCCGTCCCAGCCCACAATTTTTACGAGCGGGGTGAAGTTCACCAGCCCCACAGAGAAGCCACAGTAGTTACAGTATCCACAGCATGCCAGTGAAACAGGCACCATGTTATTTTTAAGGCAAAAACCATAAGAAGCTTTCACTCACTGCACGTCAGGCTCGTGCAGTTGTACAAAAACAGCCCATTCCCAAAGCCCTTCGCTCTCCAGCTGGCCAGCGTAGCTAGCGTTCAGCATGCCTCGGCTCTGCTTGAAGAGGTGGGTGTAGTTCAGGGTCCGGAGCACTTCCCACAGGTGCCAGCTCAGACGGTAGTCCAGAGGGTCAGATGTTATGCTCCTGGGATCAAGGAGCTGGTCAAGGTCATAGTGCCTGTAGGGGAATATATCTGCAAAGTAAACAGCTGATTGTGTCCACATAACCAAGTCAGAAATGCGTGCTGCTGTTCCTTCCCTCCCCCACTCCAGTTATTCCACAGATGGGATTTACAGGGACACTGGGCTTCAGTTTTGCTTTTTAAAAGGAAAGAGAGAGAGGGGGGGGAAAAAAGGGAGGGGGGGAAGAGCTGGGGGGAAGGAGGAGCAGCTGTTGAAACCTTTTGCTCTCCTTTTGAGTCTGCATCCAGACTGTCACAGCCTTTTCTTTTGTGTGTGCTCCTCCTGCAGAGCATTCAGTGCCTTCCAAAGAGGCAGCTAAGGCAACACACGATTTCCACACTCTTCAGACACGGGAAGCACCTTAAGAAAAACCCTACCATTGTGCTCCAAAGCTCAAGAGGCATCACCTAAACCCTCACCAGCCATGGTGGTGTCACCACACCCTGTATGGTGTATGTGCAGGAAGGATTTCTGACGATGGTACATGGTTTGGCAAATACTGAAGCCGATTACACAGCCCTGTAATCTGGAAACTTACAGAGTCACTGAACGATCAAGGCTTTTCCAAACAGTTTTTGAACTTTTAACTCATTTACCTGTCACTGTAGAGCTTTAGCAAATGGAAACAGACATCTCTCAGAGGTCGTCCTGCATTATCGTCTTCCTCCATCACACAGCCAGAATCTTCTAGGTAAGGAGGCAGAGGGCAGCAGGCGTATTTCTGAGACTCTGATGTGTTCTAAAGAAGGAGTTGTACCAGTGAGCTTAAAGACAGGACTCTGAACAAACCTGCGCTCCCGACTCCACACAGCTCAGCTGCTTTCTGCTTCCAGGTAAAGTACAGCATCTACACACTCACATGACATTCAAAAGAGAGACCCTAACCCCAAAATGCTTTGGCAGGCTTAATTTCACCTCACGCAGAGCTCTCAAAAGCCACTATGTGCAGGGACAGTCAGTTCTCAGCTGGGATTCCACAATGTCCAGTAGCTGGGAACCACGGCATCCCCAACAGTGCCTCCCTGCAAGCCTTCTCACAGCTAAGCGAGTGGCACTGAACGCACCAAGTCACCAAGACCCATCGTACAGGGCACTGAACTGCAGGAGAACTTGTGTCTTTCATCTCATCTAACCAGCCCAGGTCACTGAAACCCTCCCGACATAGTGGTTGCTGGTGAGGGCAGCAGCTCTGGGTTCAGAAGAGCAATTCCACATCCTGCTGGATCCCAGTTATCAGCCCTCCAGCCAAGTTCTGGAGTCGGGCTGCATTGTGACCACCCCCACTTCCTCAGCAAGAGGTACCACCCGAAGTTCAGCGCTTGACAGAGCTGCAGCCCGGTACTCTGGAGTGCCAGACATGTCACACTGACACACTAACACAAAATATTCCCGTGGCGTTATGCACACATCAACTGGAAGTTACTAGACGTGATGCTGTGCTCGGGCTACCTCAGGCCTACAGATCAAGGGCCAAACTATCCTTAGTTAAATGATTAAAGGCTTTTTTTCCCAGCAGAAGCCTTTGTCCTTCTGCATAGAGCAGCTGTGAGCTCTACAAAGCAAGCCCTGCACAAGGCACGCTGCCTGCAGGGATGTTCCGACGTTTGCTGTGGAAACACCATGCATGCCAGACCAGCGGTTTGGCAAAGGTCATTTTAGACACGGGGCGGCTGAGAATTAACGTGACACTGGGAGGGCAGACTGGCTGTCTAGCTCAGCCTTCCCACTGCAGCCACTACCCACTGTCCTGATCATGTGCAGCTGTCAAACCCCTGCCAATACCCCATCATCAGGGGAGACAGGCTTCAAGTCAGTCACTGCCAGACACCGTAAAGAGCAGGCCCCTAAGTACCCCGAGCCACCAGCATTACAATGCTCTATTCCCATTCAGGCGGGGGGGGGGGGGGGGTGAGGATCATTCCTATCAGAACAAACTGCTGCAAAAACTCATCAACAGAGTTGAAATAATGAACCCAGAGGCAATGCCATGCTCAGCACTTCCACAGTGATAACTGACAGCTCACAGAAGCCTGAGTGCAGCATCAGACAGTACCAAGAGAGATCTCCTTTCATCCAGGCGTGCCTGACCTACCTGAAACGCCAACTCATACATGGCAAGTGCCTTGGAAATAGAAGCTGTGGGAGGAAGCAGGTACCAGAGGTGGACAGCCACGCAGCGCTTCCAGTCCAGCAGGGAGCACACATTGATAGATATTCTCTCTGATAACTGCCACACCTAAAGAAACATATGGCTAAGTCAAACTTCACACATAATGGTTGGTTCCTACCAGGCTTGTGACAGTGTGACATTGTGTTTTTCCTCCCGTTGGGATGGACCTTCCCCTGCTCCAGTTTGTGCCCGTTGCCCCTTGTCCTGTTGCTGGGCACCCTGAGGAGAGCCTGGCCCCTGACATTTCCTTTAGATACGGGTCAGTGTTGATGGGATCCCCTCACAGTCTTCTCATCCCCAGCTCTCTCAGACTTCCCTCCCACCAGAGATGCTCCAGCCCCTCCTCATCCTCGTACCCTCCCCAGCAGCTCCCTGTCTGTCCTGAACTGGGAGCCCAGCACTGGACACCCAACTCCAGCTGTGGCTCAGCAGGGCTAAGCAGAGGGGAGTAGAACGGAACACCCCCCTAGGACCTGCTGGCCACACTCTGCTCAAGGCTCCCGGGTCCCATCGGCCCCTTAGCCACAAGGACACGCTGCTGGACATAAAGAGCTCAGTGACACCAGCACTCCCAGGTCCTTCTTGGCAGTGCTCCTTCCCCACAGTCATCCTGACCTATCAAGATGGGGAAGTGAAACCAATGACCAAAGAGCAGAGTAAGACAACTCACAGGTCTTCCCGCGAGCAGGGCAAAGATCCGCAGTCTCTCCTCCTGGATGAAGCAGTCTGCCTGCAGCCTGTGCCAGTCCACAAGCTGCATGGTGAGGAGGTCCCGCACCGGCTGGCTGCCTGCCAGCTGTGAGAGGAGCAGAGCAAGCCTGTGGTCACCTGCAACGGGAGACAACGCATCAGGCAAGTCTTCCCACCTACCGAGGTCGCAGCCAGCTGCTTCCGAGTTGTGGGACACTCTCATCAGCCTACAGCAGCACAACTGGGGGCTTTGGGCAGTTTCTTATGAATTAAACCACTGCATAAACACCTACCAGGATGGGGGATGGGGGAGGAGACTGAGGACTGGGAAGGGCAGACTCCCCTCTCCCTCCCAGTCCACCCCCACAAAGGATGTAAACGAATGGAAAACCTGTAAGATTTGATCTGACCTAAGAGACTGAGCTGAAACTTGCTGTTAGGCTCTGCAAACACACAGTTTTAAAACAAATGCAAAGTGCTGAATAGAAGTGTAATTAAAAATAGTGGTAATTAAAACCCCTTTCAAAGGAGATAGTATGCCAAAGAATAAAACCCCAAACCCCCACATTTCTAAATGCAACACCGCATCGCCGCCTAACTCCAGGAGAGCTGACAAGTTAAGGCAACATAAATATCACGAGAGCTCAAGCAGCACAGCCACCAGCCAGTGCCCCCCTTGATCACCGCTGACATGGGGACACCCCAAACTCAGAGCAGACAGTTACTATGAGCTCTCAAGGGTTAAATTCTCTTCACGCGATTCCCTTCCTCCTCCCCACAGAAAGCTGAGATTCAAGCATCTTACCTGACTGCTGGGCCAGCCTGCAAGCTTCACCAATTCTCTTCCCAGTAAGGCAGCTGAAGACAGCCTCCACATGATTCCCATGTCGGGACAAAGAGACTTCCTCCTCGATTCGTCCTGCAGCGGTCTCTGACAGCCAGCGGGAAAAGGCTTTCCTGCGCTCCAGGGCTAGGATGTACTCACTGGGCTCCTCCAAGCTGGCCTCTAACTCCTTCAGGTTCCCCCAAATCGCTTCACACAATGTCCACGTCAAGCACCAGTGCTTCACAACAGCTGCCAGGACAGAGTTAGTCAGAGACACGCAGAGGGGATTGAGAGGGGAGTCCTGTAAGACCACAAGCACCACCCTGCCAGCGAACTTAACTGATACCCCGCTGTTAAGAGGGCCCCTCTTAACAGGGCTGCAGGAGGTCAGCTAACTCCCCAAAAGCAGTCAAGCAACTTTCAGAAAGCAAGCCTGGTCCAGTTTTCTGTTTTATTCATGTGTCACTGCTCTGATGTGACCTCAAATTCATCCAAATGGATAATCTCTCAGATTCGTTACCGTCACTGTGAAAGGAATTATTCCACACTCACTTTCTGCCACAGCGGGATCCTCAGAAGCCTTCCGAACCCAGTCCGCGTAGTCATGGATAGCGGAAACTCCTGGGTTGGGCGCTAGAAGAGGACAGGGCTCATCCATATGGACAGTGCTGTGTTTCAGCTTTATCTCCAGAGGGATGAGGTACAGCTGTTTGTCTCTGTCCATCTTCCGTTGTTCTAAGCTCAGCTTCTCCACATACACCTTGAAAGAGGATTCCGAGAGTCTGGAGGGAAAAAGGAAGGTACAACCAGGTAGCAACATTCTGAACTGTTCTCTGTGCAAACAAGCTGCACCCACCATGGAGCAGCTGCACAGTGCAGCTTGTCCTAACTTTAACATAAAGACAGTGAGGCCTATGAGCCAAGATTCACATCTAGATAAGAAGAACCTCCTCACACCTTCTGGGATTCAGAGCCAAACTGTGGGTGCTTCCAGCTCCCAAAAGGCCTTTAGCACACCATGTCACAGCGTTTTGCGAGAGGCTCCTCGACATCTCATCACTGGGTGTGCTGGGGAACATCAAGCTTCATGAAGGACTTCAACAGCAGAACAGCTATATTCCAGCATTACATAGCCCAGGAAAGCTTTATGTACAAGCAGAATTCAAAGGCACCTGAATTCAGGAGCTGAATGAGAAATTTCTGAGGTGGTGCAGGCAGACACCCTGGGGGGAGCTCAACACCAGATGAGTGGCTTCCTGAACTTTAACCTGTTGCTGGGTGACAATGCTATTTGCTTGTTACAGAAAATCACTGCTCAGTACCCCAGCTGAGATACCGATTTTTGAACATCAGCACCCCGAAGGGCACCTCACTGGCTAACCTGACCTCGCACCATGCCTGCGCAGCAGAGGGAACATTAAACTGAATTTAAAGAAGGTATCGACCTGCAATCAAGACCCTTTCAAATATGAAGAGAGTATGTCAGAATCATCCTGAAGGGAATGACTACTCACGATTTTGGAGCAACAGGAGTTGGCAGGAATCCATATTCCATGGACTCACACTGAGCATCTTCCACGTTGCTCGATCTACTCAAGTGACCTCCACAATTGACAAGCGTCCAGTTGGGTCCCCAGCCCACACGGAACGAGCGTCCCATGAAGAGCGCCATGTCCATCAGCAGCTTCCCTCTTCCGTAGGTGACAGACTTCTCCAGAGGCACCAGGCCCTGCTGCCTGCGGACACCAACTGTTTTCATCTGCACCTCAGGGGCCGATGAAGGTACAGAGAAGGCAGACGCTATCGGGGACGTCACTGGCCAAAGGGCAGAGGAAGGGGGGCTGCTCAAAGTCCTTGGTCCCTTGAAATCTTGCAGAGCCACACTTGGTTGGAAGATGACATTAGCAAATTTGGATTGCAGCAGCCCACCCACTGGAGGGGAAAGAGCAGGAAGAACGTTTCAGTGAAGGAGGCGCTCTCTCTGCAGCACCTTTCCTATGCTTTAATGGTACTTCGGTGCTTCTGGAGCGGCCACGTGTGCCATGGTTTGTGATGCCAACGCATAGCTAAGCGCCATTTGCACCACGGAACTGCAAACCCCAATCAGCATTATCTGAGCTACAGCACAGAGTGCTACACCAAGAACAGTACGCACAGTCTGTCTCACCCCAAAACTTGCACTTCCCGCTATACAAGTCACTAATTTAACAGCTATTGTCACAGGAGAGCACCAGAACAGAACAGCAGCTTCTACAGACAGCAGGCACCAACTGCTATTGACAGGAATGGGGCTGAAACTGTCCCCACCAACACCCCAGGTCTGCCTGCGGGATTCAGAGGTATTATCCCTACAGAAATTCCCAGCCAGAGGACAGACTGGGTGTAAATGGCAGTCTTGAGAGCAGGAGTGGTCTCTGGGAGGAGAGGCTGGGGGCTGCCCTGTTCTGGACACAACTGGTGTCCACAACAGACCCACCATCACAGCTCGGCCCCTTGGGGAGTTTCTGGCACCTCTGAACCCATCTGCAAAGCCAGCAGTGCCCCATGAGACCTTAAATGGCAGAAAATACAACATGGGCAGGACAAAAAAAAAGCAAAACCAGCAGTGCCAGCACCAGGGTCAGAGGAGACAGTGGCACTGGAGCAGGTATTTCCCCCAGCCCTCGGGAGAGGGTTTGTGCTGGAGTAGGGAAAAAGACTGAAGGAAAGAGCAGTGGGGAGGAGTCGCTGCGGACTGGCCACAAGCCCTGCTGGGGTGGGGAAGGGGCGAGAACAAAGGAGTAAAGTTGAGCCAAGCAAATGGGGTGGGGGGGAAGTAGGACGGTGGTGTTTTCATTTGGCTTCATTTCTCCCTACCCAAAACTAATTAACCATTTTACTGGAGACAAGCCTGCTCACCAGTTATTGCCATGGGCAAAACAACCTCCCCATCTTTCTCCACCCAGGAGCATTTTTCCCCTCCAATTCTCTCTCCACCCTCATGGTGAGGAGTGAGAGGTGGTACCTCAGTGCGGCCCACCACAGCACACAACTGTTCTGCCATGTGCTCTGCCAGGGTAGGGATTGTCCATTAGCATTAGAATTAAACTGTTTCTTCACACAATCAGTGGTTTCTCACAGTACCTGAATATCTTTTCTGTCCTTGTGATTTTGAAATAGGGAGCCTCGGAGAACAGATCTCCTGAGAAGTGTCTGCTTTCACAGGTTGCTTCCCAGGATAATGATCCAGGATCAAATCCACATCATCTTCATCAGCAAGGAAGGAAGCTTTCATAATCTGAGGTGAGAAATCAAGGCTGCCCATTAGCAATCACTCTCAGAGCAACAGCTAGCTGATCCAACCGGGTCATTTTCTGGCCAAAATAACTTCTCCATGTTGCATGTGACCCAGCACTACACTTACGCTGCAACCATTCCAGTAAGAGTGAGGGCACACAGGTCAGGGGAGCTGAAAGCAAGCTTGTCTGCTGCTGCTGAACTCGTACAAGCTACGAGTTACACCAACATCACAGTACGTGTTAGGATGGGGGTGAAGCCCTCAAACAATCGTGTTTCTTAGGGTTTAGCTCTGTCTACGTGTTTTTCAGCTTAAGTAATAGCTTCGTGACTCTTCTTTCCTTACAAATGACAAGCATGGGTAGAAGCCCTATCCTTTGCCTGTACAAACACACCGCCCCCCCCCCCCCCAACCCAAATAAAGACCAACTATCCTGTTACCTCATCTCTCACAAACTGGGCCCACAGCAGTCCTGCCTGTGCGCTGCCCACACTCTGAAAGCTGGAAATGTGAATTCCAGCCTTCAGAGGATTTTCATTCCTGCATTAAGCTGTCTGGAAAGGTTTACCACAGATATGCATGTACATAATGCCTCAGTTTTAACCACATGATAGGAGTGACGCATTGTTTGTGACATACCAGCGTGTAAGTGCACTTGGGGAGGCAAACTGGGAAGTCAGTGAGTTAGCACAAAGTCCTCACTTTTGGGGAGAGGAAGCTGCAAGACACTGACCTGTAGAACATGGGGGTTAATACCCATGGTTGATGCGATATGAGTTGAAGCAGGCACCACCTCCTGCTCTTCCATCCTGTTATCATCTGTGAGGAGCTCCTGGGGTGGCTCCTGGGTGATGTCTGCCATATCGCTGTCCAGTTCCACAACCCTGCCCAGCTGCTCCACTTCTGGGCTCTGCGGACACAGGCAGAGGTCACATCAGATGGCAACAGACAGCAACAGCTTGCAGAAAGCTTATTTAATAGGTTCAACAATCACCTGCAAATGAGGCGGAGTAGTCCCTTGCTTGTGTCAGGGCTCCACATTAAGTTTAGAGATGAATACATATAACCTACTCCCGTTCTCTTCAGAGTTGTAATGCAAGAGGGCACGTGAAGGAGAAGTCACGGTTTAGTGATGTCCTCCTGATGTTTACCAAGTGCTGCCATTCAGTTTAAGAAACTACTCTTCAGCTTTCCATTTTTCACATGACCAAGAGAAAGGAAGAGTTTTGCACACCCTGCTTTCCCCCCCTTCTCCCTCAGAACACATAAAGAAAAGTTCCCTGTGCCCCGGTTCAACACCGGACCTTTTAGATGACAGGGGGGCCAGTTTAAGAGCAGTGATTCTCCAGCACCAATGTGCGGTACCACTGGTGGGGGCTGAGCAGGAGTCACCTGCCTCGTTTCCCTGGCTGTGATGTAGCACAAAGTAAAAACACCGAGTCCATGTTCCACAAAGAACCCAAGTTTCAAGGGGACACGAGCTCCCTCACCATCACGTACGACTGGGGCACAGGGGTGCGCACAGGTCAAATTGCCGTATTTTTTTAAAGCCAGGACACGTCTGTCATTGGACTGGGAAGTTGTGGTGTTTCCTTGATGATACTCTACACCTATCACTAGCACACCAGCACGACGGAGTTAAGTACAGGGGCTCTCTTCCAACCCACAGCTATACTTCTCATCTCTGCTGCCAGCCCAGGGCAGGAGGAACAATCAATTTGATGGTTTTCCTGAGAGCAATCACAGTGCATCCCCCCTTTGTGATGAGCCTGAGGTGATCTCCACAGCCATCGGGCTCACACTTTGGGCAGGGCCAGGACACCAGAAGTTAACTCTGACCATCACCACCACCTCCAGCTGTGCCCCGCTTGGTGAGAGTGACAAGCCCCCATGCTGGCACCAAACCGGAGCATGCCAGAGCCCTGCAAGCTGTTCAACCGTTTCCAACAGCTTCTGGTAGCAGAGCTGACAAAGGACAAACCCCCTGGAGAATGACATTCACTGCCAGCATTGTGTGGCTAATGGGCCAGCCCAAAAGCAGCGCCTGGCCCGGGGGTGGGGCTCTAACCCCAAGCCTGGGCTCCACTGCACTGGTTTTGCTCCAGTTTAGCCATCCCTAGGCAGAAGGGTCACGCTTACAGCTCACAGGCGCAGGCTGAAGCAATACATATATATGAGCAAGTAGACCGCAGCAGGCAGCGTGCTGGAAGTCATGCCAAGGAGGTTCAGAGCATACCCATACGGCTGTTGCGTAGCTAATTAGGATCAGGCAAGAAACGTGATGAAGATTATCAGATGAGGCAAATAAAATGAGCCAAGGGGGGCTGTAAAGATAGAGCTCAGTGGCAGCCACGGGAAGCGCCTTTGCTAGTGGTATCTGAATATGCAGAACAGATTTACAAGTCAAATATGGTTACAAACACAGAAGTTTCACTGCTCCCTTCATTGTGCTTTAATGATGCCAGGTCCCTGGTGTAACTATTTCCTGGGGACCTTGAAACATTAATAAATTCATTAATAGTCAAGTTAGTGAGGGAAGAAAGAAACCCCTAAATGCTTCCTACAGACCAAAGATTATTTTCAGATGCTTTATGCACCAAGAGTTTGGTCAGTTTTTAAGCCCTGCCATGTTGTTTCTCAGAGGTCTGGGAAGGGAAGCTAGAGGGTTTTCCTAGTCTCAGGGAAAAAACCCAACCCTGAGCTAATGGCATGCAAGTCAAAAAGGTTAATTAACCCAGAGAAGTTTTTTCTAAATACATTTGAATCCATAAAACAGGCCTGAATAAGTCACATGTATTCCTGCTATTTTTGACTGCTTAAAGCATCGGCTCTGGTCCCCATTAAAGACCAAGGAGGAAAGCTGAAACACGCAGCCACGTCTTCATCTCCAATGAAACACAGCTACCTACAGAGAGAACTTTACAGCAGCTCTTTGTTAGCCAGGGAGCCAGGAGGAACAAGGAAGCAGGAGCTGGGCACTGCTTTGGGATTCCCCAAAACCACAAGCTCACCTCATTTGTGGTACAGTGTTTCTATGGAGGGTCTAACTACATCAGACTGTCTAAGATTGAAAGCAATTCCCAGGTGATTTAATGTTTTCCTCCTACACAAGAATGGCCAATAAAAAGCAGTGCTGCTGGAACGACTCCTGGTTTCAGAAAGACTCAGCCCAGCACAAAAAACCCCAAAAATTCAAGAGGAAAAGAGCATCAATCAGCTTATCTGACAGTACTGCCTCAAGCCATTTGTTATGCTATGACTTCAAAGGCCAGAAATAAAACTCCTCCTCTGCTCCCCCATGCTATGGGGCATCAGGAGTGCGAGCTGTGTGCCTGTCAGCTCTTCAGCACAGGGTGCATGCTGCAGAGCCTTTCAGCACTCTCACCGATTACCCAGGGTAAACCAGAACACCCGCTTCTGCAAAGCCACAAAAGCCTCTCTGCACATCCTGCCCCCCAGCTGAAGGCTCTCTGCACAGCCCTCCCCCACCGCCCCACTACTGAAGGATTACTGTCATGGCTAGGCAACAGAGAACCCTAAAAACCCAATCTGCTCTTGACACTTGTTTTGTTTTATGACAAGTTACTTCAAAAAGCTACAAGCAGTTCACTAACATCTACCATTAACACCTGACAAAGAGTAACCCCATCAGTGCCAGGATACCTTCTAAATGGGATGTTTCACCCACAATGAAGTGGTTCCTAATTTAGTTCAATGATATCCATACTAATTACATTTGGAAAGCACAAGTCTATCAGCTGCAACTAGACTGACCTTTAAACATATGTAAAGAAGTTTTTTCGGAATTAAATTCTCATTAGAGCCTAAGGGGTTACCAGAGAACTGGATGGAACGCTTCCTTCCCTACATCAGGCAGGGGCGTGCTGCTGGGGATGTTTTACAGAGCTTTAGAAGCAGTCACATCCAACCCAAATACACTTCAAAACCCAGCATGTAACCAGCCTTAAAAAAGTAATTTTAATAAAAATAGAGCACATTCTTAAAATATAAAGCGTACAGTCTTGCATACTAAATGACGGTCAAGGCAACTTAATGCACAAAGTCATGCTCAAAGCAGGCAGCATGAGGCATCACCATGCTCTAGCATATACCCAGCATTCACAAAAACAGTGTTTCTTCCACAGGTGGGGCAAATATGCCAAACCCAATCTAGAGCAGAACTTAAAGAGGAGACAAGGGTGTAAAGCCTTCCCAACCCCACACATCCTCAATATGAAACGTCAAGTATCTTAACGAAAAAGAACATGCAAACACTCATCAAGAGGTCAGAAGAGCTACTGAGGAGATGCAAGTTTGCATAAGGTTTTGCTCTTCGGTTTCCAGGCTACTTGTTAACTTCAACAACCCCTCCCTCGGCACCAGCTATTCTTCACATTTCCTTTTAGGAATCCCCTTTTAGTCACAGTCCTCCTTCTACCTGAGACGGAGGTGTTGGCTTGCCATTCAGGGCCATTTGCTGGGGTGGCAGATGCCCTGGGGGTGGCATGGGTGTCGTTTTTAACTTCTTTGTGTCCACTTTTGAGGGATGCTCTTCCTCTTCCTCATCTGAATCCTGCAAGCCGTACTTGGAAAAGTGTACCACCTGTGTAACGAGAAGGGCAAGCACATCATGCCTTGGAAAAAACATTTCGAGAGAGGGAAACTTCAGATTGCTTCTGATACTCTACAACCAGAACAAAATTGTTACCTTAAACACCCAAGATCCGGTCTCTGGGCGGTATTCCTTGAACCGAGCGCCCTGCTTCCGAGATACAGACTCCAGTCTGCCTTCATAATTTATCTCTGCCAGTCGTTCAGGGCTTTTTATTGGGCAACGAGATGTTTTATCTGTAGGCCAAACTCCATCTAAAGTAACTTCAGCTCTCCTGTTAACGACAGACAAAAGCGTATGAGGTGACAGGGCTTTGAGGCCAAGCTGGGAGCTGAACACGTGGCTCAAACCAGCGTCTAAACCCAGTTCCAGGCTCAGAAACTTGCAAGGACCTAGGAACTATGTAACGCTGCGATCCGAACACACTCCTCAGGTTTGGGTAGCTGACCCCCCGCCCCCCAGCAGACAGCCAGGACTGTAAAGCCCATCCTTACCAGCCGCTGTCCCCACACAGCGCAGATTTAACAATTACCTGTTTAAGCCTTCGCCAATAGGTGGTTTTTTTTCGTCATCAGGGTAAACAATCACTTCTTTTCTACGGATATGTACAATGTCATCCAGGTTTAAGTTAGTTAGATTTACTTCTCCTTCAAAGTAAATCGATCCATAGCCTGCAAAACAAGCCAAAGCATCACAACTTGTCCATGAAAAGGCCCACGTTCCCACTATATACTCCTCCTCTCCCACCCCGCCACTTAGCTCTGTCACATCCCCAGAACAGCACGCTAGTGATGACCTTATCAGTGCCAGTGTGCCGAAGGTGTGTTACCAACTTTGTTATACCCAATTCTTTGGCACAGACTGCTTTTTTGTTATTGCTTCACACTGGCAAGACAAATTCCAAGTGTGCCCTCAGCTTTATTGCAGATTTAGAAAAAGCACCAGGGCACTGTTTGTGATCCCACCGAGTTCTGTGTGCTCAGACTCAGGTTGCAAAGCTCTGCAATCCCTGCTTCAACTTGAAGGAAGGAAGAAGTTGCAGGTGCTCACCTTTGCGGCCTATTGTGAAGTCTGTCACGACACATTCGTTTCTGTCATTGGTAAGTCTCGCCAGCTCCTCCATGGATGGGATGGTGTAATAGCCAGCTCTTGTCAGGACAATTCCTGCAACAGAAGCAGCACTGAGAACTGGGCCGACTGCCAGTGGCCAGCTTCAGCATCCCAGGAGTTTCACTCCGTTTCTTTTGCAAGCTCCAAGGTCCCAAACAAGCCAAGAATCAGGGTAACAAAAGCAAGGGTGGAAATCAAAACACCTTAATTCCACCACCCTTATGGCAAACTTAAGACGACTGCTACTGCAGGCTCCCCCCCGCCTCGCGACCTGCTGTCAGAGATCAGTGGTGGATGGGTAGGTAAGAAGAAAAAATGCAAACATATATGGCAACGCCTAACAATCTCTGAGCTTTGATAACTTGGAAGCTCAGGCACCTGCTGACCAAGAGGCAGCAGCCTTTAGCAGCCTCTGGTGTTTTTTCATCTAGTAAACTGTCTAATGATCTTTAAAATCCACAAAAGCTTTCTGCACCTACAAGTTCTTGCACTAGGACTTCCAAAGGTGTTTCTTTTGAACGTCACCTGTAAATTTATTAGATGCCACATACTACTTGCAGAGGAAATGATTTGTTGTTCCTTTCACCTTCTGCAGATCACTCACGAGTTTGAAAACACACACCCTCACCTCTTCACCAGCTACAAACTCAGTTAAGGGAAAGGTTCTCAAGACCTCTCATGTTTTCACACTTCTCTTTCTCAGCTTTACTAAACCCTGAGACCAGCACTGAAGAGTGCTGAAAACAGATCTAAGGAGACTACAGGTCTGTTCTCTTCCCAGTAAATTCTACAGTGTAGTTTGCATGTCGGTAACTCCCGAGCATCGCATTTCTATCTCTAAGGTCTTGCTCCTGAGCAACAGACAGCTACAGATTGGGTCCTTACCTTTCTCTCCCTTGCACATCTCACCACCTCAATCTAATATAAACTCAGGTGATGAAATTTCACTACTCAGCAGACAAAAAAAATCTGCACTAGGTAAGAGAACGAAGAGCAAGACTTGTATTCTGAAGGAATAAGTACAGAGAAGAGGCAAAGAAGAGAGAAACAGCCGAGGGCCCAAACCAGCAAATGACAGGATGAATGCAGCATGCATGAAGTGTTGCCAGGAGCTGCATGTCTCCAGCCTCGTGCAGCCTAACCTGCAGGGTGCATGTGATGCACGGTTTCAGGCTCCTCTTCCCGCTCATCCTGAAGGGAATCATCGTGGAATGAGGCGTCTTCGCTGCTGCCTTCCAGACCATTCCGCAAGGCCACCCGCATGTTGAGAGCCACAATGGTATCGTCCATGCTGTTCTGGTGTCTGTGCACAGTGTTCTCTGGGGTCTGCGGGATGGGCTTGGCAATGGGGTTAGTGTAAAACCGAGTCACTTCATGATGATCTTCCTCCTCCTCCTCTCGCTCGCCGTCTTGTCTGTGGTTTTCATCGGGAGGTACTGACAAAAAGAACCTGGAGAAACAAACAATCAGTTGAATTTAGTAGTAAGGTGTCAGGGAAGGCAGCAGGCCTACCAGCAGCCTGACTCTCCTCACAGAAGACACAGGCCCTGACAATATCCTTGTGTTCCCGTGAGACAGGAAAATTACTCATGCTGAGAGGTTTGTGGTAATCACCTTCTCAAAACACAGCGGCCTTGAAGCTGGGGTACAGACTGCCCTAAACCAAGCAGGAGTTGTGGGAAGGTATTTGGGATTAAGTGAACATGTCATGAACCAGCCATAATAAATGGTCAACACAGCAGGTGTACAGATACTTTTAGACATCAAAGGTAAACTAACAATGTTTAGCTATAAGATATGCTTATCACAACTTGTTATAATTACTAACCAATCAGCTCGGTGTAAACAGTGTGTGTAACCAAATAGTAGTTTTTTAGCATGCCACATTTGCAGTAACAAATGTACATAATCTGTGTGATTTTGCTCCACAAACGGCTTCACCTTAACTCTTACACCAAGATAAAAAAAAATCACAGAATCGTAGGGGTTGGAAGGGACCTCGAGAGATCATCAGGTCCAACCCCCCTGCCAAAGCAGGCTCCCTAGCACATATTGCACAGATAGGCGTCCAGACGAGTCTTGACTATCTCCAGAGAAGGAGACTCCACCACCTCCCTGGGCAGCCTATTCCAGGGCTCTGTCACCCTCACTGTGTAAAAATTCTTCCGCATGTTGGTGCGGAACTTCCTGTGCTCCAAAGTGGCTTTTCACATAGAAATCAAACAGGCTCACCACACAAACTGCAGAGTCAGCAGATTGAGGGGAGCAATTATTCTCCTTCGCTCTGCCCTTGTTAGGCAGCTGCTGCCATTCAGCATCAAGCCAGGGCTCCACTATAAGACAGTGACAGGATGAGTGCCATGGTGCTCAAGGCACTAAAGCACATGCCCTGTGAGGAGAGCTAGAGCAGAATGGCTTGCTCAGCCCAGAGAAGAGGCTTATGGCAGGGTTCAATAACAGCCTTCCGACATCCAATTCAAAATCCAGGCTCTCCATGGATGTGTGTGCCAGAAGGGTGAGAAGGAACGACAAAGTTAAAACAGGGAAATCAATGAGGACAGTCAAGCACTGGAACAGGGATCCAGAGAGAATGCAGAACCTCTAACCACAGAGGTCTGAGCCCCACCAACTGGCTGAACTCCCAAACAACCAGATCTGAGCTCAGTGTTGAGACTGCTTGAGGAACAGAGACTTCCCCAAGGGCACTTCCCATCTGGAATATCCAACAATTTGTGAACCAAGCTGTTCCAGACTTCAGTGCCCAGAACACACCCTGGTTTAGAAGAGGAGGGTGAGAAGTCCTGCAAGTACCAGGACCTCCCCAAAACTGAGAACACTACTGTGACAGTCACTCCAAGGCACCAGCTTCAGACAGCTGCCTGTTGTACCCAGCTGCTGCCAAGACAGCTAACAAACACCTCTGCTCCATCATTGTCTGTCCAGGTCAGGACTTTGGTCATCAGAAACAAGGTTCCCTACTCCCAGAATCAGTTCTTACTTGTAGTAGCTTTAAATAAAAATCAAGCTATTGAGCTGGTGGGATTTTTTTCTCAGATTAAAACCAAACCAAACAAAAACCCACCCAAATCAGATGTTCATCTGAAATACAGCCGCAGATTTTTAGAGGAAGAAATTATTCAGGCTGTGGGGCAAAAAGAGACAGCCTTACAGACTCCTCATTTAACATGCAGAAGATACATTCCCACCACGAGACATCTGGATCAGTGGAGCTTCCCAGAGATTCCCACATTACTGAGGACTAAACAGGTGGAGAGCTTGTGCTAACCTCAGTGTCAGGTTTATCACCTCCCTCAAAAAATAGCCCCATCTCTTGCTACAGGGAAGAGATACATAGCCCAAAAAGAAGCTGTTCCTCTCTGAAGCCCAGAGTTTGGATGGAGTAAATCGATACATGACCACCCAGGCAGAATACGAGCCCAGTTTAAGAGGAAATGAACCTTAGTAGGGCAACTTGCTTCCACCAAACAGCTAAGACATCCCTGAAAACAACTTGTATTCTATTTACAATAACTTAGAGACTGGTATAACCAGTTTGTGTGTCTTGTAAGCACAAGCACCTTCATGATGAATCAACATACCGATCTCCATTCTCTGGATATTCCGATGGAGAAGCCAAGTCTTCATTTTCACGGTTCACAGGTGAGAACAGATTGCTGCTGCTGAGATTCTTCAAAACCAACTTTTTGATGCTCTTCCTAAAAAAACAAACAATAAAACCCACCCCCAAATGAAATTTGGATACAGAAAGGCGCTTTTCCAGCAGAAGTGCAGAACACCCAGCCCACAGATGTGGGTGGTTCTCCGCTACAGGGTCACTTTAGCAGCAGCTCCACGCCAGGCTAGGGCTGGCTGCCTGCACCCCAAGCCCCAGTTACACTCAGCCCAGGTATCCCTTTGCTCTCATCTTTTGTCCATTTGGTGCTTTTCAACAGATACTGAGTAATTCCAGACTCTGCTCCCTCTCTGGGATGGGTATGGATGGTTCAGGCTCAATTAAAGATAAACCATGTTTCACAGGAATTACAAAATGGTTTTAACACCCTGTGCTTGGAGGGATTTCCGTGACTGATGCATCTCTCCCCACAGGTTTGTGTTGTTTTTAACCGAACTCAAAGCTTTGAAAACCCCTTTTCAATCCAATTGCTGCTAATGCTCTCGAAAGCTGAGACTAAAAAAGCTTCAGCAGGGCAGACCCACAGCTTCATTATTAATTTCTCACAGAAAGACCTGTGTGCCTGAGAGAGCCAGTGCCAGGCTATGAAAATGTCTGGAATCTGTCTTCATACCCACTGTGTTCACAAACCTAATAACATCTGTATTTCGGAAGTAGGAAGGATAACACTGCACAAGCTTTCCTTGTAATATTCCTCACTGGCCTTACAGAGCTTTGCTCCACTCTGGGGATGGCCTCATTTTACAGCTTACTTGGCCGTAACAGTTTAAGCTGAACATTTTTATCTCCTCTGCAGAAAACTGTCCTATCCAGGTTTTACAGAAAATATGTTTTTGTAATTCAGATTTGAACCAGGTGACAAAAAGAGCCCTGGGATTTAGGATGCTGTGCAGGAGTTTACTGAATCTGACCAGAAGATTCTTGCACCACCTCCCCCCTCCGACATACACAGAAGAAAAACTAACTTTGGCATGAAGGCGCCATTGGACAGGGACGGCTCGTCGTCATCAAGACCATCGAAGAGCTGAGACTTCGCAGAGCCAGCTGACTGCAAAGCTTTTGGTCGCACTCTGGTTGCTGGACGCGGAGTCAGTTTGTAGTGGGTGGGTGTCGTTAGGGCCTTCTGGGCTGCTGGGTTAGTTGGTTTCAGCCTCTGGAACAGTAAGATGGAGAGCTGGAATTCTCACACTACTTACATGAGGGTTGGTGGAGAATAAGAGCGCCTGCCACTGCTCAGGCTACCCACTCACCGGCCCTGAGCAAAGCAGAAGAGGAAGTAATAAACAAAACAGACACACAAAGCTGTTTGACAACTGGTCATGGGAACTGCCACAGCTCAGTGGCCGATGGGCCACTAAGAAACTAGAGGCACAGCTTCAGAGAAGGCAACACAGAGCAACCCTGGGGCCAAGACCAGGGATGTCAGCAGCCAGAGCAAGGGGAACCCTCAGTGCCTGGGGCAGATGAGGGTGATCCATGAACGTGCAGTGACCATGGGCAGCGTGACCATGTGTGCTTACACTAGGGAACTTCAACTCTCACCCACCCAAGAGAAGGAAGGGGACTTGCCCGTGTGTCCTCATGTTTTACAGGAGGCAGTGTTACACTGAAGGCAGTGCCTTGGCTGTGGCTGTGCAGCCAGCAGTGTCACTGTGCTCTGGGTGTGCATGCCACAACATGTGCTCAGCCTTGCTGACTGTGCCGGCCAACAGGCACCTCAGCCACATCTATCAGGCTGGGAAGCAGACCCCCATGGATCCCCAACTTCCTGGGCTCAGCAGCTGTGTATGACATCCCTTAACATAAAGCCTGAAAAGCATTTGTTTTGTGGTCTTTTTTAACAAATCCCCAGTCATAAGCAAAGCTCAAGGCAAACAGTGACATTCTTCCAAGCACAGGCAACAGCCCATGTTTACTTTCAGCTCACAGCAGTAAACGCAAGAGCTACAAAGCCAAAGCTCCAACACTGGTAAAAGCAGTAAGCAAAGCCCAGCATGAGCGGCTGGTCCTGGGGCGCAGGAAACCACCATGCTGCTATGAGGGAAACTTACTGTGATGCTGACAGCGAGCACAAAAGTCATTTCAAACCATACCCAGAAAGCAAGCTTAATGTTTATGTGCATGCACCTCCTCTTTCTTCTTTGGGTCAGACATGGGGTTTCGGAAGAGCGGAGAATCTCCAAAGGGCGAGTAAGTCAGGGTATTGAGATGCTGCTGCAGGACGGCTTGCTGGGCGGCTGATGCATTTGGGTCTGTCAGCGCTAGAAAAACAACAACATAATTTTTTAGTTTTAACAGCTTTGATAATAAAACCGAGGTAGGAGACGCTATCCTTCCAATCAGAGGAGCTCTGTGTGGGGATTCACATATCTGTACAGACATCAGTTCCTATCCTCCGCTCTGTGGTCACTGCTGCTGCCACAGTCTGAAGGAAGAACTCAGATTCTATTCCTCCACTAGAACTTGCAACCACAGGCAGTAAGTTTTTACCAGTGAAAAGCATGTGAAGAGCTGCATCAGTCCACTGAGCCTGGCCTGCCAAAACCTCCAACTGACACATCTGACCTCCAAAATATTTCCCAAGGGCAGCAAGGGGGAAATAGGTCATGCACAATTTTGCCATTCATGCTGCAGCAACCAAACTTACAGGTCTAGAGTCATCCCTACAGCAACCTCAGTAGCGTCTCGCCATGTTCCAGCATCAAGTTTTAATGGCAAATAAAATACTCTAAATGTTCATGCTACAAAGCGTTTGACCAACATAAAGCAGCTTAAGTCTGATTCCAGAATCAACCAAACTGAATCCACGCGCTCCCAAAGAACAACAAAACCACTCTCAGAAGCAACAGCCTACTGCCAGGCACAGTCTGCCAGGAGAGGGACACCAAGGGAGGCCCCAGCACGTGTCCTGTGTGTGTCCTTGTTCCCCTGCCAAGTTTAAAACCATTTTCCTGGAATCACAGTCTCAGGGGGCTAGAGCATCAGGTGCACGAGTTCCTTTAAAGCCCTCAGATCCTCCAGGCGGGTGGACACTGCTACATGTTGCAGGCATTTTAACTCAGAAGCTAAAGACCATTCCTTTCACCAACGGCACAGCACACTCACCGAGTCCCTATAGCGACCCTGTCCACAAGCACCACAGAATCTAACCCTCGGTTTACCTCACAGTTTTCCTGGAAGCACCTACTGCTGCTGCCCCAAATTTAGAGATGGGAAATATGTTAATCACCCTGAAGACAAAGCTCTAAAATAGCCCAAACTATTACTGGTGTTAAGTAACTCTGAAGTACTTAAAAAAACCAACATATAATTAGCACCAGAAGTCATTAACGTGGTCTCCACTGGTACAGAGAACAGAAGCGGCCTTGAACACACACTAACATCTTCCCTTCCCTCCAAAGCACTCTGGTGGGACATGCTGCTGCGCCCAGGCATATCCAAAACATGGGGAGAAGCAGCAGTTGAACTCAGGGTCCTGTACACTTACCTACAGCAGGCTGAGGGGCTCCAAAGCCCAGAGTAGCCGTCGATGTGTTGAATCCTGGTGCTCCAAACACTCCTGTTCCCAGTGTTCCACCGAGTTTGGGCTGGGTGTTTCCAAATAACGAAGTCTGTCCTGCCCCAAGAGCTACGGCAGGAGAGATGACAGTCATTTACTGCAAGACTAGGACAAGCATACAACCCAATCCATCCCACAACAACAAATCACTTGTTTATAAAACTGCAAGAACCATTTGATGTGTCCACGAATGCTACAGATGCTCAAGATTCTGTGATCAGCTCAGAAGCTTCAAACACAGAGGGCACAGTATTTGAGCAATATGCTTAGGCTGACATGAAATAAGCTGGTAAAATGTTTACCTGTTCCAAACCCTGTCCCAAGTCCAGTTCCCAGGGTCCCAGTTGCAGGCTTATTTCCAAACAAACTACTCCCAGCATTGTTGGCACCAAAACCTTCAAGAACAGAAGCAGCAGCTCGTTAATCTAACACTATTAATGATGAAATTAAAAACTGTATTTAAACATACAAGTGTATCTAGCTTAAAGACAGCTCTGCCACTGAAAACAGACACAGAAAAATTCTGGTTTGCCTTCTTAAGCTTTTCAATTTGTTACGATCTTCAGAGCATGACTGAAAGCCAGAATGGACATGATGATGCCTAAGAATAAACTGTGTAAAGTTTCTTCAACTGCCTGGAAGGCACAATTCCCATTTTATACTGTTTATACCACACACGTACTTCTCTGATTCTAACCAACCAAGCAGGTAACAACTCAGATTGGCATCAGTACACAGTTCAGAGACACATCTCTAACTGTACCTAAGCAAAATCCAAACTGAACATTGGACAGAACAGTTCAATGAAGGCTGTGAAACCATCCTCTGGTTCATTCGCATGCAAAGACAGAACTCCAGTAGAAAAACACTGTCAGGGACCAACACCAGAAGCACCTTAGAACCAAGCTCTGTTTTTCCTCAACTACACCACTGCAGGTAACACAGGCCAGTTAAAAATGCGCTACAATCAGTATTGCTTAGTGTCACCACACTAACTGCTGTGGCTGTGATGGTCTTGGAGAACCAGAGAACAAGGGACTTGGAAGAAGCTCTCATGAATGGTTGTGGTAATGGTTTGCTCAAGGCTCGTCACCACAGTGGAACTGTACTTGCTGTGATGCTGCCCTGGTACTAAGAGCTTGACAATCTCTTCCCTCTGCCTTGTCCTGGCAGGCTAGTCACACGCTGGCCTTCGTTGCTAACACAATACAAACAGTTTTCCAGAGAAGTCCCGTCACAGAAGACTCATTTACTTGGGTTGGTGTGTAGTGATAGTTCATCACACACCAACACCAACTCTCCAACATCCTGAGACCAACCTCAACATAAGATGCAGTTCTTTTCACACCGCCAAGGACAACCACCAGCATCATGAGCTAAACTGGAACTGACCATTTCCCTTTACCCTCACTCCAGTGTAGTATGCCTGCCAGCAAGGTACACAGTCTCTGGGTTTACCCTGCATCCTTCAAGCACTCCTCAGTCCGTTTACACCCCCTGAACAGACCTCTATGTCTTCTGAATTCTCTGATTTCAATAGTTTTCAGTGACAGGTGACACCTGCTCTTGTCCACCCACTGAAAGAGCAGTACTTCAACTCCACCTCCTTGAGCCAGGAAGTACCCAAGAGTGAAGGCAGAAGCCAGCAGCCAGGATGTTTCCCTGCAGCAACATGCAGCAGGAGCGTGGCTTACCTGAGAATTTTAACATTCCCAATCATTTACCACACAACATTCAGCAGCCAGGCGTGTGGTATAGGCAGTATAGTTTTAAGTGATCGAAATCCCGCTTTTTGTATATGTACCAAAAAGGGAAGTGTTTGTATTGGTTCCTAAAGTCAGGGTTGGTTTGTTACCAAAGAGCCCGCCGCCAGTGGTTGTACCAAACGAGGGAGCACTGGTCGTGGTGGTTCCAAATCCAGCAGGCTTGTTCCCAAACAGGGTCTGAAAGGAAGAAAACAAGGATGTGGAAACCTGACAAACTGGCATGAAAAGAACTGAGTTTCATCGGAAGCAAGAAAACAGAACCAAAGCCAAGCACAGTGTAACCCAGACACCCAACAGCGATGTGTTATTTGCAAGCCACAGGCACTAGATTTGGACAAGCACCTCCTGGACCCAAGCATCCTGGTTGGACACAATTCTGAGGGTCTTTTCCACCCTAAGCGATTCCACAATCAAGTTCATTTCATCACCAAAATGCAGCCTGCAGAGACATCCCCAGCAGCGCGTAGGCAGCAAGACACTCAGTCGCTCTCGCTGTCTGTTACTACTCAAGACATTCTGCAACTCAAGTTCTGTTACGCACGCTTACACTGCATGCCTTGATCCACACAACACCACACCGTCTTTGTATCCTGGGCATCTTGACTCTTAACACTACTCCCACGGAGGCTAACACCCAGGAACCACCCACCTCTGAGCTATTTGGGTTTATTTTCCTTTTCAAAATGTTTTTGCTGTATTTTTATTATTAAGGTACAGACATACCGAACTGCCGACGCCAAATCCTGTGTTAGCTTGTCCAAAAAGTCCGGTTCCAGTCCCAAATCCTGTACTGGCATTTGTATTGGCAGTGGTTCCAAAAAGGCCTCCAGGCTGTGAGGGCTGGGTTACCCCGAAGAGACCCTACAAAGGAGAGTGAAGTTAGGAGAAGGCAGCAATGCTTTTCCAAGCTTGGCACTGACAATAACGCAATCGATGCACAAAGTCAGTTAATAAAGTGACGCTGCAGCATCCCCCCTTTTTCTGGGGGGAGAAGATGGGAGAAAAGCATTTCAGAAGCTTTAGTCATTCTCCAAGACACTACTTACAAAAAGGAAAGAAGAAAAAAAAGCAAAGAATTTATGCTCCAAGCTGAAAAGAATACAGGAATTCCCTCATCACTCTAAGGGACATGCACACAAAACAATTCAGTCTCTTCTGGGAGAAGTCACAACTATCTCAGAAAGAATACAGCATACCTGGAGTCAAAGCCCCAAGCTACGCAACAAGTTAGAGCTGTGCAGCACCCTTCCCTCAAAGGGGCCCAGGAATGCTGCGCCTGAGTCACCAGGAAGTAGAGCAGTGCTCCCAAATTACCACAGAACGATTAATGGAACTGTGTCAGCCCTGTGATGGGATGGGAAACACGTGACCTGACAGAGCAGACTGCTCAGGGAAGGGAACAGCAAGAGTTACTTGCTAAAAGCTGTATCGCTGCCCAGCTGTCCCGAATGACTAATCCTGACTGGGAAGAAGTTTGCTAGCTCAAGACAACAGCTTTGCATCCCAGATTTATGAAGGGGCACTGCAATGTGAGGAAGATCTAAATCCCTGTATCACAGCCTCCCGTGCATAGCTGGAGTAGGTGTATCACAACTTACACCTCTAAGGGCTCTCACAGTTTATCTTACCATTGTGTTGGTGTTTGGCTGCCCAAGGGTGCTGGTGTTCCCCAAAGAAAAGCCAGTGTTCTGAGTTGTTGTGGCTTGGCCAAACGGCTTGTTAAACAGACTTGTAGTCTGAGATTGCTGACCAAAGAGACCCCCTGTCGTCCCTGTTCCAAAGCCGGTTGTGCCTATAACACATAAATACCCTGGTTAAAGCCACCCTCAAGTATTTATCCAGACACACTACACTTCCACACTCAGCACACTCAAAGAGGGGAAAAAAAGCAGCATTAATTCCACAAACAGCGAAACACCCGGTGTCATCGGTACAGCACAGCATCTGCATCCAGATGAGGTAGTGCACACACGGTTATTTCATCAGGTTCTCCTTGTCCCAAAGTCAGTGTGAGGGTAACATCTGAGAACACAGCAAGTTTACCTCAGAAACCCACCCAAAAAGATACCAGCTTTGATATGACCAGTTTGTTCTCCCCTGCACCAAAAAAAAACATACCAGGAATGCCCAAGAGCAGGACGTAGGGCCAGAGCTGGGCAGCAGCCAGGCCCTCCCACACCAGCTCTGTTCTGTAACCCACACAGCTCTTACTCCAGGAACTCAGACCTGAAATTCAGACACCTCCTCCCTTTTCCTTCCCAAAGGCAAAGGGCCATTTACACAAGAACTTTTGCTCCTCATCGCTGCTGGTCCTGCCTCTGCAGAACCAGGGGCTTTCCTGGGCTGCAGAAATGCGTGAGCAAAACTGTCTGGGCGGGCAGTGGCTGTACCTTCAGCCATACCTTCACGGGGAGCAGAGGACACAGCCCCCCGTATGCTCATTTCTGTTCAGGACAGAGACAATTCTATCCCCAGACAGTATGGCCTTCATTAGAGCAGTCAGTCAACTGCATCTACGAACCCTAGGATTTTGATCTTCTGTTTACAGTCCAATTCCACAAATACAAACACCTCCTCGCTTTCTGTTAGCAACAGAAGCTAGGAAAAACAGCATTTGTATTTCACATTTTCAGCTCTACTGCTTTACACCAAGTTGCAAAGGGTACCCAGACTGGCTAGCACAACTGACCTGCAACACCAGACACACAAACCCTTGTATTGGCTATTTCACAGCTGGCTTTTACTCTTTGACCGAGGATGCTAAAACAGACAGTGTGAAACCAGGATGGCGCATTATGTAGCAGGTCTACATCCTAAGTCTGATGCACTGTGGAGAAAACCTCCTGGCAGAGCCTAGTTGGGCTGCTAGAAATTAGCTTGGCCCTTTCCAGGGAATTTATGCTTGCTCGTTAGCAGTAGTAGAATCTCGACTTCATCATTAGCCACTTACGCAATCACCCTACTGATCATTAGCAACATCCCGGTAGGTTTCCCTCACACAGCTTCACTTGCTCGTGTGAACTAGCTGACCAGCCAGATGCTCTAATCAACTGTCTTCCTGCAAACCTTGGAGGATGCAGAGAAGCCTGCAAGCCCTGAAGAGTCAGTGCATAGAAATTTCTATGGCAAAGAACCTGATTATTCATTGTTGATAACCCAACTAGTAACACCAGTAGTAACTAGCTCATGCCAGTGTTACTCATCTTTAATGACAGACTTTTAAAAAGCTGGACAGAGTATTTGCATAGCCTGTCACAGTAACAACAGGCAGTACTTACTGGTTCCAAAAGCGGTTTTGTTCTGTCCGTATGAAAAGCCAGTGTTGGTCGTAGAAGAGCCAAACAGTCCCGTAGCTGTACTTGATGTAGCAGTAGAAGACCCAAACAAGCCTGCAGCTGCTCCGGCTCCAACAGGATTTGAGGGCCCTTTCCTATTTGCCTGGTAGTCTTCCAAACGGAGTTCCTAGTAAAGGACAATCCAGTTCTCTTTACTCAGGTAAGGTCAGAGCAGTGTCATTAGCATGTTTACACAGCACTAAGCCAGCTCCAGGGTGAACCTGAAACAGCTCTCTCTTTAACAAGGACACCATAAACAGGACCTAAGCTCAGAGGGACCTCAGCAGTTCAGGTCTGGGCATCTTTATTTCTACTTTTCAGACCTTTTGAGTGGAAGTCTGATTTTGAAGTATCAAGTAAGCCATCCCTAATGGAAAGGCTTTGGGGTTAAATGCTTGGGAGCACCAGCCTGCAGTACACATCTGAGTGTTTTGCTCGCCTCTGCCATGATGTCAGCAGCACAGGACTGCTCCTGACACAGTCTCTCACCCTTCTGGTACAGGCAGAGATGGAATTTCAGCTTTTCAAAAACTGCAGTGAAGCATTTAGCAATAAATCAAATTAACACAGCAATGCATTGTTGACGATGCCTCTCTTCTGCGAGCAACACAGACACTGAAGATTGCACTCATTAATAAGCATACAAGATACTACAGTCAGAAAAAGCTCTAGTAAACCAGTGCTAACGAACAGTCAAACAAGGTAAATGAGTCTGAACACTCATCAACTGACCTCAAGGGATTTGCTTTCATATTCTTTCATAGCAGTAATACACTGGTGCTTGGTATTGATGTTGGTGCTCACTCCAGATTTTACCATAGTATCTGTACCAGTCGGAGGCTGCAAGAGAAGAGGTTAAAATCCAGCCAGACTTTCGTTAACACCATCCCGGTCCTGTGCTGAGCGCAGGCGTTAACAGCGCCTGTGAGGGGCTGTGAAGCTGCATGGCAGCCACACAGCCGTAGCCTCAGCCAGTGGCAACTGCAAAATTTACCCCAGTAACAACCACCCAGCGCAATTCTGTCTTCGGTTTCACTTGAGAAGCAGTTACCTAAACTTGTGATACAAACTCTCCAGTTATGCATGGACTTCATTATATCCACTTCCCCCCACCCGTTAACTTGTACCATGGAAGACTTGTACCATCAGACAGCCCAAGTTGCCACCAAAGCCCTGGCTACATCCCAAAACAACACACTCTGCCGTATTGGGTCAGGCTGGAAATGAAGAGGGACAGGATTTGCAGGGACAGGAGCTCTTCCCAGCAGGCAGCAGTTACCCTGTTTCCATGATGGCTTCCTCTAGGAGCCAGCCTCCATCTTCAGCTGCCACAGAACTTTCCAGACAGTAGTCAACCCTTTCTTAAAGGGGACTCAGCCAGAAAGTACACATGGCATCAGCCTCCATGTCTCAGCTTACACTTCCAAAGCCATACTGACTTAGAGAAATGCATTTATTTTGGCCTGTTCACCCATACAGCTTGTTAGAAACTTCACATCGATCCCCGTGACTTCTGTGGCACTTCCCCCTGCCTGAGGCAGCTCGATTTTAAGAGCTGCTTGACCTCTTGGGCTGTTACGCAGCTCTGAGCCACGCAGGTGCCGGCAGCTTGAGAAGCCTGACAGCTCAGAGCGAGGAAAAGGCAAGCTCTCTGGTGTTAATGACACAGGCTATTTCCACTGCAACAGCTCCACTAAAGGGGATGTTCCCCCAAATCTTTTCCCAACACCATATGCTTGCGCACAAAGCACTCATTCCTTTCAGCTCAGTGACCAAGGCAGCACTCTACACAAGCAACTGCAAAGCACAATGCTTCCTACAGTAAATCGGCTTGGTTAGGAAGGAAAACCAGAACTTACGTTAAACTTAATAGTCGTGCCAGTTGGAGCAGTGGTAAAACTAGTCGGGCCAAAGAGCGAGCCAGATGTACTCCCAAAAGGATTGGAAGTAGTATTAGTGGTTCCAAAGAGACCCCCGCTGCTGGTACTGGTGCCAAAGTCTTCAAAAAAAAAAAAAAGGTCAGTACTAAACCAAGCCTTAATTTAAAAAACTTCAACCCAAATATTTTATTCAAATAACAGAATAGAAAAGGATTCCAGCAGTGCTGGAGCCCAACACTCTGCTAATGCGAGACTCTGCTGTAGCAGACTGCCCCCAACTCCTCACCCCAGGAGACACCAGACCCCCCACCAGACCCACCACTGGAGCAGTTCGTTCCACTCCTGACAACGCCACAAGAACTAAATGTGAGAGTGACGTCCTGCTCCAAAGGGTCTGCAGAGACCTGCTGCTGCTTCGGGGAGTTACTGCGGCGTTTAAGGGGCATTTCAAGCATTCCAGCACTGGCAGCAAACCCAACTAACTGCTCAACAACTGCAGAATAAAGCGCTACAATCGAGCGGCACCAACAGGTAGAGGACAACAGAAAACACCAGCCAAGCACCTTTTCCAGCTTGTTCTAAAACTGACAGCTAGAATCACAGCTGCAGGGTTTGCAGCTTGTCAGGCTCACTCTTGGCTACCACAGTAACGCCACTCTGTCCTTCAGGAGAAAAAGCCAACACCACCCCCCTATTAGCACACGTCCCGCACCCTCCCATCAGAGTGGACAAGAGAACTGCAGCAGTTCTGCTCACTTCCAAACCCAGCTGGCTTGTTCTGAGCGAAGGCATTGCTTTGGGATGAGAAAAGGCCTCCACCAGTGCTGGTAGTTCCAAACAGGCTGTTTGACGTCCCGGTTGATGTTCCAAACCCAAAGCCAGTGCTTGTGGAGGAGGTGGCTGGCTGATTAAATGTAGTTGAACCAAATAATCCTCCTAAAGACAGAAACAGGCTGTTAACCATTTGCAATCGATTACTTGGGTGGATTTTTGGTTGTTTACCCCCACGTTGATTTTTGGCATTAAGTTTATCTCTTCCCCCAATTTCTTAGTACCACATTTCCCTCAGGACCACATCCTGCACTGCAGCCCAAACACAGCAATACCTGGTTTTGTCTGCGTGCTCCCAAAGAGGCCTCCGGTGTTATTGTTCGACCCGAAGGCCGATGTTCCAAACGCTCCTCCACTGGTAGTACCAAAGCCGGCATCTGAAACACAGCGTTACAGCTTAGAGGAAACCACATCCAAAACACACGCACCAGAAGCGAAATGCTGACACTGCCCTGTTCACTCTCCGAAGGACGTTTGTGCCCAGCTTCCTACAGATGGATGTCTGGGATATGTGCAGTGGTGCAATTAACATCTACACAGAGCCATCCGAGCCAGGTGCTTCCCCAGCATGCAGATTCCTCTGCAAGGCCTCGGACATGTCTTACAGCCCCTGGAAGCTGTTCTGCTCACACCTTGGTTTAGGAGCGGTGTGGACAGCATTACTGTGTTTCCTCCCTGACACACAGTTGTACACAGCAGCTTAAAGCTTGCCCAAACCCTCGCTCCCTGGGGTATTCACACCACTTATCTCTCCAAGCCACTCAGATGACAGGCTTTTCCTCTCATGTGTTGCCAACAAATCTACTTGCAGCTGAAAGGGCCTTCCCACCGTGCCCTTGGAAAAACAGCCTTCATTTAAGTGTTTGAGCTTCCACCATTTTTAAAAGGGCTGCACGAACTAAACACTTTTGTTAGAGAAGCCCAAGGCTCTCGAACCCGATCCACAAGCACTCTTCCTATCCCTGCAGAGCCGCCCTGTTCCATCACACACCCCTCACCCCCCAATTCTCTGGCTGCACCTTGAGGGAAAAAAAAACACAGAAGTTTGGAGGCATTACTTACTTTGCCCAAAAGTTGAAGTTGTCCCAAAGCCAGTGCTGCCTCCAAAAGGCGTTCCAAAGGATTTGTTAAACATTTTCAGGATGTATCAGGTCTTCCCCAAACCTGGAAAGAAGTTTACCTTGAAAACTAATTTTTTCATCTTCCTCGTTGTTGAGGTACACAAGCTGAGTACATGAACCGTAAAACACATGACAGTGACATCACAAGTAAGCTGCCTTCCCCCAAGCATGCTGCGCAGTGGGGGACAGGCAGGAGGGAAAGAGATGTCCCCAGAGGGGCCTGGCCAGGCTGGAGAGGTGTGACTGTGGGACACTCGCGGGGTTCAGCAAGGCCAGGGGAAAGGTCTTGCCTGTGAGTCAGGGTGATCCCAGCACAGCAACAGGCTGGGGGGATGGATGGATGCAGAGCAGCCCTGAGGAGAAAAACTTGGGGTGTACTGGGGGATGAGAAGCCCAACCTGACCCAGCACCATGCACTGGTAGCCCAGAAAGCCCCCATGTCCTGGGCTGCATCCCTGGCAGTGGGACCCTGGGCTGGGAAAGGGGGATTCTGCCTCTCTGCTCCGCTTGGAGACACAGACTCCCTGGCAGCGCTGCCTCCAGCTCAGGAGTCCCCAGGACAAGGGGGACAGGGAGCTGTGGGAGCCAGTCCCCAAGAGCCCCAGAGGTGATGGGAGGGCTGGAGCCTCTCTGCTCTGGAGCCGGGTTGGGAGAGCTGGGCTGGCTCAGCCCGCAGAAGATAGAAGGCTGCTTCTGGGGAGAGCTCCGAGCTCCTTCCTGTCCCACGAGGGGCTCCAGGAGAGCTGGAGAGGGGCTGGTGCCCAGGGCAGGGAGGACCAGGCCCAGGAGAACGGCCTTCAGCTGCAGGAGGGGGATGGAGAGGGGCTGGGAGGCAGAAATCCTTCCTGGGGAGAGGGAAGGCCCTGGCACAGGGTGCCCAGAGAAGCTGGGGCTGCCCCTAGATCCCCGGTAGGGCTCAAGGCCAGGTTGGATTGGGCTTTAAGCACCCTGGGCTTGGGGGGTGTCCCTGCCCATGGTGTGGGGGCACTGGGGTCCCTTCCCACCCACACTGGTTGGGGGTTCTCACCCTTAATTATGGCCAGATTTTCTACACGTCTCAGACCAAAAGCAATTAACAAACATCACTCCTCCCCTGACCCAGGCATTCTCAAAGCCTCTGGAACTCCTCACCCTAGCAGCACTTCCCACACACGATCCTCATGCGCTGCCCCTGCGACGCTCCCCAGATCCTCCCTGACTGATCTGCTGACAAACTGTTTGCCAACTACTCTGACTGAGGCAAGGAGGGGAAGCGCCCAGCACCGAGCTGCAGGAATACACCATGCATCTGCTTCCCCTTTACTGCTCACAGGGTTTTCTTAACTTTCAGAAGGTTGTTGGGTTTAAACAGTTGTTCACTGAAGTTTTACCCCATTTAGGCAGGGGCCAGATTTCCCTTTAAAATGCCCACCCTTTTGCCTACAGATACCTTTAGTAGCCCTACCTGCCCCAACCTCTTCTCCAAGTACAGACACAATGTTACAGCTTCCCCCCCCAACAAAGCCAAGCTGAAATAAATTCACTGCAGATCCTCAGCTGTACTCCAGAGAAAACCGTGGCCTTTTCCTGTGCTGTGCTAACAGCTGTTAGCTCCGCTGTTCAAAATGCCACTATTACCCAGAAAAAAATTAACTGTTAGCAGCATTAGCCAGCCCAGGGCAGCACAGGACTAGTAATTTTAGAAAGCTGTAAGACATGGCCCACCCTGAGGATATTTACAGAGCACTAGGTACTACCATAGAAGATAATGCTGCTTTATGGGATGTCACGCTAGCTTTGATCATTTCAACCTTTTCGAACCCCTGTTTAGGTTCTCCAGGACAGCACCACATGCCTATCAAGTATTCTCTATCCGGTCGCCAGCGACTGACATGAAAATCAAAGCCCCATGTTCACCTCTGCCCAGGTGGACAGCTCTAAAGCTTCCTACCCCTGGCCCCTTCTGCACCCTCCTGACCAAATGGAAGCACGGACAGCCCACATGTACTGCCCAGCACAGCCGCTCCAGAGCAAAGTCACTTCATCCACCTGTCCATCCACAAAGCCACATTTGTTCTCCCCAAAGCCCCATCCCACCTTCCAGAACAGCCAGACCTAGATTTTGAGTGGCTGTAGCTATCCGCCGTACCTCTGCAGGCACCAGGGACTACAACAGCAAAAAGCAAATCAGTATCAAACACTTCTACTAAAGAGTAACTAAAAAGATACTTTGGGTAATCGTCAACCGCTCAGGACAACAGCACGTGGCAAATCTGTGGTGTTAAGAGTCTTCCCACTCAGTCACACACACGAGCCCTCACAGACAGCCCCGCGCACATTAAGAGCACTGTAAACATCTTGACACTAGTGTAGGAAACAAAAAGCTGCCCTGAGAAACTATCAGCGCACCCGAAGCCTGGAGCTGCCTCCTGCAAGATCGTGGTGCCACGCAACAGGACCCTTCCAGGCTGCATCCCACAACACATCGCAGCCCTGGCACCTGCACACTCCAGCTCTCCAGAAGCATGTCACATTCGCAGCACCAAAGCTGCTTTTTGTCTTCCAGCAGGACCTGGCTCTGGACAGCAGGACAAAATGCTTCCCCAAAATCCACCCTTGGTGCTCCTGCCTGGCTCTACGCAGCTTCTGAGAACATCTACCCCACAATTTGCTCTCAGGCCACCCCAGGGACTGAGATCCCTTCAAAAGCCCCTCCTATCCTTCCATACTCGCACAATGAATTTCACCCTGACAGCCAAACCGAATGCCTCCTTGAACTCCACATGCCTACCTCTGCCAACATCCTTCTCCATGTCTAGGGGTGTTCTCAACTCACTCTGCCCCAAGTGATCTCACTGAAGGCCAGATACGGTGTCCAAACACTTCTCAGTTTTGCTCAATCTTCTAACTCTCAAACACATCTGCAATTCACAGACCCCCTCTTCTGTCACCCGTCCCTTTATTTACGCTGCTGACTGTTCAGTCAGCATCCTGAGGGTTGTTACACGCCAAGTTCTATTTCAGATGAAATTTGAAACATAATTTTCTAACCACAAGCAAGTTATTAAATCTCTCCCACGGAGTTTGAAGCTTCCTCATTTCCCTCTGGCACCCACACCTCCTCACACACAGACCTTCAGCAGCTCAGGTTCAGCCAGCCCAGACTTCGGGCTTTCTCCAGTGCCCAATGCCATGGATGAGCTAAAATCCCTTTAACCCAGTCCAGTAGCCAGGGTGGGGGGCAGGTGGAGACAAAAACAACACAGACCATCAGCTCACACCTGCACACAAATTGGATATGGAAGTGCCCTTGGAGCCCCTGATGGTGGGGACAGCAGCACCTGCCAGGGGCTGGAGCAGGATTAATAGAAGCTGGGGTGTGGTACAGAATCAATCACAGAATCACTGAGTTGGAAAAGACCTTTGAGATCATCAAGTCCAACCATACCCATCCCCTACTAAACCATATCCCTTGATACCTCACCTACCCATCTGTTAAATACATCCAGCGGAGGTGGGAATAAGGTCTCCTCTCACCTTCCTCTTCTCCAGGATGAACACCCCTAGCTCACTCAGCCGCTCCTCGGAAGGTTTGCTGCTCTCAAGCCCCTTCCCCACCCTGACTGCCCTCCTCCAGGACCTCAATGTCTTTCCTGTAGCAAGGGGCCAAACCTAGACCCAGCACTCGAGGTTCGGCCTCGCCACCGCCGAGTACAGGAGCACAATCCCTTCCCTACGAGGCTCACTACCCCGGAGAAACGCAGCCAGTCCGCTAACAGGACTTCACCCAACCCGCCCGGCCGGCACTCTCCCCCCGCAACAAGATCCTGGAGCCAGGCCCACCGTTACCCCGGCCCCGCCGCACACCATTCCCCCCGCGCCCCGCCTCGCGGCCCGGCCCAGCCCCTTCTCCGTCAGAGCGCGGAACGCGAAACCAAAACGGCGCCGAGGCCGCGGTACCGGCCGGGAGGGCCAGGCCCAGCTCCGTGCGCCGCCGCAGCCCGCCTGCCCCTCCCCGCCCCGCCCGCTGGGGACTCACGGCAGCCCCGCCGGGCCTGCGGCCTCGGCCCGGCAGCCCGGAGCGGCGCTACCGAACAAAGGCCGCCGGACGCCCCGCGGCGGGCGGAGAGGGCAGCCCCGCAGCGCCCCGGTACTCACCGCCGGGCCCGGGACCGGAGGCCGCGCAGCGAGCGGGGCCAGGCCGCGCCGCTCGCGGGCGGGTTCTGCCGCCGCCGCCTCACGGAGGGAAGCTGCGTCACAGAGCGCCGCGCGCGCCTCCCAGGCACCACCGCGCGCCGCCACCGCCCGCCCCAACGGCTAGCCCGGCCCCCGCGCGGCGCCCACCCATTGGCTGCCGCTCCTTGAAAACGAGGCGGCACCGCCCCTTCGTGCCGGGAATGCGGAGCGCTCCTCGCTCATTGGGCGAAGCGGCGTCTGACGCCCGCCGCGCTCTGAGCGTCGATTGATCTGGCGCGGAGGAAGGGGTGGGGATAGAGGCCTGCGGAAGGGTCCGGAACGCCCAATCGCAGCACCGCTTCGCATCCGGGGCTTTGGGGGGCGAGGCTTTTCCCGACCGGTCCAATCCGAGAGCGTTTAGGCGCTTGCGTGCACAGCGCAGCGGGCGGGGCCGCGAACCTTAAAGGGGCCGCGAACCTTAAAGGGGCCGCGAGGAGGCGCGGGTGCGCAGGTGGTTTGGTGCCGTGAACTTCCGTGTCGCGACATTCCCCGTGTCTCGACATTCCCCTGGCGTGCCGTTCCCCCCCCGTGTCGCAACACTCCCGTGCCGCGACCCCCTCGTCCCGTGCCGCGGCACCCCCGTATCGCGCCATTCCCCGCCGAGCGCGGCGCGGCACGGCACGGATCGGCCCCGGTAGGGCTGCGAGGCCCTGGGCGGGGGAGCGGGGCCCGGCCGAGCGGCAGGAAGGGGCGGGCGTAGCCGGGCCCGGGCCATGGAGCCGTGCGGAGGGGGCTGAGCGGTGCGGAGCCGGGGCTGCGGCGCTGCAGGGCGCGGGGCTCCCGGGGCTGCGGTCAGGCGGGGGACGGGGGTCTCGGGGCCGTTGGCCGCCCGCGCCGTTGGGGCGGGATCGCCGTGGGATGGGGCGCACCGGGGCCCCCCGTCGCCAGCCCGCCCTGCACCCCCCACGCCGCGGGTCCGCCCCCGGCACCGGGGGAACGCGGCGAGCCCTGACAGCCCCGTGCTGCCCTTCAGGGGTCTCCTCGGGGCTGGGGTCGCTGCCGGGGGCTGGGGGGCGGAATCCCGGGGAGGCGAGCCTGTGGGCCGGGCATCCCTCCCGCTCCTCGGTCCGGCCAGCCGCAGGGTGCGGCAGGACCGCCCGGAGCTGCCCTTGCGCGCCGCTTTCCGCCGGCAGATACGGTGGCCCCGCGCTGCTGGGGCGGCTTCTGGCGGCTGAGCGGGGGGTGGCGGTGCTGCCCAGCCTCCTGCCCTCGCCGGTAACCGGCCTCTGCGGCGCTGTCCGTAGATCGGGATTGCCCTGGAGCCGGCACGGAGGGTGAGGTGAGGTGAGGCGGGGACCACCGGGCACTTGCCGGGACAGAACGGCGCAGCCCCCCTTTGGGGCTCGGCGCCCCTTGCCCGGGGGGAGCCGGGGGTAGCTCGGGGCCGGGCGCGGCGGGATGACGGCCTGAAGGAAGACAGCCGGCGTGACCGGGACTGATTTAACGTGGGTTTGACCCCCACGACGGTCCGAGGGCAGCTGGGCTGCGGCCAAGGGCGCGCCAGAAGGTTAAGGGATGAGTGGCTGAGGCGAGTTCGGAGCCGGCAGGAGCCCTGAGCTGGCAGCTGGCCACTGGGATGATGATCGGCTTGTCCTGGCTTGCCCGAGCCGATGAGCAGCGGCATTGTTGTCGTGTGAGGCGCCGGGCTCGCGAGGTCCCGGCCCTGCAGCCTGAGCCTTGCCCAGACAATGCTGAGCGTTCGGCTGGGGCGGTGCTGGATGCAGGGCTGCAGAGTGAGGACGGTGCTGTGGGTGCCTGGAGAAGCGCCCGAGGAGCCGCAGCTCCCGGCAGCAGGCAGCACCCTCCCTACATCATCTCTGTCCTGTGCGGCAGCGCCGAGCGCGGCCCGGAACAGTCTGGATGGAGGTACTCAGCTCACGTGCCCCTCCAAACAGACGGGTCTCGTGGTCCCCACATCCCGCTGCCCGCTCCTCCCCGCTGCATGCGGGTCACCACTCTGCCTCTGCTCGCTGTTGTACTTGGGCCTCCGGCGTCCTGCGCCCCCAGGACGGCTCTTTTCGGCTGCCTGCCCTTGGCGCCCGCCGTAGGGCTGTGCAGCCCTTAACGCGGGTGTGAGGGGCTGCCTCTGCCCTGGTTCCCCTGCCTCCCCTGTGCGTGCAGCCCTGCGTGGGACTGGACATTGCGGGAGGGTGGAGAATCCCTGTCAAACTTGTGCTTGTTGGCTTGTTTTCAGGTTCATCAAGATGTTGCAGGTGCCACTGCCCCTGGATCGAGACGGGATCCTCTTTCGGCTCCGTTTCACCACGCTGGCCATTGGGACTGTGCTTTGTCCGCTCTTTGGTTTCCTTTTCTGTGTGATCTGGTCACTGCTGTTCCATTTCCAGGAGACGACAGCAACCCACTGTGGGGTAAGTGACTCTCATCATCAAAATGTCCTCTTACGTCAAGGCTGCTCAGCTAGGGCAGGTGGCGGGGTGGCAGGGATCCTCTCTTCGCCTGGGCTTTCCCACCAGACATGTTATGGGATCCCAAGCAAGCTGCTTTGTCATGTTCATGATGCCTCAGGACGGGCAACATGAGGCTTTGGCTTTTTGAAAGGGACCAGGGGAAGTCCACACTGGTGAGGCTGTACCGAGCACGCTGGTGGGGACTGTGGTCAGGGATAAATCTGGTGAAGCTGCAGATAAATATACTGTCTGGTGCGAGAGTTGGCGCAGCTTTTAGGAGAGGACTCACTGCCCTGAGGTCTGGAATTCCTCCGAGGAGTCACAAGTACGTACCTGGGCAGCTCAGGTAGAGTGGGGCTACCTGGGTTTCCCTGAAGGGATGAGATCCAGTTCCCTGCCCAGGGCTTCCAGACAGCCCCAGCACAAGGTGGGTAAGCAGCTGGGGACAGGGGCAGGCATAGGTGGTGGCTCTCACAGCAGCAGGAGAGGACCTCAAGGGTTTTGGGGGTCTGTGTTGCTCCTTGAGCCTGCAAGCAGTGGGGTGACGCGGGCTGATGGCAATGATGAGATCCCAGAGCGGGGGGGTGAGGCCGAGCAGTTTGATTTGGAGAAATATGTGATGTGCAGACCCAGGGTGTGGTTCTGTCGCCTCCTTGTGACACAGGTTTTTAGGACAGGGCAACAAGGGGGGTGCCCAGGGGATCACCTCTGGAGACCACCCAGTCCCATCCCCAGATCAGGGTCCCCTCGAGCAGGCCACACAGGACGGCGCCCAGGATCACGGGTTGGGATGGCTCTGGAGATGGAGGGAGACTCCCCAACCTCTTTGGGCAGCCTGGTCCAAGGGCTCTGACACCCTCCCAGCAAAGAAGTTCCTCCCCAGGCTCAGGGGGAACTTCCTCTGCTCCAGTCTGTGCCCACTGTCCCTGGGCACCCCTGAACACAGCCTGACCCCTCCTCCTGAGCCCACCCCTCATGGGTTGCTCAGCACTGAGAAGATCCCCCTCAGGCTTCTCTTCTTTGGCCTGACCATCCCCACGTCCCTCAGCCTCTCTGTGCCAGAGAGATGTTCTGGTGCCCTCAACATCTCCACAGCCCTTTGCTGTCCCCTCTCCAGGAGCTCCCTGTCCTTCTTGCCCCGGGGAGCCCAGCCCCACACACACTGATCCCAGTGAGGCCTCCCCAGGGCAGAGCAGAGGGGCAGGAGAATCCCTCTGACCTGCTGCCCACACTTCTGCTGGTACCCCAGGATGCCGTTGGCTTTCTTGTCCCCAGGACATGTTGCTGGGCACGGTCAGTCCCGGGGCTTCTCCCACAGAGCTGTCACTCTGAACATCCACCCTTCCCTTTCCCCCCCAAGCCCCTGGTACACCAAGCATGGTGCCATATGGCCATTGGGGTCAGGTCTGTCCCCTCCAACTCCTTGTGCACCCCCAGCCTGCTCGCTGGTGGGGTGAGGAGCAGAACAGCCCTTGGCTCCACAAGTGCTGCTCAGAAGGACTGAAAACATCTCTCTCTCTGTCACCAGTGCTGTTCCCAGCACAAATCCGAACTACAGTCTTGTACTGGGTGCTGTGCAGAAGGTGGCCTTTAGCCCAGCCTTCAGGTTCTGCCTGAGGAGCCAGCTCCTCCTTGGATGCCTCCAGAGCAGCCGACCCAGGGAAGGCCTCTCTGCAAGGTGCTGGGGGTGCATGGGGCTGACTGGCTTCCAGGCTGGACTGAGCAGGGCTGTGGAAGAGCAGCTTACCCAGTGTGTGGCTTGGGAGATGCCCAAGCTGTGAAACTCTGGCAATTGGGAGTTAACTTCTCCTGCTGCTAAGCTCCTGCCTGAACGCCGTCTGCTGTTGCTGTCGGTTCTTTCTGTCAGAGTTGGGCTGACAAGACCTCGCACCCTTCTCTCCTGCCCCAGGCCCAGGGGCAGGGAACGGGTAGGGGACCGCAGCTGAGTAAAGGCAAGGAGTAAAGCTCAGGAGGTAAGGAGCCCGAGTGTGGCCCTGAGCTGGGCACCCCGCTGCCCGGGGTCTGTCCTGGCAGGGCTGGCAGGCAGCGTGGACCTTGGGCATGAACCAGAGTTCCTCCCACCTTCCCTGGCTTTTGTGAAGCCTCGGAAAGCTGGAATCAAAACTCACTGGCCTTGGTGACTATTCAGCAGGGATCCTTTATTGCAGCACTGGGCACACAGGGCTTCACTCCTCCTAATGTGTGCCCCTATTAAAGCCAAATTTCTCCTATTTATACAGATAACTATACATATTCATTATAATGTCTAAGAAAAGGCAGGGTTGTGCAAACAATTTCCAGGAAGTCATTTGCATTAACTCCTCCCAGGTGGAGCATGCTCAGTGACACTCGGGGGGGCTTCTGGTGGTCTTCAGGGATGAAGGCTGGACGTCTTCCTCTCTCTCAGTGCCTGCTCTTTACAATTTTCTCCATAGTCTCAAAAGCACATTCCTGCACAGACTTACAGGAACCCCTTTTAGCTGAAAACAAGGTGTACTCTGTCTCTTAATTGGTTGCTGGTCTCATTATTTGTTACTTCCCTATCTTCACTTTCTTTATCTTCAAGGCTGTTCTACTGTTAGGGTTACATTTTGTACCTGCTCCAATGAAACAGTTCACATGCTCACAGCCACATTCTACTAAAATCCCAAACACACAAATACTGTCTGTTCTCAAAAACAGGCAAATTGTCCTTTTATTAAAGCTATATTAATTAATTGTCTCTTAAGCTACATCACCAAATCATTTGAAATGGGAACAAACTTATTCAACCAAAAAAGGCCCCCCCAACGAGTTTTAGGATCAGGGAGGTATGCAAACACGGCACAGTCGCTGTGCCCTTCCCCACGAGCTGCTGTCTCCTTCCCAGGTCCCTAACTACCTCCCCTCCATCAGCGCTGCTATTGGAGGTGAGACCCCGCAGCGCTACGTCTGGCGCCTCTGCATTGGCCTCCACTCGGCCCCCCGCTTCCTGGTGGCACTCGCCTACTGGAACCACTACCAGAGCTGCCACTGCTCACACCCTCGCTACCTGCGCTTGTGCCACGTCAACCTGCTGCTCAGCCTGCTCGAAAACTTCGCTCTCCTTATCCTGACCTACGTGTCCTCATCTGAAAACTATGGTAGGTGTCTCCTGGCATGCTCTGCGCCGGCCGTCGGGCCCCTGGCTTGTGCGCGGCTGCCGAGGCTTGGCAGGGCTCAGCTGCTTCGTGCCAGTGCTTTGGGAGTCGTCAGGTGGGAGGGAAGAAACAGGAAAAATAAAGAAGTTCCACTAAAATTAGTATTTATAGAGCAAAATTACATCTGTAACGTGCGAATTGCAGTCTTCTGCCCAAAATCCTTTGTTGCTGATCGTTGGCCAAGACCATGGGCTGAAGTTTTGGGTGAAGCCTAGGACCTCAGCGCTCGGTGCCCACTCGTGTGCCAGGCCATGTCAGCACGTCTCACCTCTCTGCTGAGCTTTGGCCTTGGCTCTGAGCTGGCTTCCCGCCTGCGCATTGTTCCAGCTGCCTTTTAAACGCCCTCTGACAAAACTGTCAGGGTGACATTTCCTGTGTTGGCCTGAAAACCAAATCAGGAATTTTTAGGTTAAATCTGTGTGTGCAAAACACGGTCATGATAGGCTGGGAAATGTTCTTCTCCCCGTGGTCTGGTCTGAGATGGGTTTAGGTGCCAGTGACGGTCTGCAGTGGCTGCTCGGTCCTGAGATCTGGAGGAGGCACTGGGCAGTGACTTGTGAGGGCTCAGAGCCCCAAGCCAGCGACGTGATGCTGTGTCACCAGAAACAAACCCAATTCTGGGTCGGCTCAGCAGGAGAGTTGTGTGTCGGCTGTGCTGCGCTCTGAGGGTGGTGATGATGGGCATGGTGGCTGAGCATGCCCAGCTGAGCCCGGGCACTGGTGGGGCCGCCCCTCGAGCACTGGGGTTAGGGTCGGGCTCCTCACTCCCAGATGGACATGGAGGGGCTGGAGTGTGTCCAGAGAAGGGCAATGGAGTGGGGAAGGGGCTGGAGCACAAGGCTGATGAGAACAGCTGAGGGACCTGGGGGCTGGTTTGAAGGAGGCTGAGGGGAGCCTTGATGTCTCTGCAGCTCCCCAGAGGGAGGGGGTACTGAGGGGGGGCTGTATCATCTCCCAAGTAACCAGTGACAGGACGAGGGGAACCGGCCTCAAGTCAGGCTGGGGGAGGTTTGGGTTGGAGACTGGGGGAAATTCCTTCCCTGAAAGAGCGGTTGGGCATTGGACCAGGCTGCCCAGGCAGTGGGGGGTCCCCGTGCCTGGAGGGGTTCAGACCTGGGGAGACGTGACACTTGGGGACGTGGGTCAGTGGTTGCGGTGGTGTTGGGCTGGTGGTTGGACCTGATGGTCCTTGAGGTCTGTTCCAGCCTTAATGATTCGATGACTGTGAGGATGGAGTCACAGAGTCTCACAAAGAGAGAGGCCTGGCCAGAGCTCCAAGAGAGAGTTGGAGCAGTGGTGGGAACAGGGGCTGACAGAAGAGGGGTTGTCCCCTTGTGGCACGGGATGCGTCTGGTTTTGTGCTGAGTTATCTTCTACTTGCAATGAGTGGGCAGATCCTCTCTTGAATAGGTGCTTGCAGGGGGGACAGGGAGCCTGGACAGACTCCCCAGTTCAGGACAGACAGGGAGCTGCGGGAGAGAGTCTGGGGAGGGTATGAGGATGAGGAGGGGCTGGAGCATCTCTGGTGGGAGGGAAGGCTGAGAGAGCTGGGGAAGAGAAGACTGTGAGGGGATCCCATCAACACTGACCTGTATCTAAAGGGAGTGTCAGGGGATGGACTCTCCTCAGGGTGCCCAGCGACAGGACAAGGGGCAACGGGCACAAACTAGAGCAGGGGAAGGTCCATCCCAACGGGAGGAAAAACTTCTTCCCTCTGCAGGTGCCTGAGCCCTGGGCCAGGCTGCCCAGAGACGGTGTGGAGCCTCCTCCTCCAGGGAGATCCCAGCCCCAGGTCCTGGATGGGATCCTGTGTGCCCTGCTCACAGTGACCCTGCTCTCGCAGGGGAGGGAGGGAGGGATGGATGGATGGATGGATGGATGGATGATCTCCAGAGGTCCCTCCAAGCCTCAGCTTGGGCTCAGTGAAGCACAGAGCCATGCAGGCGCTGTTCTGGCTCCCCATCACAGTGGGTGTCTGGAGGTGCAGCATCCTGCCCACCCTGACGACGGGCTGTGCAGGAAAACCAGCAAACAAGTGCGTGAGCGCTGATGCCCTTGGGACTGGGCAGACAGCTGGCAGCTCTGCACACATGGCTGACGCTTCCCTCTCGCGTCTTTCTGCCCATCGCTCAGGAGCCGTGCCCAGCGCCTGCCACTGGCACACAGCGTCTGTCTGTCCAAGGAAGCTCCCCTCTGTTTGGGCACCCACTGGCTTCTGTTGGGCCTTCTGCAGGCCATGTGGTGGCTTGGGCGCTGCAGTGTGCTGAGCAGAGTCCAGGGACCTCCCCAGCCTTCAGGGTGAGGATGGAGATCTGCAGCAGAGCCTGCTGACCTGACATCTGGGCATGAACCTCCTGGGGGTCTGTGGTGCCGGGGATGTTCCTGCCCAGCTTGCCTGCCTCATCTCCTGCCAGCCCTTCCTGTCCCCACAGCAACTGTCACCCGAATGGCTCTGTCTGAGCTGCGTTTCACAGCAGAGCAGCAGAAGCCGCACTCGGAGCTGAGGCTAGCCCACTTCTCTGAGATTCCTTGTTACAAACTGATCTCAGTCTGGTGGGGAAGGTTTCAGACTGTAGCTGCCCTGCTGAGACGAGCACGGGCTCGGGGAAATCGTCTCAGCGGGACATGGCTCACGTCTTCCCTTCTAACAGCTGCCTTTGCCATCACTCCTCTGTGGTTTCCCTTCCCCTGGCGTCAGAGCAGAAGCGGGGAAGGTCGTTTGCATTTGGGTGGTTGGGAATTTGGCCAGAGGCTCAGTTCCTGGAGAAGAGGCTGAGAAACTCCTTTAAATATAACTACCTGGAGGTCATGGGCTTTGTGTGTGGCTTTGGGGGTTCGTGAGCTGCTCTGGCTTTGAGTTGTGTTTCCAGCCTGACCCTAAGTCCATGCTGGCTTGGCGACACGCGAGACGGCTGCGCTGCTGCTGGCGAGGCTGATGAGAGCTGTTAATTGCCGGTAGGTAATGCAGGAGGCCGGAGGACAGCCCTTTCTGGATGTTGGACTGGCTCACTGTGCAAAACACCCTCCGTGCCTCAGTTTCCCTACCCCTGGAACAACGGTGGTGATGCTGAGCTGCTCACGAGGGTGCCTGCAGCTTACAGCCGTGTGAGGCAGTGGAGGCCCTAGCACCAGGTCCCAGAGCATGTAAACTCCCTCCTGGCACCTTTGGGATAAATTTCCCAGCAATGCACTTTCCCCTCCAGTGCCAGGCTCACACGAGGCACACAGGAGCAGATCCATCATTAAATCCCCCTTCCCCTGCTCTTCATGGGCACAGGGGGTGCAGAGCCGTGCCATGCCTGTCTCCTGCGAACACCTTGGTCCCCGGATGCTCGCGCAGCATCTGCATACAGCAGTCCTCCGCCCTCCCAAAGCCTGCCCCGTGTTCCCCTGGTGCTCTTGGCTCAGATCTAACAGGAAACCTGTTGTCTTGTTGATTCAGCAATCCACGAAAATGCCTTCATCATCTTTATCACGTCGGCTCTGGGCCACATGCTCCTGACATGCATCCTCTGGAGAATGACTAAGAAACACACAGTAAGTCCCGAGGTACAGAAACTTTCCTTTCTCTTCTCTGTGTGGTGCTGGGGAGGGGGCTCTCGGCCGTGGTGGGGGGCTTTGGCAGCCACTCGCCTGTGAGATAGCCATAACCGGGCACTAAAGGAGTTAATGCTACCAGATGAAACTGGGAAACATGGTCACTGAAATTCATGGTTTCCCAAAGTGGGGAGGAATATTTTCATTTCCTATTTTCTGGTTTTCACTTAGAGCCAACATCTGAAACTGCCCCATTAGTGTCCTGTGGGTTGGGCTGGCCAAGCCCTTCTTCCTGCCCAAGATGCCAGTTTCTGAGCTGAAACTCTCTGTGCTGGGGAGCTGGGAACCTGCTGGTCCTGCGAACTGGGCATAGTGGGCGGCGGGCAGCAGGTGCTGTGGTACCCCTTCCCCCAAGGATCGCTGTGCTGAGTGGGCTGGCTGTGGGGCTTCTTCCCTCCGAGGGGGCTGGTGGGCTTGGGACTCACTGGTCATGCAAGTGGGGTCAGGCAGAGAAGATCCAGCCAGTGGCTTCTGGCTCTGTCGCCTGGATGCAGCTTTGGTGCTGCGCTGGTTTGTGGTGGGAGGGCGAGACCGTGGGCACTGGCACAGCCACAGGCGGGCACCGGCACAGCCACAGGCAGGCACGGCTGGACGTTTGGCTTTGCACGTCCGTGCGTGAAAGCTGCTTCTGCACACGTGTGCCTCTTGTGCGCGGCTTCGCCTGGGGCTTTGGGCTCCCTGGGCATTCCTGTCCTGTCCTTTCCTCCCTGGACACACGTCTCGCCCGACTGACCCCCAATCCAACCCTCCCAGAGTCTCCAGTATGAGATGGAGCAGGGTACCCAGGGCTCCCTGGACTGCGTCGCCTCGGGAAGGTGATTGCTTCACAGAGCAGAGACCTTCAGGGGACACGGTCAGAGGTGTGTCCCCTGATCCCAGGGCTGTGGCAGGGCTGGGAGTGAACCTCTTGGAAGGCACGGCACCTTTGTAGCCTATAGCATGGCAGCACGCCCCCGAGTTTTGTGTGCAGTGTGTTGGTACAGCACTGCTCTCAGCTCCTGGGATCACAAGGCCGGGTTGGGGCTGGGAGCTGGGCATGGGGGCTGTTCTCTGAGCTGGTCGCTGTGTGCGACAGGCTGTGGGCAGAGCGCTGGGGTGACGTGTCCCTGACCCATCAGAGCCAGAGGATCGGGTCAGGGCAGAGACCAGCCTGACACTAAATGTCTGGCTCTTCTCTGGGTGGGTTTCCCCAAGTTCATGTTGGGGGACACTGTGAGCATGGTCCTGACGGCGGTGTTTTGTCCCGGTGTGCCCTGCCGCCGTCGGGCAGCACTTCTGCCTGCCGGTTGCCCTCCTCTGCTATGCCACGTTCCTTACCCACTCCAAGGAGCTGAGCAAAGCAGGCAGGAATGGCTGGAGGGGGTGGCACGGCCATCCTGAGCCCATCCCGTGTGCCTGCGCACTTGTGGCTGGTCTGTGCAGCTGCTGTGAGATGGTGGCCTCGCTGGGGCTTTGCTGGGGGAGCAGCCTGTGCCCACAGCCCCACTGGCTCGGTGACACTGGTGGCTGTCACCTGGGCCCATGTGTGCCCACTGGCGCTGGAGCAGCCTGTGCATCTCCTGTTCTGACACTGCTGGGAGGCTTGTTTTGGGCGTGGGATGAGGGGTGCAGCGAACCTGCCCCCTTCCCTATCCCTCAGGACTCACTTGGGTTGGGGGCTGCTGCCAAGCCACCACATCTCCAGCCGTGTGTTGCAGAGGCAAGGTGGCAGCTTGTCCTTGTTACCTTCTCCTGGGTGCTGCAGGGCTTGGGCTGTGCTGCCGTGCTCCTGTGTCCTGGTGCACCGTACCCCAGCCCAGCAGAGGAGCATTTGCCCCCACCCCGGTCAGGACATGTCGACCGCAGCACATCCCTGGGTGGTGGTGCAGAGGGCGTGGCGATGCCCAGGCTGAAGGTGCCACCACCACCCAGCATGTTGCCACCACCCACCATAGCTTCTTCCTCCCATCTTGTAAAGGCTCCGCTGATGGCAGGGAGCTGTCTGCAGGTGTGCGTGGTGTCCCCCCAAAGCTGGGTGTCTCTCCACAGAAAGAGGACCTGATTGGGACCTGGAGCCTGGGACTTGTCCGTCCCTGCCTGGGAGCGTGATGTCCCCTGCACCAGGTCCCTGCAGGGCCATGTGTCAGCAGATGGAGCTGTCGCCCGAGGAGCGAGCGAGGGTGGCGGGCGACTTCCTGCGAGGAGGAAAGGGCCACGCGATGGCAGGGCGGCTGTCGGGCCGCATGTGTCTGTACGAGGCGAGCCGAGGGCTTGCCGTGCCGCCAGGTGTGCAGCCACGGGCACCATCCCTGCGTACAACCAGTGCCCCTGGTCATCACCGCCTGCTAGTCTGTCACGTCACTCTGCTGGTGTCCCCCCAGTGTGCAGCTCCAGCTGTGAATTGCTCCCATGGGGCTGGGCAGGGGCTCCTGGGGCTTATCCCACCGTTGGCACTGTGCTTCCTGAAGCTCCGTGGAGCACTGGGCTCCTGCACCGTGCTGGGGCTCAGCTCAGCGGGGAAGGTGGTGGGGCTGTACAAGGCGAGCACGGTGCTGCTGCCACATCCTCCTTGCCCCGAGCCGAGCTGAGCCTGTGGCTGGTGGGAACTGCTGCCTCAGCAGGAGCGGGAGAATTCGGGCACCGCCTGCTGAGCTGGCTGGGCCAAAGGCTTTAGGGGGATGTCAGTGAGCCCTACTGCAGGTCATGGCATCTAAGCCCCAAATTCTGGCTCCGTTTGTGTCAGTTGTGGCAGCTTTTCATTTGCCTTTGCTGCCCCCAGCCCTGGAGCCAGTGGTGGCAGGAGGGGACGGGCGAAGGGGGACGACTCTCTTCCCACGGTCCTCTCCCCTCTTTAGCAGAAGGTACCAGAGTGGAGGAACCCACTGATGGTGCCCAGAGGGATTCAGGTTCTCCAGGGCCAAACCCACGACTGTTTTCAGAACAGACTCCATGAGGGGGGCTGGAAGGCTTGGTCCATCCTTCCTCCTGCTCGGTCTGGGGTAGGAAGCAGGGGGTCTGTGCACAGCCCCAGTAGGGAGCCGAGCTGCAGCTGGGGAGGGAGGATGGGGCCAGCAGAGCCCCTTTCAAGCCCCGTGCCCCTCCCTGCTGCCGGAGGGGGCAAAGCTCCCCAGGTTTGCCGGAGTTGCCAGCATTTCGATGTGTGAGTGACAGGAATTGGTCTTGCAAAAGCCTTGCGTTAGTGTTGCAACTGCTTTCCTGCAAGGGCAGGAAGGTGCTGAGGAACTTGTTTGTAATGGGGAAGTACAGGCGGTTTCCAGTTGCAAGGTGGCAAATTGTGTGAGAAAGGAAAATAAAGCTCTGCAGGAGGGAAGGAAAGAGAAAGGCAGCTGAGAGGAGGAGGGGAAGGGGCAAAGCAGAGGAGGCCTTGGGGGAAAAGGGAAATGGAGCTGGAGAGCCTCCCACTACGGCCCCATCGTAGCTGACTGGAGGCAGCACACTGGGTCCTTGGTGCTCTGTGGTGGCGTTGCCCGCCCTGGCTGGCATCTCCACGCTCGTTCTCTGTGCCTGGCCGGCTGCACGCCCTCTAAAACCCTCCTTCCGCAGCTGCCTCTGCCGCAGCAAAGATGGTGAGCAGTGCAGCGGAGCGGAGCAGTTTCACTTCTTGTTTGCAAACATCTTTCCCCAGCCCCTGCTGTCACTAGCAGCGGCCTTTTGGCCAGGGAACGTGTGTGTCTGCGTGCGGCTGATGCCAGGCTGGCTGCTCCAGGCCCATCGGCAGAGCAGGTCCCGGGTCCTGCCGTGCTGCTGGTGCCTGGGAGGTGCTGCTCGGGTGTGGGTGCTAACCCCATCTGTGTGAGCATGGCGGGGTGACACCCTGCTCGCTCGGCTGCTGCGCCTGTCCCACTCGGCACTGGTTAAACCGTTTATGGTCGAGCTGCTGGAGCAGCACAGCTGAGCTGAGTTTCCAGCTGCTGCTGCCGGAGCTGTGCTGGCACTGCAAGCAGACAGTGAACACTCGGTTTCAGCCCAACTCCTTGGTCGCGCCATTGCCTAGCCAGCAGTCTGGTGAGAGCAGCCCATGGGGTGGTAGCGGTAGCTCACACAAGCCCTCTATAACTATCCTGGTGCAAAGCTCTTGGTGCTGGGGCAGTCTGTCTTTGGGTGCATGGCAGGGCAGCCAGAAATGCTCAAAGGGAGCAGGGCCCCGTGTGCAGCATGTTGCCTCGAGGGTGCTGCCATCTTCCAGGAAGGGATGGGTCCATGAGCAGCCCCGCTGCTCAAGCTGTCCCAGGAGAGCAAAGCTATTGCACTGCAAATTAATGTCAATCCGCTGTCCCTTTGCCTGTCCTCATTGAGAACTGGGCTGGGAATTCTGCAGGGTCCCTCTTGTTCCTCTCTGGAGGTGGTGGAAGAAAGAGGAGGCTCAATGCCTCCTTGCTGGTGTTTCCTACCAGCAGTCATCCATCCTCCAGTCCTTGGAGCCCAGGTTTAGGGGGTTGGGAGCTACCCCAGGACAGGAGAAGGAGACGCTGGGTGCCGTCTGCAAGCTTGGAGCTGTGTTCCAGGCTGGGGCTGCCATCTCTCCTTGCTGGGCTGCCTTCTGCTTCTGACTCACCTTTGTGTGCACGGGGAACGTGCCTCAGCTCAGAGCCTGCCAGCTGCCACACTGAATATAATTTGCCTGTGGTTTTCTGGGCCAGGCATGTATCCAGTGCCAGGGGGCTGGTGGGGGCTGTGAGACTGGAGTGGTTTGCAGGAACACTGGGTGCCCAGGTCCAGCTTGCCAGGAGGAAGTTGCAATGCCGGGGTTGGCAGCCGTGTGTTGCCAGCTGCAGCTGTGGCAGCCCCAGCAAGGGCCCCGGGGAGGCCGAAGCCAGCTGAGCTTAGAGCATCCCATCGCCGGGTGTCCGATGCCAGGCATGGGAGTCCCCTGCCCTGGTGTCCCCCTGCCCCAGTGTCCCCTGCCCCGGCATCCCCCTGCCTGGCCCTGCGGGGGAGCAGGGTCTGTACTACACAGTGCTGGGTCAGGCTTAGCGTCAGGCTTAGGGTGAGGGTTCTTCCTTCCCTGGGAGGAAGGGGTGCATGGCTCCCCCTCTGGGTCTGCCCAGCTGTAAACCATCCTCCCTGCCTTGCTGTGCGTCCTGAGCATTTCACGGCCACTCATCCCACGTCCTTGGGATTTTCTCTTTTTCCTCACTGGGAGCTGGAGGCTCCAGGGCATTAATCTAGGGGTCTCCTGCCCATGCTGCCCCTCCTCCTGCCATAGGACCCTGTAGGGTATTTCAGTAGGAGCGACCACCCTGACCTCACGCTGCAGCACCTTGTGCTGCCCTCTGCTTCTCCCCGGGCTCTGCCCAGCCTGAGCCAGGATTAATGAGGCTGATTAGGTGCTAATCCCTCATGCCAGGGCAGATCAGGCTCAGCCCGGTGCCCTGGAATTATACCTTTGGGGTGCTCGGTGCCAGGGCCCTCCCTACATGCCCCTGGGGCTGTGGGCAGATGCCATGTTGGTGGGTTGAGGTTTCTCAGTGGCCGCTGGCTTGGAGTCTGGCACCGTGCGCTGCTCCTTGGGGAAGGTCCCTGCAGCAGCATGGGCAGGATGCCCAGCCGCAGCTGGGGGGAACACGGGGATCGCAGGGGAGGTGTGGGCTCCAGAGCAGTACGCCCTGGTGCAGGAGGAGGTGGAGGCAGGAGCTGTCCTGCCTGTGCTTCAGGCAGCATGGTGGGAGCTCTGGTAGTTGCTGGTGCCCGATGGAGATGAATTGCTTGTCTGCTCGCCCGCGTGAACCTGGGCAGTGCTGAGCGCTGTTGGCGCTGCCCACGGCTCCAGCTTTGCTGGGGTTCCCCCTCACGGTGCTCCCTGGAGATGTCCCGGGAGGTTCGGCTGCCTTTGGTCACTGGGAGCCCCTCGCAAGGAATCCGGGGGTGCCTTAAATCCCCGCAAGCGGCAGCCTCCTGCAAGGCAAGGATTCGGGCCTGGTGCCACATGGTGCTGCGCGGCGCAGCGAGGTGCTGTGTGGTTGTCGTGGTTTTGCCCCGGCCGAGGGCCGCACCCCACACAGTCGCTTGTACTTTTAAAAGGAAGGGGGAGAGAAAGTTGGGGGAGAGGGGGAAAAGGGAAGGAAGAAAGGAGGAAAAGAAACCACAACCTAGAAACCAGAACCACGCAGGTTGGGATAAGGATAGTTTACTAAACAATAACCGAAAACTAGATATAACAATAACAGAAGTTTAAAGTACAAAATAGATGAAACTGGTGATACACAATGCAGTTTCTCACCAAACCACAGAACCCAGGCCGCACAGCTTAGAGCCGTCCCCGAACCCAGAAACTGCCCGTCCTGGCGTTGTCTCCTCCTCTTCCCCCCAGTCCCCCTTTATACTGAGCATGACGTAACTGGCATGGAATATTCTCTTTGGCCAGTTCGGGTCACCTGTCCTGGCTACGTCCCCTCCTTTCTCACTAGTAAGGAAGTATGCAGAGCTGAGAAAGGTCCTTGATTGCCCGGCAACAACTAGAAACATCAGGGTGCTATCAGCACTGTTCTCATCCTAACACCCAAACATGGCATTCCATCCACTGCTAAAAATAATTAACTCCATCATAGCTGAAACCAGGACATTATCCACCCCTTATTCCATACCATTTACGTCATGACCAGATCCAACAATTTTCTTTAGGTACAATCAGTTTCGTGTTTCACATACCCATATATGTATGTACACATGTATGCACACATACGTGCATACAGATCTTATTCCCTCAGTCTGTGAATCATCCCTCTGAAGTTGTTGAGTTCATTTATCCATGATTTTCAGGCTCCATTTGTCGTAACAGTTTCTCAGAATAATTGTATGTTCCATTGGCTCATTGCATGCTGCATCTCAGGCTCTTGACTGATACACCTGGCATGGTCCATGCTCATAGTCTGTGGGTCAGAGTTTATTTTCAAAGGGATAAAAAAGGAAAAAAAAAAAGTTCTTGAGAGGCCAGGCTTTAGTTCCATCATCATGGCACTGATTCTTCATTAACTTGTATGACTCTGGCTATAATGCTATGGTACAACATACAGCAATCATAACAATAATGAATATACAATAATGGGTTATTTGGCAATTATTATAATTTCTACTCTATTAATTATATTGGCTATTCTCACCCAAAATCAAATCCCCTTGAGGTACACATTCCTGCCATTTTATTCCTAAAAACTGGATTTCTCACGTAGGCCCCTTGACTTTACTTCGTTTTATAGCAAAACCGGCTTCTAAAAGGATTTTAATTACCCTGTTTCCTTTTTCAAAAACTTCCTCTGCTGTGTTGCCCCATACAATGATGTCATCAATGTACTGCAGGTGCTCTGGTGCTTCACCCTTTTCCAGTGTATTCTGGATTAGTCCGTGGCAGATGGTGGGGCTATGTTTCCACCCCTGGGGCAGACGATTTCACGTGTATTGGATGCCTCTCCAGGTGAAAGCAAACTGTGGCCTGCACTCTGGCGCCAGTGGGATCGAGAAGAAAGCATTCGCAATGTCAGTTGTGGCGTACCACTTGGCTGGAGGCAGGGCCCCTCTATTGCTGCTGATCATATTTGTTTTCCACTGGTTGCATAAAGGACTTAGAGGTCCTTTCAAGAGGATCAGACACATCAGACATATAGGTAGGCCTTCCAGTTGGTCTAGGGAACTGCCCAGTAGAAACTGGTGCAGCCTTCTTCCTGGCAGAATCTCGTTGTGCGAATGTTTTACCCCGCAGCTCATTTACTCGTGCTCGAAGGGCTGAGGTGGGCTGCATATCCCATTTCCTCATGTCCTCTCCATGATCAAGCAGGTAAAACCACAATGTACGTCGTGGTGTGTATTCTCCCTCTTGGAACGATGGACGCTTTCTCCCAGTAGCTGCAACATTGCTCCATACGGGTTGGGAGTTGGACACATTGTTGTCAAGTCGTTGAACCAGTTTCTCTACTGCTGCAATGACGGAGAGGGAAACATTGTCTTGGTATTTCCGGAGTCGGCAGGCCACCTCATTTACGGTTGGTGGATCCATATCAGTCCAGTCAATTACTGCCAGTGAATTGGTGTACCCTGCTGGTGCACTTCGTACAACCTTACGCCACATATCTGGAGTGCATAGGACTTCATCGGGATCAGCGGGAAGCCGTGAATTGTCCAGATCATAATAAATTATCTCCCGTACAGCTAATTCTCTCAGGTGCTGGATAGCTGTCTCTATGCTGTTACCCTTGGGTGTCTGACATGTAATATATTCCTTTATGGGATATCTTTCCTGCACACTTGACAGTAGTCGCCTCCAGAGGCTGAGGATTTCCGGCCTCCTCCCAATTGCTTTGTCAATTCCTCCTTCTCTAGCTAGGGATCCCAACTGCTTGGCCTCTCTGCCTTCTAACTCCAAACTATTGGCCCCGTGATCCCAACATCGGAGCAACCAAGTGATAATGTGCTCACTTGGGTGGCGGGTGAAATCTTTTCGAACCTCACGCAGCTCACTCAGAGTCAGGGATCGGGTAACAATCTCTGGTTCTGCCTCATCCTGATATCCTCGAGATGGCCCTGGTTGATCATCATCATCATCCGTCACTATGCGAACTGATTTCTTTGTGCATTTCCTCTTTTGTACGGGAGCAACAGACACTGGTGTGGGTTGGTTTTTCTGATCATCTGCAGTGTCTGCTGTAGAGATTACAGTAGCTGCAGTGTCAGTCACAGGGGTTGCAGTAGCTGCAGTGTCAGCCCCAGTGGTTGCAGCAGCTATAGTATCTGCCAGTCTGTTTCCTTTCCCTTCTCCCTCACAGTGCTGGCAGTGCTGACAGTGCTGCCTGCTATCAAGCAGTGTTTGATAAATAGTGGCCAGAGCCCAGCACAGTGCAGTAAGGTGTCCATCTCTGGGAAACCTACAGCAATTTTTCTTTAGGTATGCAGTCACTTGATCGGGGTCTTGTAGCTGTTCAGGAGTGAAGTTCCAAACCATCGGGCGTGAGAAAGTACCTAGGTACTTGCCCATACTTTGCCACATGCCCTGCCACTCGTGATTATTCTGTCTTGGAGAAAGCTCTTCAGTGGTATTCATAAACCTATGCCTGATATATAACAAAAACTGAACCATCTGCCCCAAACCTACCAATAGCAAAATGCTAGTTTGAATATCCCAGAGATATTGAAGATTTTCAAAAACTGCCCTAAGAGCTGTTGCATTTAGCCCAAAGGAAAAGAAAGCAGTGCCCCCACCATACTGGCTGCTGTTATTAACCCCTCCCTGTCCAAAGAATGGACAGGACAGCAAAACCTCATACAAGTACCAGCTTAAACTCATGATCATCGATATTATTGTATCATAGACCGATATCATAAAATACATTATAATGAAGTATGGGAACAAATACGGGAGCCGCAGACCTGAGAGAGTAAAGAATCCTGCCAGGATTGTATACAGCATGCGGTGGTTTTGCTGCCACAGCCTTGTGAATAAATACCACAACATCGTGACCAGAGATTGCTTAAACAACAGTGCTTATCTTAATTGCGATAGTTAGGGTCAGATCTACCGTTATCCCAACCGTTCGTCGTGCCCCACGTTGGGCGCCAAAATGACTGTCGTGGTTTTGCCCCGGCCGAGGGCCGCACCCCACACAGTCGCTTGTACTTTTAAAAGGAAGGGGGAGAGAAAGTTGGGGGAGAGGGGGAAAAGGGAAGGAAGAAAGGAGGAAAAGAAAACCACAACCTAGAAACCAGAACCACGCAGGTTGGGATAAGGATAGTTTACTAAACAATAACCGAAAACTAGATATAACAATAACAGAAGTTTAAAGTACAAAATAGATGAAACTGGTGATACACAATGCAGTTTCTCACCAAACCACAGAACCCAGGCCGCACAGCTTAGAGCCCGTCCCCGTACCCAGAAAACCGCCCGTCCTGGCGTTGTCTCCTCCTCTTCCCCCCAGTCCCCCTTTATACTGAGCATGACGTAACTGGCATGGAATATTCTCTTTGGCCAGTTCGGGTCACCTGTCCTGGCTACGTCCCCTCCTTTCTCACTAGTAAGGAAGTATGCAGAGCTGAGAAAGGTCCTTGATTGCCCGGCAACAACTAGAAACATCAGGGTGCTATCAGCACTGTTCTCATCCTAACACCCAAACATGGCATTCCATCCACTGCTAAAAATAATTAACTCCATCATAGCTGAAACCAGGACAGTGGTCCAGTGCAGCGGCATGCCACAGTGCCACGTGACGCAGCGCGGTGTCCCGAGGTGCAGCATGGCGAGCACCATGAGGTGTGGGACGATGCAGGGCAGCACCATGCGGTGCCATTGGGCGTGGTGAGGCTCCGTGTGGCACGGTGCAGGGAGCTGCCGCTCACCTTGCTGCCACGAGCGGGACGCTGCTGCCGCTTTGTAGCGCAGCCGTTTCCGCCACCGCGGGACCTGGATGAAAACAAGGCTGTTTTGTGACCTGCTTTTCCGGTGTGAAACTTTACATAACGCCTCAGCCCCGCCGCTCATTGTTACTGAGCCCCTGCCCCACACCACGCCACCAGCCCTGCACCCTCACGGCTTAGCGCCAGCTGCCTCCTGCATCCCTGCGGACAGGGCTGCCCACTCCAGAGGGACCCTGGTCAACCTGGGGACCTGCCGAGACCCTGCAGGGCGGAGGAGATGGCGGTGTCCCCAGATGGCGAAGATGACTATGAGACTGTCCTTCCTCTCTGGGATTTCCTCCCTGCCGTGACCTGTTTGTGCTCGCGGGGTGGCTGGCTGTGCCTGCCGGCGTGCTTTCCGGGGGGTAATGGAAAGTGTGATGTGGTGGTTTAAATTTTCCTTATTCTCAGCAGTCCCTGAAAATGGAGTTTTTGTCTCACATTGAAACATCAGACGAGGGGGAAATTCCCCTCCCACCAGAAACGGGAATAACAGCTCATGTCTGGGCCGTCCGTGGCATCCCTGGCCCCCCCGGATGGGGCTGGCCACCCCCGGGCTCAGCATGCTGGCAGCCCGGCACTGGCATGGAGTCAGTGGGGTCTCCCCTGCACCCCTCTTGGTGTTCAGCCGCAGTTTGGGGTTCCTCTGCCGTGGGGCTCCCTGCTCACCCCAGGGCTTCAGATCTCTCTCTCCACAGTGCTCTGAGCAATGGGAGAAAGAGAAGAAGGGGGATGGAGGCAGTGCCCACTGCAGCTCAGCTGTGCATGGCTGGGGGGCTGTTGGCAGCAGCCCTGGGCTCCGCTCCCACCCATAGCTCTGTTGGGGGTGGTGCTGGGGCCAGGATGGGGCCCCTCCAGTGCCAAGGTGGCTTGCGCGATGTCACCAGCACGGCGCCCGCCCCAGCTGCCAGCCCTTCATGTGGTTTCCTCCTCCCCGGCACAGTTGCGAGTGAGGGGGTGCAGCCGCCTGCACACCCCAGTGAATTCCCCGTGCCGGGGCGGTTGGGCAGCGCCCGAGGGAGCCAGGGCCACCTGCAGCCACCCTATGCGCAGCCAGAGGATCTACTGTCTGGTAGAGCTGTTGGCCCATCCTGGGGGAGCGGCGAGGGCCCCATGTGTGTCCCAGCACCGCTGCCGCCGGCTGGGTGCTCCTGCCTCTGGCCTTGCCCACGTTTGTTGGTGTCAGATGGTGCTGGAGAGTCTCACTGCTCCTGTCGCCCCTTGCTTGCTCATGGCAGTGAGTCCCAGGAGGTGAAAAGCCAGGTGGGAGCTGGTGGCACGATGCAGCCCCCATGGCAGCCTGCCCTCAGGCAGCAGCTCTGGTGATCTCCATGTAGGAGCGATCCCCTGCCAAAGGTCCACTGCAGCCTGCGGTCCTCACCCCGGTGGCTGTGCCCAAGGAGCCAGGGTGCAGAGGGGCTGCCTGTGCTCCTGGGGCTGTGGCAGGGCCAGGGCAGAGCTTCCCTGCGGAGGGGGATGACTGCCTCAGCATAGCCGGTGTCCGTGGGGGTGAGGGCCAAGCCCCTTGCCATGCCAGGCAGGAGGGATGGGGCTGTGACCCAGCTCTCGGCCTCTTCCAGGAGCGCAAGTCGTACAAGTGGAAGCAGCTGCTCTTCTTCTTCACCTTCATCACGTTTGTGTGTGCCGTGTGTGTCTACTTCCACCACAACTGGTACTGCAGCCCTGGAGGTAAGGGGGCCAGGCTGCCATCCCTCTGCAGCTCAGCTGTGCTGGGCCTGGATGTGCCTGGGGAAGAGGCTGGGGTGGTGCCTTGTCTGCCCAATCTCAGCCGGAGGCCAGGACATACCCCTGGGGGGGACGATGCCTGGCCACTCTACTCCTGCCTGGGTCCAAGCAGGGGACGAGCCCCGGGTGAGCCCCTGGCCCTGATGATACGGCCGCAGGTTCCCTTCCCTGCTGTGTTTCCTCCACCAGTGTACACCATCTTTGCCTTCCTGGAGTACCTGGTTGTCCTCTCCAACATGGCCTTCCACATGACTGCCTTCTGGGACTTCGGCAACAAGGAGCTGGTGGTGAGCTCGCTGCTGGAGGACAAGCACTTCTAGCCGGCCTCGTGCCGCTGCGTGCCACGTGTGTCCTGGTGTCCCGCATGTCTCCATGGGAGGTCCCTGCCAGCGCCTGGAGCTCTCTTTCAGGGGAGCTGGGGGCTCTTGCTGGGGACCCTGGGGGCCAGTTCCCCTGCCCTGGCTCCCTGCCAGCCACCGGGGTGGGCAGGGACCTGCAGCCTCTTTCTTTGGAGGATGTGCTAGGCGGGGCAGAGTTCTGCTCCCAGTGCTGGGGCACGGAGGGGGCAGCCCTGCCCCAGCTTTGCCTGGGTGGGCACATGGTTCTTCCTCCAGGCTGGGGGTCCTTGGCCAAGGCCCTCAGGAAAGGCTGGCGGCCTTTCGAGCCTCAGAAGAAGGAGTGCTTGCTGCCCCCTCATCTCTCTGTTGCACCCCCGAGGCAGAGCAGATGCAGCTGTGGCTGCTCAGGGAGCCTTTGCCACAGGGCTGGGGCCAGGACCAGGCTCCTTGTGAGCACCAGCGCCGCGGGCTGGCCCCCAGCATGGCTCTCCCACCCGGGGCCGGGGCAGGGTCCCGGCATGGCCATGCCTGCGCTGCCGGGAGGGGAGCGTCTTCGGAGGTGCTGGCCCCTGCGCAGCCCGCGCAGAAGCAAGGCAGGAGAGGACCCACGCTCTCCTGCTCCGCCTCGCCCAGAAACCCCTCCAGCGAGCGAAGGGTGCTTGTGAGGTGCTGCACTTCAGTTCCAGCCCAGTTTGAGCAGGAAGAGCCAGGGGGATGGTGCTGGAGGTCCCTGTTCTGAAGGTCCCTGTTCTGACGTCTGTGTCTGCACGGCTTCCTCCTCACCATCAGGCTTGAGCTGGGAGCTGCTGGGGTGCAGTGGTGCTGCCCTGGGAGGAAGGTGCTTGTGGTGACTCCCTAGCTGTGGGCTCTGGCTGCCGGGGGAGCGGTGCAGTCGCAGGGCAGGGAGGGGACAGAGCTGGGTGCTGACAGCGTCCCCAGGCTCCTCCTGGTGCACAGCGCTGGTGGGGGGGTGCTGCTGCTCAGCGCTGGAGGGGCTGTGGCTCCCGAGGACTTGGTCACATCCTGCACCAGGGCTTGCTCCCTGAGGCTCTGGGGGCCGGGGTCGTGGCACCAGGAGCTCTGGGTTTGGGAAGCTCTGGGCTCACTCTGTGCCACGCTGGGCCGTGAAGGACCAATGCAGGTCCCTGCTGCTGCCCTTCCACCGCCACGCTGGGACATCCCAGCCTCGACCCTGCAGTGCTGGTGGCCAGAACGCAGCCCCCCTGGCCAAGCCGGGGCCAGGCTGGCCTTGGAGCCGCTCCATCCGTGAGTGTCCCCACCTGTGACATCCCCACTGCGCCGGGCTCCATCCATCCCCCGCCTGCATGCGTGTGGTGTGCTGTCCTCCAGCAGCGGCTGCGCCTTCGATTTGAGGTTGAAATAAAGCACTGAGTATTTTTGTGAGCTCTCAACAAACTCTGTGGTGCTCCCACCCAGCTCGGCCAGTGCACAGTGCCCACCCCATCCCTTCCCAGCACCCGGGCTGGGGTGCAGGACGTGGAGCCTGAGTGCTGGGGTGTGGGCTGTGGATCCCTGGGGCTGGGGTGCAGGATGTGGGCCCTGGGAGGAGGACATGAGTCCTGGGGTGCTGGGTGAGGCTGAGGAGGGCTCGGGGGGCCGGAGGGAGCCGCTCCCGGGCTGGGTCCGCCCCGCAGCTGGCGGCTCCACTCCCCGCCTAGCCCCGGGGGCCGCTGACTCGCTGCGGGGCCGGGGCCAGCGCAGCCCCGGGCCGGGCGAGTACGGGGCGTGGGGGCTGCCTGGGGCCGCGGCTTCCCCTTGCCCAGTGCTGGGTGGTCCCGTGGGCCTTGACCTCACAGCCCCGGGCCGGGGAGCGGCTGGGAGGGGACCAGCCGTGAGCTCATGGCGCTGCTCGGGGCCGGGCCGCATCCCGCTGCCTCCCGTCGCGTCCTGCCCCGGGTCCCAGCTCGCCCCCGCGCTCCGCCGGGTGGCACCTCGCCCCGCGGGTCCGCAGCCCCTGCCCGCATGCTGCCGGCACGGGGACGGGGGTCTTCGTTGGTGCCCTGGCAAGAGAACCTCCGGCGCCGGCGACATCCCTGCCGTGGCACGCCCCAGCCAGGGAGGGGTCCCGGCGCCGCCCAGCTCTGCCCCGCGCAGCCCACACCGGGCCCCCCCCCTCTGTCGCCAGCGCTGCCGGGAGCTCGAGGGGTGGCACAGCCCCTCAGGGCCCTTTGGGCCCTGGCCCCAAAGGAGGGACTCCCCAGCGCAGCCCCCCGGACAGTGGTGGGGATGAAGGTCAGATCCTGCCGCTGTAGCGGGAGCTGGATACAGCCCTCAAGGGACCGGAGCAGGACGTGGCCGTGGGGATCCCCGGCGGAGGGAGCAGGATTCGGGGCAGCCAGGACCCACGAGCCCACCGGCGTGCAACCCCCGGGGATGGGCTGTGTCACAGGCTCCCCGGCCGGGGGTCTGGGGGGGCCATGCTGTGCAGTGCAAGGCGCAGCCGTGGGACGGGACATGGCCAGAGCCACCCTGCCCCACGGCACCATCGCCCACGCCGGCCCTCGGCAGCCCCCAGCTCCGGCCGGGAAATGGCAGCAGGGAACAAAGGCGGCTTGTGGCGGGTGCCGGGTCTCTGCCCTTCCTGCAGGAAGGCTCCAGGGCCGGACAAGGGGCCCATGTGTGCGGCGGCGGGGGCCCTGTCCGGCCTCGCTGGATCCGGCCGCTGGCCAGCACGTGCCGGCAGCCCGCGGGCACTGGCAAGGGGGTGGCAAGTGCGGCTGAGCAGCCGGAGCTGCTGCCGGGCGCTCGCTGCCATCAGCAGCCTCAGTGCTCAGCTGCCTGAAGGACCCAGGGTCCCCCAGGACACCCCAGCCCCCCGGCGATGGGGCTCTGCCTGCTGCCTGCAGCTTCTGAGTGGGGCAGGATGGGACAGAGCCTGAGCTAGGGTGGCCAGGGGGCTCCCAGGGACAGGACCTCCCTCTACAGCCCCCTGTGCCCATCCCTGCCATGTCCCCATCCTCAATGTACCCCTAACCACCGCATGCCACATCCCCACGATGTCCCCATTCCTATCCCTTGCAATGTCTCCAGGGTCCCCAGAGGGGAACTCAGTGCTGGACCTGAGGGGACATGGGGGCGGCAGGGTGTCAGGGCTGGCCATGGCAGGGGCACCCTGGCCTATCCCGGGCACAGTTCCCCCTAGGCAAAGACCATCCCCACCGAGACAGTGGCACTGCCACCAGCACCCTCAGCTCAGCCCTGGCAGCGTGAGGGGTCCTGGCCTCACTTGGGGGGCCACCGTGTCACTGGGAGTGGCTGCAGGGTTGTCCCCCTGCCTGAGGAAGGTGGGTGCATGTGGGAGAGCACAGGAGACAGGGAGACTGGGCAGGTCTCTTTATTTAAGAAGCAACTTGGGGAGCGGCTGGTTACAGGCGAGTCCTGCTGCCCTGCAGAGCCCCGGCACCAGCCAGCACGAGAACACACTCCTCCGGCAGCGCCGGCTCTGCTCTCTCCAGGGCTGGACTTCCCTGCCGCTGGCCCCAGCGATCCAGCCATGCCACACCAGGCTGCGCTTGCCACAAACACCCACCTGGGAGACCCCCAGTGCAACCACCGGGACCCTGTGGCAGGACGTGGCCATGCCAGTGGGATGCTCGGAGGGGGCTAAGCACCAGGTATGGCACAGAGGGGCCGAGGAACTTGCCTCACACCCCGGCTGGCGCAGGGGAGGGGGCTGGTGGGTCCCCGTGGGCTGCTCGGGGTGGGGGTGGAAGGTCCCTGTGGGGGGCTCAGGGCAGGGGGGCAGTTCAGCCACCCTGGGCACCCCCTTCTCAGGAAGCGTTGCTCAGTGCTGGGACCGGAGAGGCATCACCCAAAAGCAAACACTGACAGCCAGGGCCGGGTTGGGGGTCCTGCAGGGCTGGGGGAGCCCTGCTGCCCCCGGGGCAGACGGCCAGTTAGTGCAAACAAGGTTGGTATTATTAAAGCTGGTGGCTTTGGGCTGGTGGACCCAGTCCCACCATCTCTGGGGGGGGCAAGCGAGGCTCGGGGAGGTGTTGGGATGAGCGGGGGGGTTCTGGTGGTGCCAGGCAGTGTCTTGGGGGGTGTCGGGGCTAGGGCCATGGCAGGATCGTCTCTTGTTGGTCGCCGCAGCCCCGTCACAAGAGGACGCAGGGCTTCTTGGGTTTGGCTGGGACGGGGTTGAGCACGGCCCTCACCGCCTCGGTGAAGACATCCTTGATGCCCTCCTGGTTGAGCGCCGAGCACTCCAGGTACTTGACGGCACGGATCTGCTTGGAGAGGCTGATGCCTTGCTGGGTGGTGATGGGCGCCTGATTCTGCTCCTTAAGCCGCTTCATGGTCTCAGGGTTGTTTCTCAGATCCTTCTTGGTGCCAACGAGGAGGATGGGCACGCTGGGGCAGTGGTGGCAAACCTCTGGGTACCACTTGTGCTTGACGTTTTCATAGGAGGGTGGGCTGGCGATGGAGAAGCAGATGATGAAGACGTTGGTCTGGGGGTAGGAAAGTGTCCGGAGGCGGTCGTACTCCTCCTGGCCGGCTGTGTCCCACAGGTTTAAGTTAATAGTCCTGCCATCCACTGTGTTCTGGGCACTGTAGTTGTCAAAGACAGTGGGGATGTACTCCTTGGGAAAGGCATTGGTGGTGTAGCAGATGAGCAGGCAGGTCTTCCCCACTGCCCCATCGCCCACCACCACGCACTTGATGCTCTGCATCCCCTCGGCTCAGTGTCCTCGTTCAGCAGCCTGCAGGAGAGGAGAGAGGTCAGTGGAGGGCGATGTGCTGGGGATGGGGGTCACTGTGGCCCCCCCCACTCCAACACGCTGGGGGAATGAGGAGGGGAGGTCACACTCAGCTGCCCCTCCAGCCCAAAGCCTGGACGAACTATTCTATGATCCCCTGGCAGCCCCCACAGTGTGCAGCAGCCTAGACCCGCCCCCGACAGGGAGCCACATCCCCTGACCCAGGGCAAACGTGTGTGCCACCACAGCTGCCGAACCCAGGGACCGTGTCCTCCCCAGGACAGTGCTCCCCAGGCAGCCAGGCTGCCACAGCGCCCTGTGCCGTGCTGTGCCATGCCCGGCCTGCAGCCCAGCACAGGATGGCGGGCAGGAGGAGACGCAGCCAGGGGCAGATCTGGGCTGGGGGAGCCGTGGGCTGCTGCTGTGCACCGGTGCGCGGTGCTGCGCACACCAAGCAGGGCAGAGCCAGGTCTGGTGCCAGAGCGGGGCTGGAGAGTGGCCACTGGTGCGGCCCTTCGGGGCTGATGTCCGCTCCGGCAGCTGTGTTTATCCCCAAGACCGGCGCGCATTTCCCTGTTTGCCTTCCTCGGGTTCCCTCTGCAATTGCCATTAAGGGCCGCATCCTGCTCCCCTTCCTGCTGCGGGCTGGAGCCTGGCCGAGGCGTGGGGCACTGCATGATGCCGGGGCGGGAGGGTGCCCATCCGCGGGGCTGGGCTGGAGCCCACAGGCCCCTTCCCTGGTGGGGTCACTCAGCATTTATCACAGCCAGAGGGTTGTCGTGGCCGGGCAGCGGCTCACATGCCGCAGCGATGGGGACGGAGCGGAAGCATTGGGGATGCTGCATTGGCCCAGAGCCCCAGGTTGGGGGCACAGGACCCTTCCCCAGAGTGGCCAGGGCCTGGGCGGCGTGGCTGGGGAAGGAAGAAGGGGCTCAGCCCCCCGCCCAAGCCTCTGCCAGGCCAGACCCTGCCCCCTCAGATGGGGAAGTCGCTCTTCCTCTTCCCGCCCTGACACCCAGCTTCCTGCCTGCGGTGGGGCCGGGTGCGCCATGACCCCCGCCCTGCCTGGCGCCCTGCCTGAAAGCTGCACCCCTGTGGAGGGGCAGGATGAGCGGGACTTGGCCCAAACCCCACTGAGGCTACCCAGCAGGGTTGTGCCTCAGTTTCCCCACTGCAAAAGCACTTCCCCAGCAGAGGTGGGGGAACCCGGGTCTCCAGCCTGTGAGCGCTGCTGCAGCAGCAGGCCCATGGCAGGCAGCCCTGGCCGCAGCAGGAAGGCAGCTGGCCGCAGCAGCGCCGGGGCTGCTCACACAGCGTGGGATCCTGGACGGGTCACACGCGCACACCCAGCCCTCGGCCTCGGGTTTCTCCTCGTTTCGGTGGCAAACGCAGCCGGAAAGGTTCCCTCCCTCCGGGGGCTGGGGCCTCAGCAGCGGTGCAGGCTGGTGGCAGCAGGCAGCGGGACCCTGCTGGGGTCTGCGGGGCCTGGAGCTACGGCGGGGGGTCAGGATGATGGGAGAAGGGGTGAGGGGCAGGAGGAGGGTGATGGGTGCAGGATTGGGATGTTGGGCTCTGGAGCCGAGCAGTGGGAGACCCGGCTCTCAGGGCTGCACACGGATGCTACCCCCTCACTCCTCGCCCCCCTCCCCAGCACCCCATGCCCCGCTGCATCACGCCCAAACAGCAGCCGGGCTCCCATAGGACCTATGCATGCACAGCAGGGCCATGGCACCCCACATCTCCCCTGCCCCTCCGAGCTGCAGCACCCTATCACTTTGCCCAGGGCTGGGGGCATGGGGCGGGGGGTACCCCTGGGCAGCCCCCGGAGCAGCACGCGGCCACCCCTGTTGCATCATGGCTGGTGTGGTTGGGGCCTGGCTGGCCTGGTTTCGGCCTGTTTCCCCCTGCTGCTGTCCGCGAGGCTGGGGGGCACAGGCACCCTCCTGTCCCGCCCCCCCGCGGGCAGCTGGCCCCGCGGGTTTGGCTTTTCCTTCCTGGTGAGGCCGGACTGAAGAACGTCCGTCCATCTGTCCTTCGGATTTACGTTCCTCGTGCTCCCAGCCAGGTGCTGCGGAGGCTGAACCCAGCTGAAAGAAACCCAACCCGGGCAAGACCAACATCTTTGTACATCCCAACCTTTGATTTTCTTTGCAAAACCACCCCCGGGGGATGCTGAGGAGCAGCCGTGTCCCCAGGGATGCCATGGGGCAGGGCGGGAGGTGCACTGAGCGGCACCGAGCTCAGCTGGGCAAGGGGCAGGAGAATGGGGTGGGGGGAGCATGCAGGGGGGTTAGAGCCCCCCCAAACCCAGGGGTGCAGAAGCTGCAAAGTGTGGGTGTAGTGTTCCCAACACAGGGTGTCACTGGGGGGTCCCAGCTGGAGGGTGCAGGATGAGATAGATGGGGAGGGCAGGAGGTGGAGGGGTGCCGGGGGGGTGAGGGGCAGCACCCAGGAGCTGGAGCCACCCCGAGGTATCATGGCACCCAAGGGTGCTCTGTGAACCCCCAATGAGGCACACAGCCCCCTTGGGCATCCCAAGGTCAGAGGTGTCCCCAGGGGCACCCTGAGGTCCCTGCAGCTATCTGCATGCTGGGCAGCCATCCTGCAGCATGTGGCCGGGCTCGGTGAAGGGTCCCTGCTGCCCCCCCCAGGCTGGGGTCTCCTGGCTGTGACATGGGGTTGGGGGGATCCCCCAAGGGTTAGGGGAGCAGATGCTGGGTGCCAACCTGGGTCACCCTGCTGAGCTGGGAAGGAGAGGGGTCCTGCAGCACCCCAAGACCTCAGGTCAGGGGCAGCAGTTTGCTACCCTGAGAGGCTGCCTGAGCCCCCCAGGGAGTACTGGGGTCCTGGGGACGCCTGCTGGCAGAGCAGCCGGGGGGGACACAGCCAGATCCCATCCCTGCCTGTAAATAGCAGGGGAAGGACATGGGCGGGAAGAGCTGCTGGATTCCCAGGACAGTGCTGAGAGCAGGACGGACAGACAGGAGCCAGCCTGGGGGCTCAGGCAAGTTGCCACAGCCAGAAGTGGGGTGTGAGGGATGGCTCTCCCGGGGCATGGGAAGGAAGCAGTGACCTCCTGCCTGCAGGTCCTGATCCTATGGGGAGCAGGGCGGCCCCTGAGCACCAGCTACGGCCCCGCAACCATCCCATGGTGGGACATGGCACCATCACGGGCTGGTGGTGATCACACCGAGCTCAAGCCTCACACTCCCAGACTGGCTGTGGGCACCCTGGGGTGAGCTGGCACCTAGGGAGCACCCATCCCATCCCCATCCCATCCCCATTCCCATCCACAGAAAGGCCTGGGCAGAGTCAGCAGAGCTGCTAAGGAAGGGACAGGGCACAAGTGGAACCACTCATGCCCATGACAGCATTGCTGTTGCAGGGGAACAGGGGCGGTGGGTGGGGTGCAGGGGGGCACTTCTCCACGGCCCAGGGCCCCATGGGCTGCCACACAGGCAAGCAGTGAACGCGGGTGCACATGCCACCTGTGGAGGGGCCACGGCGAGATCCGGGTGCTGGCGCAGGTCCATGTTTGCTGTCGCCATCGCTGGCACCACGGGCTCCGGGTGCGGGGCCGGGGCCGGTGGCACCGCATGCAGAGCCCAGGCGCAGCCGTCCCCCTGCCTGGCAGGAACAGTGGCTCACCCAGGAGGGGCTCAGGCAGGTCAGAGCCCCCGCAGCAGCCCAAGTCCTGGTGCCAGGGACGTGCTGCCCCCCTTCCCAACCCTTCCAGCCACATCCCCCAGCCACGGCCATCCCTTGGCTGCCCAGGGAGGGTGAGGGGTGTTGCAGGGGACACCTGTGTCCCCGACTGACAGCTGCATGGGCTCTGTGCCCCCCCAGTCCCCACTGCAAGACACAAGAGAGGAGGTGGGAGCTGTGCAGATGGGGGCCAGGGCCCCCCAGCCCTGAGCTGGGGGTCACACAGTGGCATCCCTGCGGCACTGGGTAGGGGCCAGAGGTTGCCTGCAGTCCCTGCAGCATCCCAACACTGGGGCACCCAGCTGTTCTGCAGCCCCCAGCCAGGCCAGCCCCCACCCTGGGCAAGCACAGCCTGCCCACCTTGAGGCACTCGGGCAGGTTTTGGGGTGCTGGGCAGAGGGCACGGACGGGCGAGCGTGGCTGCGGGTGATGCACCGCAACCTCTCCCCCATCACCAGCCCCCGGGACGGGAAAAGCGACTCATCTCTTCAGCAGAAAAGGGAAGCAAAACCCGCGCTCGTCTCTCGCAGGCAGGGCATCCCCCCGCTGGGTTTTTCCGCCAGGGGAGAGAGCGACCGCCCCCATGGGCTCCCCTTCCGCTGCCGGCCCCGCAGCACCCCAACCCAGCCGAGCCAAAGCGTGCAGCACTGTGTGCCCCCTGCACCCTGCGCCCCACATACCCCACACCCTGCACCCTGTGTCCCACATACCCCACACCATGCACCCTGCACCCCACGTACCCCCACACCCTGCACCCCACGTACCCAACACCCTGCACCCCACGTACCCCACACCCTGCACTCTGTGCCCCACGTACCCCATACCCTGCACCCTGCGCCCCACATACCCCACACCCTGCACCCTGTGCCCCACATGCTGCACAGTGAGGCCCATGCCGCACCCTGCACCATGCGCCCTGTGCCCTGCTCCCCACTGCGGGTGCCCCACACCCGGCATCCCACCCCTCATGGGCCGGACAGCGAGTCCGGCACGGACAGATGGACAAGCCCAGACAGACGTGGGGCGGTGGGGCTGGGGTCAGCGCTGGATGGCTCCTGCTGCATGGGGAGAGCAGCACAGTATGGCCCCCCCTGGTGCTGCCGCCGCCCCAGAGAGCAGAAAGAGGAAACTAATAAAATCTATAAATACCCCGAGGGACCCTGTGGGCTGAGCGCGCCGGCTGCACCGTGGGAGCTGGGGGGCGGCTTCGGCCACAGCCGCGGCGGGGATGCGGTGCTGGCGCAGCTGCGATGGGGTCCCCACCCTGCGGGACGTGTCCCCAGGAGCGCAGTCACCGGTACCCCAGCTCTGCCCTGGGCTCTGCCAGCGCAGCTAAAATAACTTCCATGCTGAGTCGAAGGATTTTGATTTCCCTCATTTTCCAGCTGCAAGCTCGTCGTGACTAATTTCCTCATTTTATTTCCCTCCCGGGCCGGTGAGCTCGGCCGCCGGGTCCCGCTCTGCCCTCAGCACAGCTGTGGCTGCTCCCTGCCCTCAGCCCCAGCTCCAGGTGCTGCCCAAGCCAGCGGCACAGGGGGCCCGAGCCGGCTCCAGACCCCCACAGGCTGATGACCCCCGGCCAGCAAACCCCCTCCCCAGCCCAGCAGCGGAGTGGGACCAGCATTGGCCAGGGCTGCTCCTGGTCAGACACAGTTGTCTGGGATGGACAGAGGGATGACAGCTAGGATGGGCGGACAGACGGACGGATGGGGACATGCTTCGTGGCCTCAGCATCGCTGAGGTGCAACCGAGGCATGGGGTGCTGAGCACACCAGCACAAGGCCGGTTTGGCACCTCTCGACTCTACCAAAGCCCAGGCGTGATGCCTGGCCCCTGCTCCCCACCCACACAGGGCACGTGCTGTGCCATCACACCCACACTGCTGCTGCCATGAGTGTGCCGGCCTCCAGCACCTCCGGCATCACCAGAAATGCCCACAGATGCTCCCAGAAACACCTCCCCCTCCCCAGCTGCCCGTGCACTATGGTCTCAGCACCAGCCCCGCTGCCCATCCCAGCCAAAAGACCTGCTAGAGCTCAGCCCCAGCAGCAGAGGCTGGGCAATGTCCCCCCGTGTCAACATTGGCGCTTTAGCAGCTTCTTGCACCAAGAGGAGTGAGCCCAGTGGGACCCCAGCCCCTGCACCCACCCACCGGGCCGTGGCCACACCTTGCCCCTCGGGGGAGATGGTCTCCCATGGGTGCCCCTGCTCTGCAGCCACCGGCAGCAGGACAGCACCGAGCTAACCTGGGAGCTGGTCCCACGGGCACAGCGCAGCCCCCTCCCCCGCGCCAGGAGGGGCAGGCAGGGGAGGGCTCCCCAAAGCCCCTCCGAGGGTGACCCCGAGCCCAGGCGGGTCTCCCGGAAGCAAAGTCGCAGGGCCGCAGCACAGAGTCGCCATCTGTCCCCGGGGGTGGCCCCTGACAAGTGTCCGCCACAGCCAGCCCGGGGCCAGCCCTGACCCACGGCTGCGCCCCCGCACCTCTGGCACCCCGCGGGCCGGGAGCCCCCCGCCCGCGGCAGCACCTCTCCCGCAGCGTGTTGCAACGGGTGTTGCAGCGGGCATGTGGCGCGACGCGTGTCGTAACGGGCGTGTGGCAAGGTGTGACAGGCGCCGGGCCGGGCCTGCAGCGATGCGGGGCGCGGCGGGGGACCCTGCAGCGGGGGCTCCTGTGCCGGGCGCCGGGGCAGTGCCGTCGGGGGTCCCCGGGGCCGGTCCTGTCCCAGCTCCGCCCCGGCAGCTGCCGGCCCCGCTCCCGCCCGCAGCTCCGCTACTCTGCGAGCCCCGGACCCCCGTTAGCGCCCGTCCCGCTCCGGGCTGGTCCCGCTCCCGGCGCCCCCGCCCTGGCCCCGGCGGGCGGCTCCTCCCGCCGCCCCGACCCGGTCCCGGTCCCAGCCAGAGCTCCCGGCAGCAGGACCCCCGTCCCGCTCCGGGTCCCGCCGGCTGCCCCGTCCCGGCAGCGGAACCCGCCCCCCCCGGCTAGCCCGGACGGCGGCCCCCGCCCACCGGAGACCCCGGCCCCGCACTCACCCCGGGGCATGGCGCAGCGGACGCGGGGCTGGAGGAGCAGCGGCGGCGGCAGCAGGAGCAGCAGGAGCGGGAGGAGGAGGAGGAAGTCTGCGGCCGCCTCCTCCTGCCGCCCCGGGCGGTCCCGCGGAGAAACTTCCCCCGCCGCGCCCGGCCCCCGCCCGCCCCGCCGCTTCCTTCCTCGGCCCGGGCCGAGGGCCGGGGCCTTCCCTGCGACGGGGGGGTCCTCGGGGGGCTGCACCCCTCGGCATCGCCCCGGGGCCGCCCCGCCCGAAGCGGGGTCCGGCTGCCGCCCAGGGAAGGGACGGGACGGGGCGTGGGGGCGGCGGGACCCCGGGGAGGACGTAAGAGCCGGGTGGGGGTGCAGGACCCTGGGCCGGGGTGCAGGAGCCCTGTGGGGCCGGGGGCCGATGCAGGGGCTGTGGCAGGTCCGGAACAGGACCCCGGAGCCCTGCAGCCCCGGGCCACTCTTGGCCCCAGCCCCTGGGCCGTGCTGCCCAGGGTGGGGGTCTGGCTCCTGGTGCTGGAGCTGTGCCACCCCCCTCCCAGGACCACCACAGAACGGGGACCTGCAGCCCCCCGGGGCCGAGCTGGGAGCAGAGACCCTGCCCTTGGCATCTGGCCTGGCCCCCGTGCTGGCACTCACCTGCTCCCACCTTCACCCTGCCCCACGGCTGCCTCCAGGCTCGGGTGCAAGAGGTGCTGGGGGGTCCTGGATGGCAAGGATGGGGACAGGGATGGGGACAGGGACTGCCAGCCCAAGGGTGGGGGGCTGTATGGGGGGCTGAGGAGGGGGAGAGCCCACATGGGCCATTCGGTGCTCCCTGGGGACTCGAGGGGGGAAGGCAGGCGGGTGATCTGGCAGCCCCTGGGGGGGTTGCTCTCCAGGGCTGGGCTCCAGATGGGGACAGGGACAGTGGGACCAGCTGTTGGGGGGGAACAAGGGCCATGCCACTGCTGCACCGTGAGGGGGAACAGCAGGGTCCCAGGGCTGCTGCAGGGACAGAGCCCCCCAGGCACCCTGCTGGGCAGGGTCAGAGGAGACCCGGCTGCCCCAAAGGTCCTTACAAGGGACAAGCCCCCCAAGCTGGGATCCCCCCAAAGGCCAAGTTCCCCCAGCAGCCTGGTAGTGCCCATAGCCCGTGAGGGTCCCTGGCTGCTGGCTGTGGGGCAGGGGGGAATCATGGCAGAGACTTGGCTGCTCAGGGTAGAGGCAAGGCTGTCTGGGGAGCAAGCGGACCTGTCCTGATTCCGGGGACTCTGTGGGCACGGGACCCCCTGCCCACACCCAGGAGCTTGCCCAGGGCTGGTGCTGGACCCGGAACCCTCTACCTTGAAATATCTGGCAGCTGCCTGTGGCTAGGGCACTGCCCCTCTCCTCCATAGCCAGCCCTGGTTTCCATCCCAGGACATGCCGTGGTCAGGGCTCCCTGTGCAGCAACCCAGTACCCCCCGGATACCCCCTGTCCTGCATCACCAGGACAGAGGTGTGGGGCACTGCCCGGCTGGCAGATGCCTGCTCTGGGGCCAAGGGTGATGGCAGCGGGGCTGGAGCAGGAAGGGGTTCTGCTTCCGGGCTGGCAGCCCTGGTGCTATTCTGGGGCCGGATCCAATGTCCGCAGGGAGCTTTGCTCTCAGTCCCGGTGCCGAGGGAACGGGCCGCGTGAAACCTTGGCCCCTGACCTTCCCGTCCCCTGGGAAGGCTGGTGGGTAGCAGGGGCTGGCATCTGTGTGCCCCAGTCGTGCCGATGGCACCAGCCCGGTGCCACCGGGAGCGTGTGGCCCCCACGGGGTGTTGCAGGTCTTGGATGTGTCGAAGTCTGGCAGCCCGGGCCTGGCTCTGAGCACATTTGGGTGTCACAGTGGCTCTGCCCTGATGCATCGAGGTGCTCCGATGTGTCGGGATGGTCTGATGAGCCGGGGCGCACTGACGTGTTGGGGTGCTCTGACGAGCCTTCTCCGGGGCTAGAGGCGGTCAGTCATCGCTGAGGGCACCCATCCATCCCTTACACCCGGCCGCCCCTGTTTAGCTTCTGCACCGCGCCAGCGGTCCACGCCCACGCCCGGGCAATCCCCACCAGCCCCGCCAGAGGTCGCTGCGGCTCAGCGACGGGCGCGGGCAGCCCGGCGGAGGCGGGGATGGAGGGAGGGGGCGTGGCCACGATCCCGCTCCGGATTGGCCGGGCGGCGGCGGCGGGGGGCGGCCCTGCCTCGCGGAGGGTCTCGCGCGGCGGGCGTTGGCTCCGCCCCCTGTCACCGAGCGCGCGGCAGCGGCGCCGGAGCCCGGTGCGCAGCGCGAGCGGAAGAGCCCACCGCTGCGGGGGGAGCGAGCCCGGCAGAGCCCGCCCGCCGCCGGGGAAGGTGCGGGAAGGAGCGGGCCGGCGGGGGGCGGCGGCGGGGAGAGGCGGCGGCGGGGTTGTCCCGGTAGAGGCCACTGCTGGGAGGAGGCGGGGGAACCGGGGCTGTCCCGGGAGAGACCACTGGGGGGGGGGGGGCAGGGCTGTCCCGGGAGAGACCACCGCTGCCGGGGAGGGAGGGGGGGGGAGGCTCCCCGGGGCAGACCGCGGCGGGAGGGCGGGCCGGGGGCCGGGACCATTTCCGGGGGCGGGCGGAGGCCGGTGGCGGTACCGGAAAGTAACCCGCGGTCCCTCAGCTGGTGGCGGCTGCCGCTGCCCCGGAGCGACCAGCCCCAGCGCCGGGGCCGATGCCGAGGAGGAGCTGACAGCGGCGGGGGAAGCGGCGCGGCGGACGCGGAAATGGATTTGCGGCCGGGAGTGGCCGTGTGGGTCCTGTGCGGCTTCCTCCTGCAGCAGGGCCGCGCGGAGCGCCCGCCCGGCTCCCACCTGGACGAGACGGCCATCGCAGGTGAGAGGCCCCTCCCGGCCGGCTGCCCCAGCCCCCTCCCCGCCGGCGCCTCCCCGCCGCCTCCGGGGCCCTCCCGGGCCCGTCGGGGCTGCGGGCATCGCCCGGGGGACGCGCCCGGCGCCGCGCTCCCCGCGTGTCCCCGCCGGCCGGTCCCTCTGCAGAGAGGCGGCAGCCGGGGCCGGGCTCCGCGCACCGGCCAGTCGGAGCCGCCGCCAAGCCCGGCCCGGCCCGGCCCGGGAGCCCCCGGCCTTGCCGGTGTGTGTGTGTATGTGTGTGTGTGTGTGTGTGTGTGTGTATGTGTGTGTGTACGCGGCCGCGGCCGGTCGTTAAGGGCAGCGCCGGGGCTCGGCCCGGCTCGGCACCGCGGGCGGTCAGCGAGCGCGGCGGCTCCGCCATCCGGAGGGGCTCGGGGGAGGGGAGGACGGGCAGGCGCGGGGGGCCGGGGCCGTGCTGCCTGGGGGGGGCTGTGCCGCCCGGCCGTGCCGCCGGTGCGAGCCGCTCCCGCCCGGGCCCCGGGCAGCGGCACCGAGGCCCAGCGGCCGGCCAGTCTCCCTCCTCCCCCTCCGCGCCGACAGCCCCTCAGAAGGAGGAGGGAGCAGCCCGAGCCCCCGGCGCGGCCGTGGATCCCCCCGGGAGCCAGGCTTTGGCGGCCCGTTGCTGCCGGAGCCGGGGCCGGGAGAAGCCACCGTGGGCACCGGCGGGCGCCGCGTGTCCTTGTGACGGCCCCGAGGTCAGGGCCGCGGGCCCGCTCCAGAAAACGGGCTTTAACTGTCGGCCGCGGGACGGGAGCGCTCGGCTCTGCCCGGCTCTGCTCGGAGCCCTCCCGCCGCAGCGGCGCTGAGGCTCTGCCCACCGGCCCAGCCGTGGCTCAGACCCCGGCCCAGCCGTGCCCCGTGGAGCGGCAGGTGGGGAACTGGAAGGGTTTTGGAAGGGGCAGACTCCTGCCGAAGCCGGGGTGCTGGCCAGCCTGCCTGAGCACGGCTTCTGCTCGGCGGTGAGCAGAGGTGTCGGCATCTGGGCAGCTCTGTCACCCACAGCCTGGATCCGCTCCCCAGGGTTCTGCCTGGCTTGGGCTTCCACGAGGGAAAACATGTCGGACGAGGCGGTGAGCACCTGGGGACCCCGTACACGGCCGGGAGGTGCCCTGCTGGGTGCCCCATGGGCGCGAGGCTCGTGGGGGGACAGCAGGACCCCAGGACCCGAGCTCACGGAGGGGTCTGGCAAGAGCGGGAGGCACAGGCATTGGCAAGATGGAAGGTGCCATGGCGTTGCTTGGAAGGCGTTCTGCTTTGTGCGCAGGGCTGGCTGGTGGGAACAGGGCAAGTCCCTGGAACCGCCGTATCGGGCAAAGGATCGGGAACTCGGTGTCTGGTTCCCGGGCAGGCAGATTGTTTCGGATTGTTTCATCTTGGCGCCGTGGTGATTTATGTGGCTTGCTTTTTTTTTTTTCTTTCTTTCTTTTTTCCCCTTCCCTCTTAACCCTGACCCATACTAGCTCTTCTCTTAGAAGTTTCTTTTTGTATTTACATGCCATCTTAAAGTCCTCAGGCCAGTTTGCATCCAGTCTGCTCCATTAAGGAAACTGGATCTCTGCAGTCCTGATGAAGCAAGGTTTATGCCTCCAAGGAATTTCCAGATGAGTTATTTTTGGAGGCCCTGCAGAAGTGTGGCAGCCCTGGTGATTCAGCTGCTGACTTGCTCTTCTCTGGGAGCGGAGGCAGGGCAGGCAGGGAACCGGCCACAGATCCGGTCTCCTCCATAAAGGTGGGCTTTCCCTGCAGAGAGGTGCCTTTCCTTACCCGCGGGCTCTTGCAGCTGGAATGTTCTAGTTCTGGGTTGAAACCCCTGCAGAGCAGCACGTGTGTCCGTGCGGGGCAGTGAGTGGCTGGTCACAGGCTGAAAGCCCAAACGAAGGCAGTCATCAGTAAGGGATTTGCTCCGCATGTGGTAACTCATGACATCTCTGCACTACATCCCTTGCTGGGGTACCAGCAAGTTGGGCGATGCTCCCTGTGCTCTGCTGACACAGCTTTAAGTTAACATGTTCTCTGAGATCCCTCAGCCATTCGCTCTTTAGTGGCAGAGCTGCCGTGTGCCAATCAGCGCAGTGACTGTCCCCAGGCAGCACGTGACACTGGTCCTTAGGGCTTCCCTGGAAGCAGGGCGGGAGGGCTGCTGGCAGCAGGCGTGTCTGCAGCGTCACCGCGAAGCACAGGTAGGTGTGTGGCCGACTTGGAAAGCGAAAGGGTTTAGTTTTGGTGGATTCCTGAAAACGAAAGGGTGGCTCTCTTTTTTTTTGTTGTTTTGTTTTTCCTCTGACACGGCGGGATTTGAGCGATGACAAACGTGACAGTGCCTGTCACTTGTCCCTGGCACAGTGACATCTTTCAGGGAAGTGCTTGCGGGGAGCGGAAGCGTGAGGTTTAGTTTGAGTGGAGTTTGCTGGGTTGCTTGGATTCCTCTGCACGCTCACGGGGTGCATCGGCGTGCTGTGCCGCCGAGTGTTAGCTGATTCCCAGAGGTATTACCTGTTTATGTGTTCTTTCACTTGAGTTTGAAGCGGGTACTTCTGTCCATGGAGGTGGGATAAAAACCAGGTTTTCTCCTGGCTTTGACTCGTTCAAAGGCAAGCGTTTGTGGTGCCTAATCTGTCATCTTTTCCTGCCCGTATCAGATGTAAGTCTGGTCGTGCTCAGAGTGCAGGAACCATTTCTAAGGCCTGGGGACGGAGGTGGTGTGTGTTCTGGAGCTGAGAGGGGACAGCCGGTCTGCAGCTGAGCCCCAGAGGAGCGCAGGCCCCAAAGGTGCTCGACCTCCCGAATCTCCTGGCTGCCTGTCTCTGCTCTAGAGCACAGGTCTCAGGAAAACACTGTCGTGAAGAAGGCGGATGTGCTGACCGTCACCCAGCCGTTATTGTTCTCACCCGCTGGCAGTTATTTTTAGCATGAATTTGTCAAGCTGGAGCTTCCAGCCCTGGGATCCTTCGCTCCCCCTCTAAAAGGGGCAAGAGGGGCTCCTGATGGAATCATTACAAATGCTGCTCAGTTGGTGTTTTCTCTCGAGTGGGAGGAGAGCAAGGTAGGCTCTGCTCACCCTTCTGATGGCAGTATCAGCGCATCGCCTGGTGTTACATCAAGTGCTTTGTGGAAGTTTCACGTGTGCCACCAACTGTTTTGGTCCAAAGTTTCACAGTTTTCTCTCACCAGAACCAGAAAGCTTCCCTGATAGCCTGTTTTCCATTAAAGCCCCTTAAGTGGTACTAAGGAGGCCACTGTGCTGTGCGAGTGGGCGGTGAGATGTCACTGCTGCTGCTCATGCTGGGGACCTTCAGGCTGGGCTTGGAGAACGATGCAAGGGGAGGCAGCCCAAGGGGTTGGGCTTCGCTTTGGTTCCCTTGGGATGCCTCGCGGCTGCGGGGCCCTGCTCTCCTGCTCCGTCTCTGTACTACAATAATGTGGGAACAGTGCACATCTGCGTGGGCTGAGCCGTATTGTGTCTGGTTTAGTTTAGAATGTGAATGGTTGGACTCAATGATCTTAAAGGTCTTTTCCAACCTTGTTATTCTGTGATTCTGTGATGCTGAGGTCGCTCTCCGTGATCTCGCACTCGCAGGGCTGTGGGGCTGTGTCTGCCACACTCTGCGGTGCCTCAGGAGCTCCGGCGTCTCCTTTGGGTCCCTGTTCTGGCATCGCTTACACAGACCAGAGATGCTGCTGGGAGCTTCTCCCCATCTCTCCTCCCTGTGGCAGTTGGATGGGCTCTGGATAGCGGGGTGTGACTGACACAAAGCTCATGTGCCCAGCCTTGCCGGGGGTGGTGAGGGGCTGGAGATCCCCAGTGTGGCGGTGGCGCAGGGCAGGGACTGGCATTTACTGAACCCAGGCACAACTGCTCTCCTTCCCTTCCTTTCTTATGCTCCTCACGCCTGTTCTCCTGCTTCACTTCCTCGAGCATGAGATTTCTGGAGTTGCCTTTGCTCTTGGCGTGGTGTTGAGCGGCGGGATTCTTACTGCAGCTGGGGATTCATTCAGTGCTACCGGAACACAAGTCACAGAACCAGGCAGGTGGTCTCAAAGGAAAACCTGGCTACGTGTCCTCAGTTATTGCCTTTGCCCAGGGTGCTCTGAGCCTGAGCTACGTGGGTGTTTAACAAAGTGACTGTGATTGGGTGAGGGTCTGGGGGGGCTGCAACAGCAAGGCTTTGACTGGCGATTCATTGGATGGGGGGAAGCAGAGTTCTGGCTGAGGATGCTGTGTCCAGGCGCTGCTGTGGAGACCTCCTGTCCTCGTCATTCCAAGGTGCAGGCTTTGTTTGTTGGAGGAGCATCCTCTGCCACCCAGCCCCCACCTGGGGAAGGGGAACAGTGCTGGACTTTGCGCCTGTGGTGAGATCTTCTGGGGCCTGAACAGGACGTGGGCTGGGTGGTGGCTTTGACACAGTGCTCTCTGCAAGGTGGGAATGCAAACGGATGGTGGCTTCTTTATCTACTAGTTTGCATGTTTTCATGGCTGGTTGCTTAGTTAACGAGACGTTATCTTAGTGTGTTTGTTTCATGGCGCTGAAGTTTAGTCACCCACTGCCATGCCAAAATCCATACTTGTCCTCTGATTGCAGCTGTTTTTCCTGGGACAAACCTTATCAGTTGAAGTCAGGAGAGCAGCATAAAGTCGGTGCTGGTAAGGTACAAGCAGCTAATTGAGATACCTCTGATCTGGCCGCTCTCTGCTGTTCATTAAGCTCCCAGTGCTTTGTAGGCAGAGCCCCAGTGGGGTTTCACCTCCCTTTTGGGGTGCTGGAAACCTCCAAATCCTCCTGTAGCCTGCTCAGGACCACAGCCTGCATGTGGGGACTCACCTTCCCTGTGGTAACTCACAACCCCGCCTTTCCCACGATTCTGTAGTCTTTATCTCCAGGACTGGAAGGAATTTGCTACTGTGCCACTTGCTTCAGCTGCAGTAAATGCTTTGCAGATATGCGCTTGTGCTGGAGGAGGGTTTGCACGTGCGAATAGTGGCTTGGGCTGGGCACTCGCACTTGGGGCTGGGCACTCAGAAGGAAGCTCAGTGGAAGGGAGAAGAAGTAGTTCTGGAGGACACTCGGGAAACTGCCGGGAAGCAGTCGATGTTCTTGATTGGAAACCTTGGCAGAGTGCAGAGAGTGTGTGGGAATGAATCTCCTCTCGAGGAGTCGGGGTTCTGAGACCAGAGCAATTGGCTTTTGGCATCCAAGTACAGCCTCGTAGCAGAGGGGTGGGGATGGATGGATGGATGCATGCCATGGGCTGGCTGGCTGGATGTGTGCTGGGACTGGATGGATGCATGCTGGGGTTGATGGGGCTGCTGGTGCTGCTGGCCACCCCCTGGCTCCTGCCTGCTGACTCTATTCCCTGTCTTGGCTCAGGAATTTGGAGCGATGCTCATCTGGATTGGAGAGTGGATTTTTTAATTTCCTTTATTTATTACCTTGAAAAGCAGCCTTCTGTGTGCCTGAGGTGCCTCCCAAGCAGCCCTCGGAAACAGGCAGCATTGCTGGTGGGGCTCATGGTGCCTGAGAGCAGAGGTTGATCGTGGTTGTTGAGCCTTTTCGGCATCTTGGTTGCTGAATCCTCTTTTCTCAGGGCTGTGTCTTCCAACCGTCCTTCTGTCTGTGCTGGGGCCCAGCACAGCTCCTGGTTCAGCTCTGGCTGCGCAGCACCCGGCGCAGCTCTGGCCGTGGCGGCGCCCAGCGCAGCTCTGGCTGTGCGGCACCTGGCGCAGCTCTGGCTGTGCGGCACCGTGCCATCACACACTGTGTGGATCAAGGCATAATGCCTGGTCCTGGTATGAACTCCCTGGGGGGGAAATAAAGACGACTGTGGCAGGTGGATGTTCTTTGTGTCCTGCTGCAGAGCAGAAGGGGCCCTTCCTGCAGTGAGGGACGCACATGTCCATACAGGTGGGCAGCCCCAGCAGCAATCCTCTGGCCTGTGCTGTCTCCTCCGGAGGGAATCAAGCGGGAAGCGTGTGGTGAGGCCTCCTGCCATGCTGCAGTGCTGCGAGGGCCGTGCTGGAATGGCACCTGCCTCACCTGAAAGGCACCTGAAAAACTGTCTGCTTTTCTGTTGCCTGTGCAGTTTGTGTTTGGCTCATGGGCTACTTGGTGTGTATTGGTCATCGTAATTTGCTCCTTGCTGCGTGCTCTCCCCTTCCTCCAGGCAGGGGACAGATGTCTGTCTGTCTGTCCGGTGCATGCTGGGCCTTAGGTAGATACTGCAGGGGATCTGTGTTACTGTGCCGGGAGTTTTAGGTCTGCCTACCAGGGTTTTTGTTGAGGGAAGTGGAAGGGCATCCTGGTTTGCTCTTGGAAAGGAGAGAGCGTGCACGGGGTTGAAAAGCGACAGTCTTCCCTCCTGGGGTCATCCCTCAGCTCCAGAAAGTCCTTTCTGCTCGTTCAGCGTGGAGGCCAGGCTGATGATGAGGTGCCAGCGGTGGCACTTGTCCTGGGTTCAGCACCCAGCCTGCTCACCCTGTTGGTTCAGCTTACCCAGCCTGCTCGCCCCGTTGCTGCCTCCAGCTGCTTGGAGGTAACAGGCCGCGTGTTTTGGTTTTGGAAGTCTTGTTGCACAAAGAAGGAAACTCCAAAGCAGGCAGAGCAGACTGGAGACTGGTGTGCTGTGGTTCCTACTGGGGCAGCACTGGGTTCCCACTGGACTAAGCCCTCTTGTTCCTGCTGGGTACATTTTCCCAGGTGTCCTGGCTATGTTGGACCGCACTGTGGATACTGGTGCTGGAAGCAGGACAGGGGACCTGAGCGGCTGTTTGTGCACAGGTCTGTGGCACGAGCTGGCAATCCCTCTGGACCGCGGCTGGAGAAGGAGGTTCAGTCACCCTTTGTCACATCGTAGCTGAGGGCTGTTAATAACCTGGCTTTTTGGCCTCTCTTGTGCCCTCCCCTGTTGTGGAGGGCAGCCTTCACGCCCCTCTGTCCCCCACCTCCCGCCCTGGAGACTTTAATTTGTGGCTGGAGCTCCAGAGAAGTTCTGTGCACGCGTGGGCACCAGCCGCCTCGCTGACCCATCTGTCTCTGCATGATGGGATCCAAGTGGGTCTCCCCAGCAGGCTTTAATTTTGCTGTTACCTTCATTTTAATCAGCCCCCGCAGTCCTGCCTGATTAATTTTCTGGCGCTGCCAGAACTCGGGTTCATTCTTCAGCGGCTGATGCTGGTCCTCAGGCAAGCGTCGCTGATGGACTCTAATTAAAGCTGCTGCTCCGTTACTCCTTTGGCATGTGTGAGCCTTGAGAAGCTTCTGCCTCAGAGCAGGAGCGTCTGCCAGTGTGGCCTGGGCACTGGGGTGGGAGTGATACCGGTGTACGGTTCCTCTAGTTTATAAACCAAAACAAACCCCAACCCCTGGGCACTGCAGTGGGGTCGGCACGGCGGTGTGCTGAGGTGAGGCTTTTGGCGCCGTCCCCGCTGTGGGGCCATGTGATAACCAGGGCCATGGCACAGCTGCATCCAGTCTGAGCACTGGTTTTACTGGCAGGTGCAGGAGGAGGCACGCACCTCGTCGGGCGATGGGAAGGGTGTCCGAGGAGCAGGAGGAAGTCATTAAGATAACGGTGCGTGGCTGTGCACTTGAATTGTCTGTGCCTGCTTGTTTTATCTTCATGAAACAGCACCGGGCTGCTTGCTTGTTTGGATTAGGGAGCTATTTTTAAGTAACCTATTTTTCCCCCTTGGGAGAGGCGTTAGCTCGCTGTGTGTGGACATCTGTGCGGGCTGAGGGGGAACCACTGAGCCCGGCCTGAGGCTGCCTGGCCTGAAGCTGCCGCCACCTCTGCCCAGCAGGCACGGGAACGGGGAGCCTCTGCCGTGGGGGGATCTGCGGAGACCCTGCTGAGCAGCGAGCTCTCTGTGGATTGAATTGTGCCATCCCTTTGCCTTCTCCAGGGCTGGGACATGCTGGGTGGCTTCATGGGTCCCAGCTGGCCTTCAGGAAGTGGAAGCAGTGGGATAGGAAGCGCTGATGTTTGTTAACAAACACTCTCTCGTGCCACGTGTCTTGCAAGAAAGACACTATGTCTGTAGCTAAGGATTTCTTACATCTTTTTTCCCCCAAGGGCTGAGTTTTTACGGTCAGTTTAATTCATTCCTTCACAGTTTGAGCTCCGGTGCCTGAAACTCTGCACTTCTCAGAGGGTAGAAACCTAATAAACACGAGAGCTTTAAGAATGTTCCTCGCCCGAATTACAGATGAACAGCTCGCTTGTTTGCACAGCCTGCCCCGTGCTCCTGAGTGAAGCTTTGTAGTGCAGGAGAGGGAGAAATAATTGGGGATTAAAGCTACCAAGCAGAGCGTGTGTTTCGGTCTGTACGTGTGCCAGCGCAGAATTACCGTGTGAGTAAGCCAGGGAAGAAGGTGGTGGGGGATGTTTTTTCCCTTGACACAGGCAGATGCAGGATTAAACTTTTTTCTTTTTTTGATGGGGGAGAAGTGATTTCTGGAAATCTTCTGTCCCAAGTAGCCACTGCTATGAATGCCGCCTGGGCAGTTTTTGTTCTGGCTGCTGGGTGGTTTTAAGGCAAAGATCAAAGTGTGTCACCCTGTGCTCCTTCCTGAGGACATGATGGGTCTGGGAGGGTAACCCCAGAGCAGTCAGTGCTCCTCGCCCCTTAACCCCATGGCTGCTGTTGCTGCTCACCGCTGAAGGAAGAGTGGTGGAGTTCAGGGTGCGTGGGGCCTCGGGCAGCCCTGGAGCTTGCCCTGCATCTCGGTGTCTCCAGCTGGGTCAGGGTTCGGCAGCAGCAGCGGCATTAAGCTTGTAGGAAGGAAGGGGGTTGGGAATAAGGCATCTGTGGGAAAGTGGGTGTCTAAAGATCGTCTCTGAGTGTCTGGGAGAGGAGAGAGCGATCTGGTGCTCCCTGTTGTTATTTCACAGCGTGTCTGTTCCTCAGACTACAGAGTGAGGAGCGGAAGAGGATTGTGTGTGTTGTAAAAATGGTGAGAAGGGTCTGGAGGGAGTCACTTGTCTGTGCCTGTGCTCTTAGCTGCGGGATTTGTGAACCCCTGCACACCCAGCTGCCCCCCTGCACGGGAGGACATGGGCCAGTGTCCCCTGGAGAAGCCCCAGCACCGTAAGCCAGGACGGAGGCACAAACACTTTGCAGCTTGGTGAGACCAGAGGGATTTGGTGGTGTAGGATCGTGCTGGGCTCTGACAGAGCAGCCCCCGGCCCTGCTCTGTAGCATGAGCCAATGGGCTTGGAGGGCAAGTGTGGGTTTTTATGTTCAGACGCAGTCTCTGCTGGCTGGGCTGTATGGCAGGGACCCCCGGGCTGGCTTTGGCTGGGGGTCCCCAGAGGTTGCTGGGAAGATGAAGAGGTTCCTGAGCCTCTTGTAAGCAGTGACAGCTTGGAGCAGGTCTTGGTGCAGCTTTACGAAGAGCCGTTTAATTAAGCGGTGTCCTGGAGGGCCCCTGAATACACAAGGAGATGCTCCAGAAGGAGGGAAACTGGGGAGTGTGAAAAACACCTTGGTGGCAGGTGCTGACCTGTGGGGATGGTGACGGCAGTGTGCCTGGTGGGCAGCGGGACCTCTTGGGATGGGGGGGAGCAGCAATGGGTGCTGCCCTCATCCCCACCTCAGGTGCTGTCCTGGCTCTGGCAGAGCACAGAGCTGCTGGGGGCCATGGCACGATGGCTGGAAACGGGAGGACACAGCAGCTTCCAGTGCTGCGGTGGATGTCACCCATGTGTGACTTCCTTCCACCCTCGCCGAAACTGCTCCTGGAGGCTCATGGGCGCGGTGGAGCGACCAGTGGGTTCGATAGCATCCTGCAAACCTTGGGAAATCACCCAGCCATCCAAAAAGCTCTCAGAGAGCAGTGGGGCTTCTGCAGCTGCAGGGCTCAGGCGTCTCTCCCTGCAGACAGAGGGGGGACAGAGCACTGCAGCTGCCATGCATCCCATGAGGGTTGTGCTGCTGTTCTTGTGGGCTGTGCATCCCCTCAAGACTTGCCCTCTGTGTTTTGTACGTAAGCAGGTTTTCCTGTTGGTCATTTGTTTTAACTTGTGGCATTAAACAAGAGGAGAGGTGGGAGGGGGTGTTTGGGACACTCGGTGCACCCCTCCACGCCGCACACCGCAGGAGGAGTTCCATGGGTGTTTGTCTTGCAGCTCTTGGGATGATGTGGGGGTGGGAATCTCTTAACTTTTCTCCTGACTCTTTATTGCCCCCACCCTCCTTCTTGGGAAGGGAGAAATGCTGATTTGTGGCTCTGTGACTAAGGGCGAGGCTCAGCCCTTTGAGTCTGTCCCTTAGAAGTTGCATCTTGATCTAAGATCGCTCTTGATCAAGACCTTGATGACTGTGCCGTCACCGCAGAGACGGGTGTCTTTGTACAGTTGTTCCAGCCCGCTGTGCTGGATGGGAGCTGCTCTCTGGAGAGGCCTTCTCCCTTCCCTGGGGTACAGAGGTGCTGCAGCAGCCGTCCCATTGCAGAGCTGCACAGTTCTGACGCCACTGGAGCTGTGGCACTGAGAGCTTGCGTGGGGAGGCGGCTGGCTCCGGGTCCTGCAGCCTGCCCCAGCTCGCTGCTCGGTGTTTGCTTTAGCATTACCATGCGGGTGAGTTGTCCAACTGGCGTTTTCATCTCGTGGCTATTTTCAGCCGCTCGGCCTAACAAGGTGAAATGTCTGAGATGCTTTTCCACTCCCTGTGACTGGGCAGTGGGGAGGCAGAGCCTTACCCTGCAGGCCCCGCACCGGGAGCTGCTCTCTCTCGGGCAGCTTCGGCTGCCCTCTGGCCTGGACCCTGTGCTCCATTGGGTCAGGTCTCTTCCAAGAGTGACAGTCAGTCTGCACAGACACCCTGAGCCCCAGATCCCAGTGCTGCGGTTGCCTGGTCACCCCCGGGGAGGCTGAGACTGGGAGCACTGGGAGGATCTGGCAGCTCGGCTAGATCCGGCTTTGCTGAGCTCTGCGTGGGAGAAGCAGCAGGAAAGCCTGGCTGTAACCACGGGACGTGGGCTGTTTGTGCCCAGAGCATCTGCGCAGGGTGGGGCTTGCCCGAGGCGCGAGAGGACTGGACGTTTCACCCCTCCTCTTCCTCCTCCCAGCTGTAGTGGTGCAGGGTGTTCACTCTCACTTTGGGGCTGGGAGCAGTGCTCAGACTGCCCTTCACTCAGATGGTTAAACCAAACCCAGCTCTTGTTCTTTGTTAAAGCCCACACAGGACCTGTGAGCCAAGGTGGTTTTTCTCCAGCATCTCCCAAACATCTGCACTGGGACGTCGCTTCAGACTCCTCTGAGTTCCTCGCCATCCCTAGTGTATTTATGTATGCCCCCAATGGGAAGTGGAAGTGTGAGTCTTCCTGTTTCAGCTGAGGGATTAGGGTGCAGAGATAGCAGTGCTGTGCAGGAAGTCGCTGGGCAGAGGGGACCGTGGGATGTCCATCATCTCCTGGGCATGGCTGAGATGTGATTCTAACAGGGAAGTCCGCTGAAACCTGCATTAGCTTGTGAAGTAAATCTGGCATCTTGATGTGAATCTCTTTGTCCTCTGGCTCGGAGCCTCTCCCACCCCATCGGAAACGGGTCTGGGTGGGAAGTGGATGGTGGTTGTGAACAAACTGCAATGAGCTGCTGCTCTGTCAGTGTCTCTTCCCAGAGGCTGCGGCTCCTGGCGTGGGGCACCCTGGGCCCGCTCTGTGTGTGCCAAGCTGGAAACAGAGTAGAGATCCTGAACAAAAGCAGGCTGCTTGGTCAGCCAAGCTCTGGCTGTGCAGGTAGGGAGAGGTTTGCTTTGGGCGTGAAGGTCCTTGGCCAGCAAGGACGCTGGGGTTGCTGGACGTGTGTTCTGATGAGGTGGTCGTCAGCCTCCTGTCCCTCTGGGATGTGGATTTCTGAGAGGAATAAATGTTTTGGTAACATTTCGTACCTGTTTTGTTGCTCCTTTGTACAAAAAGGGTGGCAGGTTGTGGTGTTGTGGAGCTGGGCAGCCCAGGAGTCTGCTGGCAGGTGTGTTTGGTGGGACCAGTGTGTGTACCCACGGAGGTACAGGCCTGCTGCTGCATCCAAGGAGGAAAATGAGCCATTCAGTGTCCCTTCTCATCCAAGTTCTCATCCGTAATAGCCTTAGCAGGTGTGTCTGTGGACGGGAACCACAGGAAAAGCCAACAGCTTAGACCCGCGGCCGCCCGCCCTTCCTCCGGCGGCAGCGGGGATGCTCCTCGCTCACCACACGCCTCCGGAGAAGGTCCTGTTCCTCACTCGTCTGGACCTGTCTCCTGTGGTTCGCCCTGAGAACTGGCTGCTTGTCATGACAGCCTCAACCAAGATAAAGAACAAATTCCAGAGAAGTGTGACTAATGCAGGAGAGTGCCTTCTCTTTGCTTCCTTACCTTTAATTGCTGCCTCCTTCCAGCAGCTCGCCATTATTTATTCAAACCCCAAACAACCACGTTACCACCATTATAAACCCATTTTACAGCTGTCTTGTCTCCAGTTCCTGTCCCCACAGGGTCAGTGCGTGTGGTATTCGTGACGTCTTCTTTGTGACAGCAGCTAAACTCTCTCCGAGTTCCCGAGCGCTTAACGAAGCTTTGTGTGGTTGAGGCAATTCTGGTAAATGCTCAGAGGCAGTTGGTCCTTGTGCCAGCGTACAGCTGTTGTAAGAAGGAGGAAGTCTGTGTCTGAAAGGAAGATGAGAAAGGTTTTATTGCTCGATAGGGTCTTTGTGTAAGTGCTGGTGACAGTCCATGAAGGGCTTGGTGCAGAAGGTGTGAGAAGAGGCTGGTTTTAGTGGAGGGATGGGGAAAGTCACCCAGTAGGAAAGGGAGGTGACGAGCTCACTGTGCCAAAGAGCCTGTTCCCTCTGCTGATCGTGGAATTAGTGGGAGAGTATCCATTTCCCTATTTAATGAGGTACTAGAACAGAATCAGAGGGGTCCTGGCTCGTGTCCCTGAAACACCACTGTATTTGTGATGGGGCTTAGCAGAGCGTTTGCTGGTAGCCTCAAAGAATTGCGTTTCCTAGCCCTGAGCACAGCCGATGTTGGTTAATGAATCGGTGTAACCCCGATCCAGGACAGCAGAACAGAAATAACCCCAAATTTTAACCACTAATAGATTTTTTTTTTTTCAGCCTGATGTTTCCCCGTGTTCCTGCTCAGATCCTGGTGCTGCTGCTCCTCCGGTCCCCGCAGGCATGGCGTCTGCCTGGGAGGGCTGCGAGGACTCACCGCTCACAGGGGATGACTTGGAAACGATGAGGTGTGGGGTAAAGAGCGATTTGTAGGTCATCGTCAAGCAAGCTCCTGTCACCAAATACAAACAGTAGCTCTTAGGGAAGAGCAGCCTCAGCCTGCAGACAGCAGAATGTGGGTGCTGTAGCAGCCGGTACAGCGCCCGGCGAGTAAAAGCTGCTGAAACAGAGGCAGTTGTGCTTTGCTGAGCTCCCAGCTCGGATGACGTGGGCAACTGGAGGACAAACAGGGAGATTTATTGCCAGCCTGCGATGGCCAAACTTGGTCCCTTGCTTGCTGGCTGGGGGCCTGCAAAGTGCTGTGGGGGCGATAGTGCCACTCTTGGGAACGAAGTATCACCAGTGTGTCCAGTGGCAATGGGCCTGTGCTTGTACTGGTCCAGTTTGGCTGTGTGGGGTCACTGGGAGAAAAACAAAACATCTGGTTTTCTTTTGTCTTCCTGCTTACCGGTGATGTAGCCTGAAAAAATTAGACAGGTTCTTTCAGCCCAAATGCTGTTTTCTTTCCCCGAGTGAAGTTGCCAAAAAGTTGGTGCATGGAGCTTTCTTGTTACAGCACCAGCCAGGGCACGGGAGCAGCTGGGGCGGCTCAGATGGACCCGACTCGCCTTCAAACAGAGATACAGGCTATGGAGTGGTGGCTCTCCCTGAGGGAGAGGTTAAGAGCTCTCTGCTCATGTCCCCTGCTCCATTATCCATCTCTTGCGGTGGGTTTGAGGGGCAAATGGGGGCAGTGGGCACCCACTGGCGGCATGGCTGGAGCTTGCCGACTGCTCAAGTTGTAGGGCAGCTACAGGTGACTGTGTGGGGTTTTGGGAGTGCTGGCTGTGGCAGCTGCTGCCACAGGGGCCGTTGTGGTCCCACAGCCAGGGTGAGGGTCCTGTGCCTTTCTAAATCCTGCCTGGAGCACGGCTGCGGTGAGGTCGACACTTGGAGCAGGACCAGAAGCTGGTGTTGCTGCTGCTCCTCTGTAACTCTTCCAAGAGTGGGCACGTTCTCCGCTGAATCGGCCAGCCCATGTCCCTGAACCCCCATTCCTTACGGATGGGAGCGGGGCGGTCACTCGCCTCACGGCCATGCCATTATAGTTACCTGCTTCGGTCTCTCTCAAGCAGAGACCAGATTCATGTTTCTGGTAGGGTTTAACTACTTTTAAGCTCTCTGTGGCAGCAGCGCTGGGTTTTGGTGTCTTCATCGTTGGGCAGTAATAATCGCAGTGGTTTTATTTTGGATCCCTAAAGCTGCTGTCCTGAAGTTCGTGGTTTGTGCTGTACAGAAAGTTATGGTCCCTCCCGTCGGTGTTCTGAAATAATCCTCATTTTTAAAAGTAAGTGAAGACTGCTTTTTCTTGCTGAGAAATCCACAGCGTAAACTGTCTCTCCTGCTGTCAGGAGCTGCTGGGGTCTGTGATGGAGCCATACCTGAGCTCTGAGCACAGCTGCTGGGCGCTCAGGTTGGTGATAAACCCTTACAGCTCTCTTCCATCCACTCAGAGTTCATATTCTGGTGTCCAGCCTCTTCAGCACTTGTGTGCTTGGGCTCAGGGGCTCAGAGAGACGGCTTTGGTAAGAGCTGTGGTGCTTGGGGAGGGGAGAGCCTGTAACGTGCTGTCTCAGTGAACCTGTGGGCAGCCCAGGGTGGACGTTGGGGCTGCGGCTGGTGTGCCTGGCAGGATGCAGAGCACAGGCGCTGATTGGGACACAGCGTGTCCCGCCGGGGCAGCGAGCAGCCTGGGTGACCATGTGCATCTCTTCCATTCCCCGTGTCTGAGTCAGCTGCCTGCCAGCCGCAAGCTGCGACGCAGGCACCCGCAGGCGTGGGAGGGAGAATGACTGCCCTCATCCCAAGGGAAGGGAACAGCTCTGCAGGGATCCTTCCTAAACCAGAAGCCAGGCAGAGCGCCGTGATGCAAAGGGCTCGTACCTTCCTCCCTGGATCGCAGGTTCTGAGCTGTAAATGCGGCCGTGTGCAGGGATTGTGGGGTGCTGAGGAACCAGGCTCCTGAATTTATGCTTTCACCCTCCTCATGCTGCCCCACACCCCCAGGCGCCCGCCGTGCCCTGGAAGCACGCCCCAGCTGCTCACTTTGGGGACCGAGCCTCAGGCATTTCTGGGATCAGACTCCCCTGTTCCCTCCCGAGTGATTTATCCCTCCTGTTGAAACTCCGTGGGGTGAGTTTCTCCCCACATATGTGGTTGTGGAGAAGGTATTGTTTGTTCAGCTGAAGCAGTGACGCATGGGGACAAACTTGCCTCCTGTCTGTTGGCGTTGTGCCCGGGGTGGCTTTGGATGGCATTTCCCATCTGTGGGGCAGAGAAATACAGGGAGATCGATCGTGTCTGTCCTGCAGCGAAGGCTTGCAGGGAGCTCGGGAGCTGGAGTTCAGCTGGCCCATGGGCAGGCTTTTGTAGCACACCCGGTGCCCGTGTGCGTGCTGTGCCATAGGTGCTTGTATTGCTATGGGGCAGCAAAATGTTTGGGTGCATGTGACATGGAGCCGTGACACGGAGCTTGCTCAGGCAGCCGGTGTTACTGTGAGCAGACAGACTCGTGGAGAAGACAAAAGGTAAAGAGACAGCGGTGGCTGCATGGGGTTGTGGGGAGCCCGAAAGGTAGGTGGGCTGGGGTGTTGGGACACTCTCCTGAGCATTCTCTCTTGCTTCCTCTGGCGCTGCTGTGATTCCTGCATCTTCTCCACATTACTGCCGGTGAACCCGGATGCCTTTTTCTGTGGTCAGATGCGGCAATCACGGTTTTTGGGCTGTGCCAGCTGGAGCCTGGGGCTGGATTAAAGCCCTGAGTGCTGTGTTACCATGCTGCATGGTGCCCGTTGGGCTGCTTGTCTGACACCCCAGCTGACTGGTGCTCTGCAAACTGCCTCTCTTCTGCTTTGGAATCTTGGAACCATGTCCTGTCCACACACATCAGCAGCAGCGTCTTGGAAATCTTGGGATGTCGCCTCTTGGCTCCCCGTAGCAGGACACAGCAGGGCAGACAGTAGTGAAACGTGGCTTAAACACGATGGGGGAAGGCGAGCCATGGGGAACCCCAATATCTGGCCAAATCCCGCTATCAGGCCAGACATACCAGGGTGGCTCATGCATTCAGCAGCTTCCATGCTGCCAGGTTGGAGTGCAAACATGGGGGCTTTGGGTCACCTTGGGGAGGATTTAACAAAGCCACTGGGACAGCAACTGTGTTGGCAATGGAGCTGTGCTGAGGAGGAATTTGGCATCTCTGGCCTCTTCCTTGTGTTTTTCACTTGTACACCAACGTTGCGTTAAAATGCAGCCCATCAGCAGGCGTTCATCAGGCTGAACCTGGTCCTTGTGTGTCGCTGAGCACCACGCTGTCCAGGGAGTTGCCGGCTTGCCTTTTAAAGCCATTTTACTGCTGCAGATAGCCTTGAAGATTGTTGAGGGGCTGCCTTTGGGGAAGGAGCAGAAGTGGTTTGTGATTGCTCTGCGACTGCCGCTGTTCGGAATGTGCTGACGGCCTTGCCATCCGCGTGTCTGCAGGCGAGCCAGGCTTGGCCGCTTGACCCTCGGAGCCCTGGCCGCGTCTTTCCAAGCCAAGGGCGCGGTTTCAGAAGATGCTGAGCTGACTGACTAACAGCTTGCCATAGCTGGACAACATTTCCTCCTTCCCTCCTGGCTTTGGCAGTGTCCGCTCCGCAGCCCCGGCAGTCTGGTGCTCAGCAGGAGTTGGGTCTCACTCGGCCCCGAGGCCAGGGGAGGTCTTGGTGTGGTGGTCTTGGGTCCGTGAGCAGGTAACACTGGGGACGTTATCTCTGAACAGCTGTCTGAGCTATGCATGCTTGGTGTGGCTACTCGGCCAGGCTGGACAGACAGACAGACAGTCTCACAGTCCTCTGCTGTGGTAGCTGGGAGGTGTTGGTGGAGGCATTGGTGGGATGTGTGCTGCTTTCTGCTGCCCTGGGCTGAGGGACCCCTCAGAGCCTCACAGTTCTTGTGTCACCCCCAGTCTCTGCGGTGAGTCATCGCAAGGCTGCCTCAGTGAGGTGGGATCAGCTCTGCTCCCAGCCGGGCAGGACAGATTTCCTGGCAGCGTGGTGGCACACTCAGCGGCGTGGTGCCAGCACAGCACATACCTTCCTGCACCTATGTGGCAGTGCTGCTCGAAGCGGGGGAGGTATTTTGCCTTTGTGTTCAGAGGGGGCAGCTCCTACTCTGGGGCACGAGACCTCTGGCTCCAGCCCCCCTGGCCAGCAGCACGCTTGGGGTTGATGCTGTTTGCAGTAATTGCCTGACAGATGCTTTCCTCCTGGTTTTCCTTGGACGTCGTCATCACTGTGTGTGTTCTCGTTGCCTGGGACTAGGTTTTTAAGGGGGCTGCTGAGAGCACTTCCCAGGCCGTGCCTGACACGTCGGGTCTCACTCTTGTAGCGGGGTTCCCAAGTGCCACCATCACATGTGTAGACCCGAATGGGTCTGCGAGCACGCGGTGTAACAGAACTCGGTGTTTCTGCAGGTTTGTGTCCCTTGTTCAGGAACCACTTCCTCTTCCTCCTCCTGCTGCTTTCCTCACCCTCTTCCCCTTCCCACCCTGTGCTGTCAGCTCCCTCCTCTGCCATCTGCGGGGACAGTGTGTGGCTGTGTGTGCCTGCCTGCCTCTGGTCCTGCCTTCACCAGTGCCCTCATCCTCCTGGAAAGCGTTAGAGCACCACAGGAGCCGTTGCTTTGGTTGAGCGTGGGGAGTAGGGGGAAGACAGGACAACCAAGAAGGGTTTTTTCCAGCAGTCGAGCCAGCGGTTGTGTGTTGTCCCTGTGGTCTAATGATTAACATGTTTTCCTGCTGGGTCTGCCCGTGGGTGCTGTGACGGCGAGCAAGCAGCATCTCCTCTTGAGCATGGCCTTGCCCTGGCAAAGAGTGGCGATCTTCAACCGGGGAAGAAGGACCTGGCTGGTGTCTGAGGGAAAAACCCTCCTGTAAAGGGGGAGAATGCTCTGAACTACAGGATGGCATTTCTGCTGCACTCACTGCATGCCGTGGTGCAGTTATCCCACTGGTGGTTTATTTGCAGCTGGTTGCTCCTTGCTGTGGGAATGGCCCATGGTGCAGAGCGTGTGCCGTCCCCGAAAGGGCACCCTGAGTGAAGGGTCTCGGCACCGCGCTTTGCTGCCCAAGTGTAAGCCAGCAGCTTAAGACTCGTGAGGGACAAGAAACCAGGAGGAACTACTGTTGTCTGGCAGCGTGGGCAGGGGGATGCTTCATTTCTGCAGGGACTGGGGAGTCCTCGATGGCCGGCTGTTGGGAGAGGAGGAGGATAGATAATGGGGGCAAGAGGTCCCGTGTCGTGTAGTCATGACCTCTCCATTTTGGGGCAGGGTGCTCCTTCAGCCAGCCTCCCAGCCCCTGGAGATGAGAGATACAGGCTTTTGGCTCAGGGGCTGGGGGTCTTGAAGGAAGAGCCGAGGAAGAGGATGCCACTGGAGAAGCTGCAGTTCAGGAAATGCTGTGTTGGCCCAGGGATTGGGGGTGGCTGTGATGCTGCTCAGCCAAAGGCCTGGCTGTGAGCCTGGCCTGGGGCCAGCACGGTGCGGCTAAGGTGGTTTCAAAACACTCCACCCCACACTGCTCTGGCTGGAAGTCTCCCTTGGAGTTCCTACGGAGGATCCCCACAGTAACGGACAGAAAATGGAAGAAAAACATAATGGGAGCATGTTGGCGTGAGCCACCTGGCCTGAGGAGCTGGAGATGTCAGCTCCTGGCAGAAATGGAGCTGGGAAAGGAAGGCTCGTCTGGACCCGCCGCTCTGCGTGCTCGCCTAACCCAGGCTAGTCCTGAACCCAGGGCTTAGTCCTCTGAGGGTAAAAGCAGCTCAGCTTTCCCTGCCTGCCCTGCAGCGAGGGAGCATTGGGCTGGAAGCAGTCTGTACAGCTGCACTGCTGTGGGTGATAAGGGTTTAATCCTGCTCTGAGCAAGCACATTTTACTTAAAGCTGCCTGAAATCTTCCTCAGCCCCTTTAGTTTGAGGGACCTGCCCAGGCAGGCGCTTGAGGAGCAATCTGTGGTGATTTTCTCTTTCCTGAAGTCATTGGCATTACAGCATATGGCATCCAGTCACACAGGAAAACTGTTCCTGGCAGCTGGGAAGACATGAACTGAGGGTGCTCTTATCTCTGTTTCACCCTGTACAAAAGCCCAAGCAAGAGATAAGAGGAAGAAAAGGATTGTTTCTATGGAGCAGGTGATTGAAGTGCCGCCTTCCAGCACTGGTAACTTATTCCTGCTCTGTGCTAGGTGGGAGCTGCCCAACCAAACCAACCATGCCAGCTCAATGAAGCACTGCTGATACCTGCAGCTCCTTTAGGGAAAGCTCCTGCACAGAAAACATGACCTTTTTCCTGCTGAAAGTACTTTGTTTGAAAAGTGAGGGTGTGGTAGGGTTAAATGATGAAAGCAGGTCCCTGGTTTGTGCTGTGGGAGGATACAGGGAGGATGGAGTGAGACTTGCTGGGTTTGCAGGGCTGGGATGCGAGGCGGTGAACGCCGACTGCGGTGGCGGCAGTTCTGCTCCGAGTCTGGGAGACACCAGAGCCTTCTTGTGCTGAAGGTTTTTGCTGCTGCTGGCAGCTGCTTTCCCTGGGCACGCCGTGTAGGCCTACGAGGGGGCGAATGTTTCCTCCTGCGAACCCAGCCGGAATGAGTGAAGAACCTCTGACCTTTGTGGTAACTTCTGGAAGCAGTTTCAATATCAGTGATCAGCATCGCACTGGGAAACACCCCCGCTGCTCACCCCAGCCCCACCCCGGTGAGAGCCGGAGCGCGCCGTGCCAGCGGAAGCCAAAGGCAAAACGCATCTTCACCCTGATCTGCCGGTGTGTTGGGTTTTGGCTTCAGAGTCAGCGACGCGGTGTGGGGGCGGGTTGTGACGCGGTGTGGGGGCGGGTTGTGACGCGGTGTGGGGGCGGGTTGTGACGCGATGGGGCAGGTTGCGTCACCGCCAGGAGGATGTAATGCAGGAGACCACGTTCAGCCCCAGAATGGTCCGTTTGAAGGGGGATTGCATTGGGAGTGTGAGTGATGGGGAAAACGTTAGCTTCGGGGAAAGAAAGTCTGTGTTTGGAGCAGGCTGGGCTGGCTGCAGGGGTGTGCGTGGTGCTCCGTGATGCAAGCTGCAGCCCGTGCCAGCCCCTGCACCCCAGAGATGCTCTTCGGCGAGGGTCCCGCAGAACACAGAGCCTCTGCCCTGAGGAAGGGGGGTGAGAGAGGAAAGGCAGTGTGTGTTGAAGGACCATGTTGCTGCGAGGGGTTCTGGCAGCACCTGTGTCGAGTAATGCTCCGCTTTGCACTCGGTTTGTGGTTGGTAGTTTTCAAAAGCCTCATAGCCAGGGTGCCCGCTGCAGCCAGCCTGCCCCTGCCTCCCAGGGGTCTGGTCAGTTGTGGGGCTCCTGGGAAGCTGCTGTCCGAGCCCCTGCACTGTCTGAGCAGGTCTGAGGTGGTTGCAGGGCTGGTCCGTGTCAGGGCAGTGGCAGAAGCAGGGTCTCTCCTGCTGGGACCCTCCCAGGGACCTGTGCTGTGTCCCTACTGGAGCCCAGTGGGTCACTGATTCTGCCAGTTCTTCTGTTGTGCATTTCTTTGCCTTCCTGGAGGCGGGTGGAGGTGACCATCCCAGGAGGTGACCATCCCCCTGTGCTCTGCTCTGGTGAGGCTGCACCCTGAATACTGGGTTCAGGCTTGGGCCCCTCACTCCAAGAAAGACATTAAGGTCCTGGAGCGTGCCCAGAGAAGGGCAACCAGGCTGGGGAAGGGTCTGGAACACAAGTCTGATGAGGAGCGACTGAGGGACCTGGGACTGTTCAGTCTGGAGAAGAGGAGGCTCAGGGGAGACCTTATTGCTCTCTCCAGCTCCCTGACAGGAGGTTGTGGTGAGCTGGGCTCAGCCTCTTCTCCCAGATAACCAGCGACAGGACAAGAGGGAATGGCTGTGAGTTGGGCCAGGGGGGGCTCAGGTTAGAAATGAGGAGAAATTTCTTCTCAGAAGGAGCAGTTAGGGGTTGGAAGGGGTTGCCCAGGGAGGTGGTGGAGTCACTGTCCCTCGGGGGTGTTCAAGGAAAGGTTGGATGAGGCACATGGGGACATGGTTAGCAAGTAGCAGAGGTGGTGGGAGGACGGTTGGACTGGATGATCTTGGGGATCTTTTTCAACCTTAATGATGCTGTGATTCTGTGTTGGGGTGGGTACTGGCAGTATAAGCTCATTAGACTCAGGATAAGGCCGTGTCCCACCTGGTGCCATGCAGAAGCTGAGCTGGCTCTGAGCTGCTCTGGTGTATTCGCTGCTTTTGGGGACAGCAGCAGCACTGATGGGTTCCCCCGTAGCCTGCAGATACGTCGGGCTCCTTAAATGCTCCTGAGCTGTGGGGTTTTTTGAAGCGCTGTGCCTCCGTTGTCCTTAGGGCTGGTCTCTGGAGAAGAGCTGTGGTCAGGGCACATGGAGCAGCTCTCAGCTTTGGGTGCTGTGAGGTGAAGGGTGCTGCCCCCCTGACGCCCCCATGCTTCTGGTGCTGCCCCCTCACCCCCTATGCCTCCTGTGTAGCTCTGTGCTGTTGGGCAGCGGCACGGTTCAACCTGGGAAGGAGCTGGATGTGAATTGCTGCAGTCTGTGCAGGTCACATCGAGTCCCGGGCAGAGTTGGAGAGCAGAGATGTCCCTCCAAGGGATGGTGCCGGGCAGGCAGGGGCCTTTGTTAAGCCTCAGTGCTAGCAAAGGCAAACACAGAGTCTTGCATCTGGGGTGGAATAGCCCTGCCCAGTGGTATGGACTGGGGTGGCTCCAGGAGGCAGCTTTGCAGAAGTGGATCTGGAGATCCTGGTGAAGAAGTTGCCCCTGGGCCCAGTACTCCTGGATGAAGAAGGTGGGGATCTCTCAGGTCCAAGGAGGACATCTCTCCCTTTTCCAGGCAGTTGTGATGCTGTGCCTGGAGCCCTGCATCCACTTTGGGGCTCAGAAAAGTTGTGAGTGGAGCAGAGGCACCACAGCAGCTGGGGCAGAGGGCCAGGGAGACCTCACCACCATCTGCATCACCCCATCGTGGTGTCCAGAGATGAGCCAGACCCAGTGCTGGTAGGACAGCAGCAGAGACTGCAACGGGAACCCCCATTTGTAGGAGTACTGCAAGAGTAAATTACTGTAAGAGTGGTCAAATGCTGGAGTGGCCCAAGGGGGGTGGTGGGGTCTCCATCCTGAGCGACCCGATGTCATCAGAGCTGCTTCGGGCAGGAGGTTGAGCCTGGCCCCTCCATCCCTGGTTGGGGCCATTTCCATGGTCGGGATTTCACTGGTTTAATTGGCATCCTTGTTGAACAGGGCATTGCTCTGGGGTCGGCTCTGACCACCTTGGTTGAAGGTCTGTTCTGGCCTTGGCTGGATTGAGAGAGATGTTTGGGCTGGGTGTAGGGCGCTGGTTGATAAACACTCCAAGCGTGAGGGGGGTCTGTATTGTGCTGCCTTTGAAGAGCTACTGGTGTTTTTGCTTCTGTTGCAACACCAAATTGTCTATCTCAGGCACTTCTTGCACCCAGTAGGTCTTGCAGCGTGTCTCACATTCTGGAGTGCCAAGGGCGGGACTGGGAATTCCTGGCTTTGGGAAGCACTGCCACAGGCTGGCTGGCGTGGCGCAGGACAGTGAGATCCAACAGCAGAAGGATCATGGGGTTTCTCCGCTTGCTTCTCCTTAGCTTTCTTGGGCGTCTCAGATTTTTCAGGCAAGAGTGACTCACTCATCCATTATGTGGTTTCCTGACTTTTAGCAATTTTTCTTTCACTTAAAAAATAATGATTATTAGCTTTCCATCGCTGTGTGAGGCAGCCAGCCCTGCAAGCCGCGTGCCGTGGGCTGCGGCTGGCTGGCACGGCTGACTCATGTCTCTTGCAGCCCTGCAGATCAATGTTGTTTTCTTCCCACCCCGCACCGAGTTTCTGTGTCTCAGGATATCCGTGCTGGCCATGTAACGATCTCCTTGTCTCCTCACAGAGCAGGAGTGTTGATCCCCCAGGTCTTGAAGAAGGGGAGGGGGTGCCATAGGGCTATCCAGTCCCCTTGATCCCCTCTGGCACAGGGAACCCAGTCCCGCTGCGCCCCGGCACTGCACTTAGTGCTGGGCGTCGGAGGCTGCTGCCTGTCGCTCCCCAAAGCATCACCTCCCACAGTAGAGGGTGCACCTCCTCCGTAGGCTCTTGCTCCAGCGCCAGACAGGCGTGCATCAGTCCTAGGGAAGCCGGGGTGGAAAGGAGCTGGGGAGAGGTGATGCTTGTCAAGCTTAGGACACCTCAGGAGGTGGCCGTGGGCTTTGTCCCCCATCGTGCCTTTCCCACTGAGAGCTGTTGTTCTGGCGGCGCCTGGTGCTGATGGCCATGGACAACTGGTGCAGTGGGTCCCGAGTCCTGGTGTAGCAGCTTCTCTGCTGCCAGAGGCTGGGAGGTGGTTGGATCTGGGGTGGAAAAGGATCTGACCTCCCTGGTCTGGGGAAGGGGCACTATGGGCAAGGGAGAAGCTCGGTTTGGTGTCTGGGTGCATCTGGAGAATGGCTTCGTGGCTGGTTAGGAGCCCTGGGGGGAGGGAGGGGAGGGACTTGCTCTTGAGAAACCCGAGGCATTTCTAAAATATTTTTATGCTGAGAAATATTTACGCCTCAGAGTTAATAAACATCCGTTACATCTAAAAATAAGTAACCCGGTACAGATGTAAAATGAAGAAGGTCACTTGTGCCTAAAAGTGTTAACTGAACCTGCTGGTTGTGACCAGGGGACAAGGAGGGGCAGGAGAGGACCCGTCCCCCCGTGACCCCTGCCTTTCTGCCCAGCTCTGGGGTGGAGAAACGCTGCTGGGCTGGGGAAGCAGAGGAGTGATAAATCTGGTACGTGACCAATGAGTTACATCTACAACTCTAGCTATAATTCGCAGAACATGTTAGGAATTTTTTGGGGTGCATTGGGATGGATCCTGAGCTGGATCTGGAAGCGACAAATTAGTGCAGTGCTCATCGTGCAGTTAAAAGCAGAAGTTAGGAAAAAAAAGACCTAGAGTTGTGTTTGGTGACCCCCACAGTTGTGCTTGGTAACATGTGTTTGGTGACTGGCAGTGCTGGGAGGAAGCATCTGATCACTTCCCTGGTTAAAGCCACATGCCATGTGGTGATTGTGATGGCAGTAGGTATCGGGACTGTCTGCAGCTGGTGGAATTGTGGTGGTTTGGTGATAACCAACAGTAGGAGCAGATTTCAACTGTACCTGCTCCCAGTGAAGGTGCTTCTAAAGAGCATCAGTTGTATTCAGTGAGGGATGCCCTTGAAGTCAAATCTGGATGGCCGTCACCGCTTTGTTCAGTTCTAATTGCTCAATTTCGTTCAGTATGAAAGTGGAGGGATGTGTAAGCAGTTTATTTTTAGTTTATTATTACGAAGTAACCCAATCTCTAGTGATTTAAGCTCATCAGAACCTTTTCCTGCCTATGGGATACCTCTGCTGTCACAGCTCATCTTGCAGAAGGCCTCGACCCTCAACGTGGCCTTTTCCAGCTGACTTTAGGCCAAAAAAACCTGCTTTGCTGTACCGGGGTGGTACTGAAACAGCTTTTGCTATCTCACTTAAACAGCCCCGGAGAAACATTATGCAGTCCTTGGGCCCAAAGAAAGCAAACAGAAATCACTCAGGAAGGAAGTACCTGGGGGTGGCACTTTGGGGCCAGAGCACCCAAGCAGGGATGCCGTGCTCGGTCTGGAGGCTTTGAGGGCGGTAGGGACGGCAGAATCATGTCCCCATGCTCTGTGGGTGGTGTGGGCAGGAGATAGGCTGCTGTATCCTAGCTGGAGAAGTGTCCTGTGCTGGGCACAGCTGGGACACCAGGTCGCCAGGGTGTGTGAGGCGGGGGGTTGGCTGGAACCTCTGGAGACCATCGAGTCCAGGGCTGGAAGGTCAGGGCTTAAAGCCCGTCCAGTCCCACCGCCTGCCAAGGGCGGGGACATCTCTCACCAGCTCAGGCTGCTAAAGGCCCATCCAACCCGGCCTTGGGCACCTCCAGGGATGGGGCAGCCACCACCTCCCTGAGCACCCTGTGCCAGGGCCTCACCACTCTCGCAGGGAAGAATTTCTTCCTAATATCCAATCTAAATCTACCCCCTTTCATTTAAAACCATGTCCTGTCCCTCCCTGGCTTTCGTGTAGGCCCTTCAGGTACCGGAAGGTGATGTAAGGTCTCCTCAGAGCCTTCTCCAGGCTGAACAACACCAACTCTCTCAGCCTGTCTTGATAAGAGAGATGCTCCAGCCCTCCGATCATCTTTGTGGCCTTCTCTGGACCTGGTCCAACAGCTCCATGTCCTCCTGAATCATGGGGTTGGAATGTCTCTGGAGAGGGAGGGAGACTCCCCAACCTCTCTTGGCAGCCTGGCCCAGGGCTCTGACACCCTCACAGCAAAGAAGCTCCTCCTCAGGGCTGGGGGGAACTTCCTCTGCTCCAGTCTGTGCCCCCCGCCCCTTGTCCTGTCCCGGGGCCCCCTGAACACAGACTGAGCCCTCCTCCTGAGCCCACCCCTCATGGGTTACTCAGCACTGAGAAGATCCCCCTCAGGCTTCTCTTCTCTGGGCTGAGCAGCCCCGAGTCCCTCAGCCTCTCTGTGCTAGAGAGATGTTCTGGTGCCATCAGCATCTCCGTAGGTGGTATGGGAGGAGGGTCCTTCCCACCTTGATGGGGAAATACGGTGGTTGTGTTGGGGGGTATGGGTGCTGTGGTCTGTAATGGTCTGGAAGGAGCTGAGCACTTGAGGGGTGGGACAAGAAAGGCTTGGGGCAGAGGGGCTTGGCTGGAAGCAGGGGTTAAAAAACACTTGCTGCTGTTGTGGGGAGGAATGAGGATGTTTGGAAAATGGGATGAAGCTTTGCTGGTATTAAATCAGGAAATTGTTGCATGGGGAAGATGAAGGCGGCTAATTGCAATCAGTTTTGCGGGAATTAATTGTAGTAAATAAATGCTGGTGCTCTTGCCAAGGAGAGAGGCCTGTCTGTGGAGGAAACTCAATTCTGAACCCAATAAGAGCACTTTGTGTCACCTGGCTGCTCAGTTCTGGAGGGTGGGGATGGGCCTGTGGTACCAGGAACCTGGCTGGATCACCAAGGGCTTCCTTCTTCAGCCCTTTCACCTTGCAGAGATCCAGGGATTTTTCAGGGCGAGGGGTTTGGAGGTGAATCCTCCATGGAAGGCTGTTACTGGGTGGCGTGGCAGCCTCTGTGGTTGGACCTTCCCGCAGAGGCACGGAAGGGCGGTGTTACTTTCTTTTCTGCTGGAGATCAGATGCTCACCTCTGGTTGTATTTACATTTTTTCTAGACTGATAATTTGAGCTGCATATGGGGGAGGTTGCATCACTCCAGCTCTTTCATTAGAGATAAAAAGGAGGGTATGTTTGAACTCCTGATCCTCCCCAGGGAGCAGTGGAAGGATTTCTGGTGAGACTTGCCAGTTGGGTTACTGGTGCTCTGGTGTGGATTCAGGACCTCTGCTGCAGTTTGCAGTGTTCCATGTCAAGTGGAGAGGAAAACGGGATGACTGCAGTGAATTTCTCTTCAGCTGCCCCCCCTCAGCCCCCACCCTTTCAGAGAGCATAAAGATCTAACACAGGAGGATGTGAATAATTTAGTGTTGAGATACAGATGGTTTCTTCAACGCTTCCCTTTGCTCCCCATGAAGCTCCCTGCAACTGGAGTCTCCTACAGTCACCCTATGAAAGCAACGGCTTGGAGTCCCCACGCTCCAGGGGACATGGAAGCTGGTTGAGCTCTGTGCTTGCAGTGCTGGTGAATTGTGGCCACGGGTTGTACCATGTAAACGTGTACTATCAACACGTTGTATGACAAGCCTGTATGACAGTGGGAATGGTTGTGTGCTCTCGGGACTTTGCCAGGCTCTCTGGGTTGCTAACTGCAGCTGAAGATGGATCATTCTTGTGCCTTGCTCCCTGTCCCGCTCTGCTGTAGCCTTGCGGTGTCCCGGTTCCCTTCTGTGCTCCTTACCCCTCTGGGGTGGCAGTCCCTGTCTGTGTCCCTTCCTCACCTGTGAATGCTTTGTCCCGTGGTGTTGGGCTTTTTTAATTGAAAACCAGAGTTTTACGGGGAGGACTCTGAGCAAGGAAGCTAAGCCGAGTCCTTGTTTACATTAGTAAAAGTATGTAAACGATCCTTTTCCCCAAATGTAGGGCTCCTCTTTGGCTGCCATTCCAGTGTTTATAGAAGCAAGTTATGTAAATGACAGTTCTTCTAATTAAACCGCTGTCTGATCCTATCCCCATGGCTGCTTTTGCTGAAAAGCTCGGCGCTGCTGGGGGCAGCGGTGGCAGCAAGGCTACCGTCGGCATTGCTAAAGGAAAATTGAGAGAACCTGAAATTAAACAAACAATTCTCATTAGAGAGAATCTCCCGAGAGACAGGAAAGATCTGGAATAAAATACTTTGATGTTACAGCGTCGCTGGGCCTGGCAGGGCCTTGTGGAGATTGTCCTCTCCACCCCTGCTCAGGCAGAGTCACACGGAGCTGGTTGTCCAGGGTTGCATCCAGTTGAGTTTCCACTCTCCATGGATGGAGACTCTAGATGCTCTCCAGACACCTCGTTCCAGTGCTTGGCCAGCCTAAAATGCATAAATGAAAGGTTAAAAAAGCCCTTTCTGATGTTAGAAGTCAGATTTCCTTTATTCCCGTTTGTGGCCTTGGCTCTTGCCCGTTCAGAGCGGGCTGGAGGCAGTCCCACCAGGAGAAGGGAAAAGACTGGGTAGTGTAATTTTTGTGGGTAATTTTTGTCTCTTACTGTTCATGAAACCAGCCCAAACTGGTTTGGTGGTAGATACGTCTCCAGCTTTGCCTAGGCTCATCCAGCACTTAGGCCCAAGTGTCTCCTGGTGATCTCCTTCCATTGGGGTGGCAGCAGGGCCCCCAGAATCCTTTGGAGGCCACAAAACACCTTTGGTGGGGGAGAGGGAGCCCAGGGGCTGGGTGGGGTAAGTCCAGAGCACTGGCAGGAGGGGGGAAAAGGGACTTCACCTTGGGAAAGGAAAGACTTAAATGCTGATGGGGGTAGATAAAGAACAGGACTGGAGGCGGAAAAGATGAGGACACAAAAGGCTCCTGATGACTGGGAGAGGTGGGGTGGGTGAAGATGATGGTGTTAGCCCTCAGGAATCCAGCAGGCTCATCCCTAAAGTCTGGTGTGGTCTGCTGCCTGGGAACAAGTTGGGACAAGTGATGGGGACCAGGCTCTCTGTAGGAAGTGTTGCAGCTGAATCTGCCTTCTGGAAGAGGCAGAAGTTATGTAAACCCAATCTCTCCCTCCTTTCAAATTATTTAAACCCAATTTCTCCCTCATTTCAAGGCTTGAGCTCACTGAAGGTGCTGCCCAGTGTGACTGGGTGGCCTGGCATGGAGTGTCCTTGTGTGTGGGGTTGGAGTGGGGCGGGCAGGCTAGCTATTAAGCCCTCATTTACTTTATCATGGGATGACCAGCCTTTTGAATAGGCTTTTTGTTAGTGGGTTTAGGGGCTTTTTGTCTCCCTTTAGGAGGCAGGGGTTAATATTGGTTAATCTCCCATAAATCTTAGGCAAGGGCCTGGCCCAGGTCTTTGTTTCTTCCTTTTGGGTATTTTCCCAGCTGGGGCCTGTCTTCCCGTTGAGATAAGGGGAATGGCTCATGCTCTGGTGAAACCTCAGGACCATTCTGTTATCAGTGCTGATTAAATCACTTAACTCAGAGCACTTGTGCCCTTATTCAGGAGCTTTCTGGCCTTGATACAAGCGAATTCCTCGCTATTTACTAGCTGGGTGGCTGTTGATGGCCTACTTGCTTATCAACACCTGCCCTTGGTGGAACCCTGGCTTTGTGCTCCTCCTTGGCCTTTCTGTGCCCAGCACCCACCCTGGTCCTGGTGGGTGTGAGAAATCCGGGCAAGATCAATCCCTGTGCCTTGGACAGAGTTCCGTGGTTTCGGGAGCGTTAATAAGATGAAAACCACTCTTGTTTTATAATAACATGACCTTTCCTTCCTATAATTCGAACTTTGCCAGAGCGATGCTGTGTTCATGGCTACAATAACAAGCATGGGCTCAGATCATGTAACATTTTGGGAGGTCTTTCAGCCTGATTTCATTTTTCCTTCTGAAGTTGAGTCCAAAGGCGGTATAAATACAATGACCATCCCGTGTTCTTGCTCTTCCATGCTGAGATGGGCATGAGGAGCCGTTGCAATAATGGCCCAGCTCAAACTTCTGTGCTAATTTTGCAAACTCACAGGGTAGGAGAGGAACACCAAACCTGTGCCCATCAATGTTAGGGCATCTAGTAACGCCTGAGCAACATGGGGGAGAGGGCAGCGGTGCGGGGGAGAGCTTTCGTGGCTTGCTCACTGGTTTGCAGGGCTGCTGGGCTCTCCTGCTGCACAACAGCCAGGAGTTGGTGCTGAATAAACTTCCCGAGGTTTGTGAAGCGGCAGGACACCAGCCCTGCCTCTTCAGGAATGCACAAGTGGTCTCCATCCTTGCCCAGGTCATCTTGCCTTATCCGTTGGGAGGAGCAGCATGTTCCAGTGCTTATTTTCTCCTCCTTCAGCTAGTGAATGCAGAAACCTAAAAGTGTAGATGGAGCCTGCTGCTCCTGGCCCTGAGCGCTGCACCCACTGGGAAGGGTCTTGTTCTGGCTTTGCTTTGCTCATGGGAACTGGTGTGGAGATGCAGCTCCACGTCTGTTAACTGGGGCACAGCTCCTCAGCAGAGGGAAGAATCACAGAATTGTCTTGGCTGGAAGGGACCTTTCAGATCATTAAGTCCAACCATCAACCCAAACTGCCAAACCCACTGCTAAACCAAGCCCCTTGGCACCGCATCGGCCCATCTTTTAAATCCCTCCAGGGACAGCGGCTCCACCACCTCCCTGGGCAGCCCCTCCAATGCCTGACTGCCCTCTCACTCCTTTTATGACTTCCTGTGAATTTTTCTGTTTCGTAGACGGTTTGGGTGTGGTGTTCCCATAGGCCAATGTCAGAAAGTCTGATTTACTCAGTTGTGGCAAATTTATTTACTTTTTAAACCCTGGGCACACAAAGGCTGAAGGGGTGGCAATAGGTGCGTGAGGTAATGTGGAGCAGGGAGAGAAAACAGCTGTTAATGTGAGGTAATTCGGTAGAGAGAGGTGAGCCTTTGCACTTGGAAAGCAAGTAGCACGTGGCCCCTTAGTGCCCAGCGTCAGGGTGACATGCTGGGGCTGGACTCTCAAAAATCGACTTTTTACATTTTCTCCTGGTTTGTTTTTTTTTTTTTGAATTTTCCTTTGGTTTTTTGCAACTGCACAAGGTAGAAGGAGGAGAGTGAGACTGTAATAGTAGTAATAATGATAACAATAATAGTAGCAATAATTCTTTTTTAGAGACCAGAACCAAGGCTGCAAACTCAGCCCAAGTGGTGCCAGTGCCAGGCCTGGTGAGACTTGCAGCCCGCAGAAGTGCTGCGATACGAGACGCACTGTCATTGATCACAGTGTCCTAAAGAGAAGCCACCACCGAACACCCAACCCGAGCCTGGCTGGGAGTTTCTTCTGATGTGGTTTCAATTAAGTGTCAACATCCATTGATGATGCTGGGACAAAGCCAGGGGAGAGCTGCTGCGGTGATTGTACCTACACCCTGATATGTGTGCAGACGTATGGTCTGACTCCTCGTTGGCGCTACCTTGCAACAGAAGACTGTACAGTGTGTCTCCTCCCAGCATCAAAGCTTTTGACACCATTTCCCACAGTCTTCTCCAAGAGAAACTGGCTGCTCAGGGCTTGGACAGGTGTCCTTTGCTGGGTAAAAGCCTGGCTGGGCCTGGAGCATGGTGGGGAATGGAGCTAAATCCAGTTCGGGACCAGTCACAAGCAGAGTTCGTAGGGCTTGGTGCTGGGCCAGTGCTCTTTAATGTCCATCAGTGGTCTGGATGAGGAGATGGAGTGCTCCCTCGGTAAGTTTGCAGATGACACTGAGTTGTTTGGGAGCATTGATCTGCTGGAGGGTAGGAAGGTTCTGCTGAGGGACCCGGGCAGGCTGGAGCCGTGGGCCGAGGTCAGTAAGGCCGAGTGCCGGGTCCTGCCCTTGGGTCACACCAGCCCCTGGCAGCGTTCCAGGCTGGGGCAGTGTGGCTGGAGCTGGTGGTGTGCCCGGGGGGGGCCAAGAAGGCCAACAGCATCCTGGCTGGTGCCAGCAGTGGTGTGGCCAGCAGGACCAGGACAGGGACCGTCCACTGGCCTGGGCACTGGTGGGGCCGCCCCTCGAGCACTGGGGTCAGGGTCGGGCTCCTCAGCTCCTCACTCCCAGATGGACATGGAGGGGCTGGAGTGTGTCCAGAGAAGGGCAATGGAGTGGGGAAGGGGCTGGAGCACAAGGCTGATGAGAACAGCTGAGGGACCTGGGGGCTGGTCTGAAGGAGGCTGAGGGGAGCCCTGATGTCTCTGCAGCTCCCCAGAGGGAGGGGGTACTGAGGGGGGGCTGTATCTTCTCCCAAGTAACCAGCGACAGGACGAGGGGAACCGGCCTCAAGTCAGGCTGGGGGAGGTTTGGGTTGGAGACTGGGGGAAATTCCTTCCCTGAAAGAGCGGTTGGGCATCGGACCAGGCTTCTCAGGCAGTGGGGGGTCCCCGTGCCTGGAGGGGTTCAGACCCGGGGAGATGTGGCACTTGGGGACATGGGTCAGTGGTTACAGTGGTGTTGGGCTGGTGGTTGGACTTGATGATCCTTGAGGTCTGTTCCAACCTGAATGAATCTCTGGGTCTCTGATTGTCCCAGGGTGGCAGGGTTGGTGTGTGCCCAGGTCCTTGCAGAACGTAGCAGCAGCAGGAGATGACCCGTCTCCCTTCATGAAAATACACTTCTCATCATGAGAGGGTTGTCATAGGTTTGCTTTGAGCTCATATGTACTTTGGATTTTCCTGCTTAAATTCCTCGGAGTTCAGTCCGAACTCCCTGTGATTTGACGGGGGGAACGTGAGGCCTTTCTAATGGGAACTGGGAGCGAGGAACCATTAAACTGGTTTTGCAGCAATCTCGGAGCAGTCACCCCATGGTAATTTCCAATCGTTATCTGCTCACAGCGCCTGTGATACAGCCTCTCTAAAACAAAAGGGGTTCTGAGTGCCCGTCCTACAAAGAGCTTACGTTGGGGGGTGCTCGCAGTGCCCAGCATCTGTGCTCTGGTCTCAGCACCGCAGCGTTGGTGTGTAGTGTTGTGGTGAGCTGTGCATCACCATGGGGCACCACTGTAGCAGGGACAGAGGAGCAGCTGCCTTGGTGCTTACATGGGCTCGGGGATGCAGTAAAACTTAAAGTGTTGGTCTTGAAATGTAGAAAAATAGGTGAAAGCAAGCCAGAAAAATCCATTTCCTAACCGAGAAGGCAAACTCTTTTAATTGTCATGTAATGTAAACATAAACTCTTGCTCTGGAAATGTCCGAGCTGGGCGTTGCGCCTGCGCCAGCCAGCCCCAAGTGTGGAACGAAGCTCATGAAACCAGAGGCAAAAACATGGCCCCGGTCCTGCCGATGGCATCGATGGGCACTGAGCGGGCAGGAGGAAGCCCCAGCTGTGCAGCCGGCCCTTGGAGCGCTGGCAGGCCCGTGGCTGTGGCCATGCCGAGGGACTTGTGTGGGGAAGAGCAGCTTCACCGGGGCCACGACCCGCCCCTGGCTCCCAGGGATGGCTTAGGACTCTGGCCCTTGCTCAGCCCCCGGCAGTGGATGGCTGCACCAGGAGGCTTTGGCTGGGGCTCAGCCAGTGCTTTGCAAACAGGAGAAGCTTAGTGAGAAAACAGGGTACAGCTGCCTAAGCGTGGTGTTTGTTCCCCTCAGCAGAGTTCTGCCGCATTGACAAGCCCTTGTGCCACGATGAGGACGAGCAGCTCAGCTTCGAAGCCGTCCGCAACATCCACAAGCAGATGGACGACGATGCCAACGGCAACGTGGACGTAGAGGAGAGCGACGAGGTCAGTGCTTTGCTGTGGTCCAGGGCTGTTCTCTCAGGGGTAATGCTGGTGTGGCAGGGGCCTCAGGTTCGGGTGTGCGCTCTGAGGCTGCTGGCTGCCTCCTCTTCACCCAGCATGAAGCAGTGTGCTGTCTGGAGCCACGCATCCAATCCACACAGCGTATTTCAGTGCTGTAATCCCTGGTGCGTACGGCGTTTCCCCTGTTCTGGGGGTGCCTGGCCACTTAAACATTACTGACACACAAGGTATTGCCGTTTTCTTCCAGCACTGAAAGACAAGGAGACCTGTCGATGTGATTGTTGTAATTACTGCTTTGTCCCTTTGGTTTTTAATTGTGGGGTTGGGAAGCACACCTGGTTCTGATCGAGCCCCTGTGTCACGGTTGAGCCAACACACCGGCTGCTGTCCCCCTCGCTTCCACCAGCCCTGCAGCCACAGCGTGTGTGTACCTGCTGCAGAACAAGTTCTTGCTGCCTTGGCCTCGAAGATGTTATCGTGTAACTCGCCCAAGAGAAATAAAATGGGTGTTTTATTGCATGAGCACCAATAAGCGACTGCCAGGAGAGGGGAGGCAGGTTGTTATTGGTAGAGTTGCCTCAGTTTACAAGGCTCTGGCCAAGGTGACGGATTCTCTCTTACCAGCAGGCTGGTATCTAAATAAGAAAGTCAAAGTCTGGAAGGTGAAGGCAAGCAGGCTGGTGAGGGGATCCACTGTTGTCACGGGGTCCCAGTTCTCCTAGTCCCTCGATCCACAGCCCAACCAGTGCCCAGCTGGGTGTGCGCTGCCCAGCCTGGCCTTGTGGGTGGGCTCGGGACCGAGCTTCAGGGTTTCTTGAAGGTCCCTGCCACGTCCAGGTCCTGTGGCTGAGCCTGGGAGCAAGGGCTGTCAGGTGATCAGATTCCTGACCCCGGGAGGCAGCGAGCCAGGAGCTGCTGAGCTGCTGCTGCTGCCGACCTGGTCTGCAGCGCGTGCCTGGCCAGCAGCACCCTGTTGTGCGGAGCCAGTGGTGTTGGTGGGCTGTTCCCAGGTGCCGGTGCCGGTTCCTCTGCTCGAACCCCTCTCTGTGGGGTCATTTAAAACAAATGAAAAGCTTTTGGTTGCTTCTCCCAGGCTGTGGTGGTGCCCTGTGCAGTGGTGCTTTGGGTGGCAGCTCTGCCACTGCTGCTGGGGTCAGCTCAGGCACCTAGATTCACTCAGTACCTCCTACTCACGTCTTACTACGGTGAGGATGAGCCTCATGCCATTAGGGCTGGGCACTAATGAGCAGGTTTATGTCTCCGCTGGCTACACAGACTAGTCAGGAGTTTGTTGTCCAGGCACTGGTGCTGTTACCTCCACAAGTGGAGCATCGTGCCCTTGTGTCACGGGTCAGCTCTCGTCAGTGCCCGCGCGCTACCTGGTGTTACCACAGCCACCCCCTCTCTGCTTCTGTTCCTTCAGTGCCATTTCCTGAGCTCCCCGGGGCAGGATCTGTGTCTGGTTAGTGGTTTGGGGGATTCTGCAGTTGACAGATGCTTCCCACTGAAGGGTGGTGGTGGCTCTCCCTGGGAAGGAGAGGATGGTCTCCTGTTGTTCATGGAAGAAGCTTTCCTCTGCTCTGACCGCTGTGAGTGCTGCAGGGAGGGCAGTCCGGAGGAGTGGGAAATGTGGGAAAGTTTTCATAGAACCAAGTTTGGGGCTTGTAAAACCTGGTGGGGACAGCCTGTGCTGCTCGGCATCTCCCTGTCACATGCCCATGTGCAGCTGGACAGGTACCCAACTCGCTGACGCTGTGGAAGAGCATCCTGCCCGTCCGGCCCCATGTGTGGCAAACGCCTTCTGGCCGTCGGTGTGTGCCGTGCTCTGGGATTCCACTGGCAGTGGGAGGAAGCCTGGAGGTTGGCAAAGGCAGGTGGGTGTTAAACCCAGCCTGGAGAGTGCCGAAACCCCGGTGAGGGATCGGTGACCCCGGTGAGGGATCACCCGGGGGTCAGATGGCAGAAGTGGAGCTGCTGGGAAGTGTTGCAGCGGGCTGGTGTACATGGTGGTGAGAACAGGAGCATCGCTGGGGTGGTTGTGACGGCTCCTGCCCTCCCACTGCTTTTCACAGGTGACCTGTGACAGTCCTTGAGGGAAGAAGCAAAGTAAAATACAAACTGCAGTTCAGAGCACAACCTGGCATTTTAAGTATACGTTTTTCCTGAGAGTGGAAGGTAGTTTCTGCATGGCCTCCTGTTTATACCTGACACGCTCTGCGTGTCCTGCACTGGTACTGCTCTCTGTGGAAAGTACTCAGTGCAGCTTATGGTGGTGCAGTGACCCTGGAGACATTGCGGTGGCCCCACGTTTGGTCTGGTGGCCTTGGCAGCGCTGGGTTACAGTTGGACTCAATGATCTTAACAGTCTTTCCCCACCTAAACGACACTGTGATTCTCCCAGTACAGGCAGGAGCCTTGAACTGTGTGGGCAGAGGCTTCTCCAGCATGCTCCTGGGCGAGCCAGCCACTGCCTGGGCACGGGGTCTACGCTGGGTGCTACTGGCTATACCCCCCATGCACACCCTACTGTCACGTCACCACCCTGCCTGTGGTGGTGGCACAGCAGCCGGAGGTGTTTCCAGATTCTTCTAGAAGGGCCCATGGAGGACAGGAGGTGATTTGAGACAGCCAGCATGGCTTCACCGAGGGCAAGTCCTGCCTGACCAACCCGGTGGCTTTCTACAATGGGATGACTGCGGCAGTGGATGAAGGAAGGGCAGTGGATGTCATCTCTCTGGTGTTCTGCAAGGCCTTGGACACGGCCCCCACAACACCCTTCTCTCTTGGAGAGATATGGATTTGATGGGTGGGCTGTCTGGTGGATAAGGAATCGGCTGGGTGGTCGCAGAGAAGGGTGTTCAGGGCCTCTCCTGCCCTCATCGCAGACTTGCCTGCTGTTCCCTGGGAGAAGAGGGGCTGGTCCTGCAGCGTTGCTCTTGCTGGCTCCTGATGCAGCAGTGACAGTCGCGTCCGTTGCCTCGCGCTGACGAACCCGACGTGATTTACAGAGATTCAGGGGGTTCCCATGGCTCTTAGAGTGGGGCTGAGGTAGTGCCAGTCCACCTTGTGGAAGGAAGGAAGGAAGGAGGAGCTGGAGCTCAGACCAGTTGTGTCACGGCGGCGTTAGTGTGTGATATGGACACAGAGCTGGGCGTGAGCCAGCAGTGGGCACTCGCAGTCCCAAGGGCCAGTGGCATCCCGGGCTGGATCCCCAGGGGTGTGGGCAGCAGATGGAGAGAGGGGATTCTGCCCCTCTGCTCTGCTCTGCTCTGCTCTGGGGAGACCTCACCTGCAGTGCTGGGTCCAGCTCTGGAGCCCTCAGCACAAGGAGGACATGGAGCTGTTGGAGAGGGGCCAGAGGAGCCACAAACATGACCCAGGGGCTGGAGCAGCTCTGCTGTGAAACCAGGCTGGGAGAGCGGGGCTGGTTCAGCCTGGAGAAGAGAAGCTCTGGGGGGACCTTACAGCCCCTTCCAGTCCCTGAGAGGTGACTGTAGGAAACCTGGGAAGAACTGTTCCCCAGGGCCTGGAGCGATGGGACGAGGGGTGATGGCTTAAACTGGAAAAGGGGAGATTTAGGTTAGGTGTTAGGAAGAAGTCCTTCCCTCTGAGGGTGGTGGGTCACCGGCCCAGGTTGCCCAGAGAGGTGGGGAGGCCCCATCCCTGGAGACATTCAGGGTCAGGGTGGATGGGGCTCTGAGCACCCTGCTCTAGTGAAGATGTCCCTGCTCACTGCAGGGTGGGGCTGGATGGGCTCAGAAGGGCCCTTCCCACCTAACACATTCTGTGATTCTGTGTCACCCAGAGGCACGCTATGCCACCCAGAGGGACAGGGTGCCATCCATTTCCCCAGGCTTTTCAGACCACAATGTGGCTGATGACGCAGGAGGAATGTGTTACGGCAAAGTGCTCGTGCCTCCCTGGCAGATGGGACCAGGGGACCACCAGCTGTGCTGGCACGGCCAGAGCGGCTGCGTGACCTCCCTGCCTGGGGATCCAGTGGGCGCTGGGGAAGCTGGGGAGCAGTGGGGCTGGGGTGGGCCTCGGGCCCTCTCCTGTTGGCAGTGGCAGTGCCGTGCCACCAGCAGTTGCTCCGAGAAGGTCCTTACGGGGCGGGTTATGTGCTCGGCGTTGCCATGTTCAGCACCAGGCCTGCGGCAGAGCAGAGTGAGGTGAGAAACATCTGTACGGGTTCTGGGGGACACGAGTTGTCGGCCAGTGGCCTTGTGCAGCGCTGGGCTCAGCTAGGGGAGCAGCCGGGACCAGCGCTGTTCTCTGCCATTTGCCCTCCTGTTCCTCATGTCTTAGTTCCTTTGATTGAAATCCCCCAACCTTAGACCTGCCTCTGGTGAGGATCAGGCCAAGGTAATGTTGCAGCTTGGGTTTAATCACCTGTTCTCCAGGAGCTTCGGCAGAGACCGCGGCTCGTGGAGCCACAGACAGGTAACCATATTGTTAGAACATCCTCGTCAGGGGTGGAATTCTGTCCCAACAACTTCCAGCTGTCCTTAGGCCATCACTGTGTTTTCCCTTCATTCAGTGAATTTTCAATCCACTTTAAGATGCCACCGGTGACCTCGATTAAAATGAAAGAGCTGTCCCTCCTGGGGAGGTCTTCTAATTAGCGATCTATTTCTGCTCTTCGCCCTCGCTGCACAGGCAGCTCCAGCTGCTCTGGGCAGCTCCCATGTAGGTTCACGCTGCCGGCTCTCTCGCCTGCCGTTAACCCGGTTTCATGAGGAAACGGGGTTTGTGGTGTTGCTCAGCTGGTCGCCAGCCCCTCGTGAGCCCCGATCCCAACTGTGGTGGAAATCAGGAGCTCAGAAAGGTGCTCAGGTTGGCTGGGTGCTGAGGGAAGGATGCACGATGAGCTCTGCCGTCGCTCAGCTGGTTCTGGCCCCGGTGCATGCCCATGTCTTGCTCAGGAGGAGAGATCCCGGGATGCAGAGAGCTGTAAAGCTTCAGGGCGATGTGGGATGCGGAAGCCGTGTGAGTAGTTGGAGTTTCTGTGGGTTAAAAGACATGAGAAGACTCTGGAACACCTCACTTCGTGGAACCACTTGTTTTTGAGCATGATTTCAGCTGCTGGGATGTTGGGTTTCTCCTAACTGAGACCTGTGCAACTCAGACCTCTCCCCGTTTTCCAGGCAGGGAAAGGGGTGCTGGCCCCAGGGCTCTGAGGGGGAGAGTTAAAATGCAGGTCCCTCTGTTTCAAGGGGTTGGTTAGTCCGGAACGGTTCTGTAGTTGGTTGTTTTATTTATCTCTGCTGCGGAGCTCAGGGGTCTTGCTGGAAACCTGGGGCGGAGCGGCCATGAGTGGAGGCATGAAGGGAAAAGTGCAGTTTAGAAGGGAGGTAATGTCCTGCCACGGTGGAGGGTCAGAGCTGTGGGTGGCCTCAGCAGGGATGGGATGCATTCCCTCCTGCCAGCACTGCTGTTCTCTCTGGGTCTGCGCAGGGACCTGCTCCTCGCTGCCCTGCTGCCCTTGCAGGGCTGCTGAACCATGGGTGGGTGTTTCAGAAGGGTGCTTTGTGTGCCTTGGGTTCTGGTGCCCCTCATGAACAGAGACTTGCTGGAGCATGAAAGGAATCTTGGTGTCGATCAGCATTTGGGTGCTGAGTCTTCTTGCAGCGACACCTTCTCTGACAGTCAATGCGGCTGTGGGTCCCGTTGCTTTTCGGGGTGTAGCTGTGGTTTTGTTTTCTCTCAGCTCAGTGGTGAGAGTCTTAGCTGACTTCATTTCCTTATGGTCTTGTTGTGGAGGTGCAGGCCAGAGGGGGCCGCTCTGCGCATGAGCTCAGGGGTCCAGTCTTGCGCACACAGGGCCACCCAGGGCTGGCTGCCCAGGGTTTGGATGGATCAGTGTGGTCCATAATGCTTTGGAGTGCTGCTTCCTAAGGGCTTGCTGTTGGGCCAGTGGCTCTGTGCAGTGTTCCTGTGCGCGGTGTGTGGGACATACTGCCACATGCGTCACGTGCACACACAGTTACCCACATGTGTGATAGCTGGGGGAGTCTCTCCAATGGGCAGAAAGCCCTTAGGAAAAGCTTTAGGCCTTGAAAACTGGGCAAACGCCGGCTCCGACAAGCACCGTGAGCGCCACTGGTGTTGGGGCTGCGGGTGTGTTCTGGCCTGCACAGCAGGAAGAATTCCTGTCGTCACGGGGAGGTTGGAGGAAGCGTCTTCATCAGAGGTCTGCGGGGACCAGGCGTGAGCGAGCGGGCTGGCACTCCGCTGGAAACACGTGGGTGCTGTAGTGTGGGTCAGAGGAGCAGAGCTGAGGCGCCTGCATGGCGCCGGCAGTGCGGCAGAAGCCTTCCCCTCCCCAGGCCCTGCCAGGCGAGTTCGGCTTGCTCGTGGGTTTGCCCTGTTCCTCTTTCCTGGGGCTTTGCCCAGGAGATGCTAAGGGAAGATCTGCTTTGAGGGTTTCCTTGGGCTTTGCTGTGTGCAGCCCAGCTCCTCCCGCCACCCTGCGCATGGGCAGCTCGTCTTGCATCCTCCTGCCTGCGTGGTTAAGGAGGTGTGCTCCCCACAGCCAGCACCGTCCCCTCCGCAGCGTCCTTGGGGGTTTGTTTTGGTGACAGTGTGCTGAAGGAGGGCTGCAAGAGATCACTTTTCCTTTCTGTGCTCCCCGAGCTAAATATACAGAGCAGCAGCTGATCCCCCCTGTCCCGGTGGGAGTTGGCAGCCGTGCGCCGGGTGACATTGCCGCGTTCCCTCTCGGTCACGAGCTGACGAGCCAGGAGGCCGATGGCTTCGCCTCGGGTTGGTGCGACCGCCCTGCCCAACAAAGCCGCCCGGACGGTCCCGTTTCCCCCCATTTGTCTGCAGGACAGGAGAGCAGCCGATGCTTCGGGGGGCAGAGGGATGCCCAGCTCCAGCTGCGTGTGCACCAGGGGCCTCAGTAGCACCCGCAGAGGGTTTGCAGAGAGCCTGGAAAGTTAAAACTCAGTCAGATTGTTTTCGTGCCCTGTCTGATAGTAAAATGCTCTCTGCTGGCCTGGAGATTACTTAGGATTTGGGGTATTCTGTTGCACGCTTCGGAGACCTGTACTAAAGGCACGGTGTGCGTGTGGGGATGGGATGTCCGTGGGAAACAACCTTTCATTTTGTTGTGTGTGTCAGGAACTGGGCTGTGAGCGCTTTGTTCCCACACATTGCTTGCCCCGCATCCCGTGGATCCCTCCAGCATGCAGGGTGGTCTCAGATACATCGCTTTCTTGCACTCTCCTGTCATCGTTAGTTTTCCTGATACAATTTTCTTCTCTTTTCTTTGGCGTTTTCTGGTTTTGGCCCATCCACTCCTGAGCTGGGGGAGGTGGGACCCCACCAGGGCACGTCACGGGGACAGATGTGTTCGCAGGGTGGGTACAGCTGCAGGGCACACTGGCTGTATCCATACGTGTACTTGTGTGAGTGACTCGGCCTGCAGTGGGCATGCTGGTGGCGTTTGTGTCAGCTTTGATTTGAAGGCGCTGATACAGCTAGAAATAGAGGTGCTATTGCCTACGCACTATACACACACACACGTGGTAGAGGCACGTATACATTCTTCTCTGTATGCACCCAACGCAGGGCTCCAGTTACCTGTGGAGCTGGTGGTGCTGCCAGTGCCCCATGGCCCCTCGCCAGGCCTGACAGGAGCCTGGTGGTGCTGCCAGTGCCCCAAGGCCCCTCGCCAGGCCCGAGGAGCCTGGTGGTGCTGCCGGTGCCCCCAGGCCCCTCGCAAGGCCTGACAGGAGCCTGGTGGTGCTGCTGGTGCCCCCAGGCCCCTCGCCAGGCCTGACGGGAGCCTGGTGGTGCTGCCAGTGCCCCCAGGCCCCTCGCCAGGCACCCTGGGGCTGTCCCAGCTGCACTTCAGCTGATCCCGGCTGCTGCACCAGAGCAGCTCCCACTGCCCAGCACCGTGTGAGTTATACTGAATAATCCCCGGAAGAACCCGCAGGGATGTGGCACTCCTGCAAACTCTGGGAGGCTGGAACTGGTGGCGCTGGGTGGTTTGATGCCCGGTGTTTTGATGAGAGGGGACATGAGGTCTGGCAGAGCCGGGAGGGTGCCTGGCAGCTGGCATGCTGCTGCCCATGCTCGGAGGTTGGGGATTTGCCGAACCTGGAAAACCTGACAGGAATCTTTGAGCAGGGAGCAGCCCGAGTGTCATCGGGCCGTGCAGGGTCGGCTTTGGGGTGAAGAAGGGTGACACCCCCGAAGGCACGCGTTTGTGACAGTGGAAGAGATTTACAAAAAGCTAAAACTATTCTATTTTATTAAAAACCCCACCTTGTACACAGCAGTTTGTATCCTGCCTTGTTTTCTGAGGACCTGGAGAAGGTTTGTGTGGCATCTCTAACCCTTACCAGGTAATTCCAGAGCGAGATCCCAGTGCTGGAGGCAGCTGCTGTTCGGTCTGCCCCAGCCCTCACAGATACCCGGCCCGTGCTGATGCTGTCGACTGGCTCAATGGGTTCCTCCCAAGGAGAAGCCTCCTGCCCTGGTTCCTTAGCTGCTCTCTGGTGCCTGGCCTCTCCCCAGAGCACCGGGGTGGCACAGACCCCTTCACTTGGCTTTCTTTCCTCCATCTTCCCTGCGTTACTGGGCCTCTGTTTGTGTTGCCCGTCTCATTCCCTGTACCCTGCCTGCAGGCACCGTTGGTCGCAGCCGTGTGATGGACTTCTGCTGCTCGCTGTGCCCTAGCAGTACCTGTCCTCTCAGTCCTCACCAGACAGCTCACATTGCTCTGTAGCTACCAGGCGATTCGGGGGAGAGATGCCTCATGGAGCAGCTCAGAACTCCTCCCTTGTTGCCTCGAAGATGAGGGATGCTCAGGGGTTACGGGGTGGGCACAGGTGGCACAAGATCTGTGGTTGCTGTGCCAGGAGAGGGAGATGGTTGCCATTCTCCTGCTCCCACTGGGATGTCAGGGAAGGACGTGAAGGCGGTTGATGGGAGCAGAGCAAGCGGACTGGTTTGCGGTCTGACTGCCCGAGCTGCTCCTTGTCACCACGGCCATGGGCAGGTCTGGCTCCGGGTGCCTTGGCCAAGAGCCAAAATCCTGAAACTGGATCTAAAGGAACAGGCGTCCAGCTGGAGGGAGGGCGCAGGTCTGTGCTCAGTGGGGTGATGTGGCAGAGCAGCTCAGCTACTCAGGGGTCCAACTCAGGGGTCCCCAGGACACGGAGCTGTGGGAGCCAGTCCCCAGGAGCCCCAGAGGAGATGGGAGGGCTGGAGCCTCTCTGCTCTGGAGCCAGGCTGGGAGAGCTGGGCTGGCTCAGCCCACAGAAGATAGAAGGCTGCTTCTGGGGAGAGCTCCAAGCTCCTTCATGTACCTTGAGGAGCTCCAGGAGAGCTGGAGAGGGGCTGGTGCCCAGGGCAGGGAGGACCAGGCCCAGGAGAACGGCCTTCAGCTGCAGGAGGGGGATGGAGAGGGGCTGGGAGGCAGAAATCCTTCCTGGGGAGGGGGGAGGCCCTGACACAGGGTGCCCAGAGAAGCTGGGGCTGCCCCAGGATCCCTGGCAGGGCTCAAGGCCAGGTTGGATGGGGCTGGGGGCACCCTGGGCTGAGGGCAGTGTCCTTGCCCATGGCAGTGGGGCACTGGGGTGTCTGGGGGCCTTGCCCACCCAAACAACTCAGAGGTTCAACGAACTAGGGAGATGATGTAGTTTTAATCTGAGGATAAAATACTGGAGAAGCTGCATCTCAGACTTTTTAGGACTTTCCCATAGGCATCATCACATGATAGTCTGTGGATGCAATAGGACAGAAGTGGAAGATCTGTCTCTTTAATGCTTCATCTCTAATAGATGAATCAAGGACTAATATCCCTATTTATTCCTCTCCTAGTTCTTGAGAGAGGACTTGAATTACCATGACCCAACAGTCAAGCACAGCACCTTCCATGGAGAAGATAAGCTCATCAGTGTGGAAGACCTCTGGAAGGCCTGGAAAACATCTGAAGGTAAAAGAGGAGTCGAAGCAGCCTGCTCCCTCTGCCTTGCCATGAAAGTGATAAACTGTGGGTCTCCTACAGCCTTGGCAGGGTGCGGGTACCTCCCAGGTGTGGCATGCTGCTCCTGCTCTGGCTGCCTTCTGTGATTCTAGCTTCCTTTTCCTGGCGGGCTCTTTCAGGATTCCATTGGATACCTCCCGTGCCAGATTCTCCTTCAGGTACCCAAATCCAGTGTTTTTATGGGGTAACAACATCCTAAATATTCAGGAAGGTCCATGGGAGCTCCTCCAGGTCATGTTTTCCTTAGAAGAGATGTGCTGAACCACAAAAGCTCTTTAATCTGGTGAAAAGAGGGGAAGTTCCCGAAACTTCTGGATCTTGGGAGAAACTTGGGCGCCCAGTAGCGCTTCCCTGCGGCAGGCAGTCAGCTTGTGCAGTGCCAGAAGGTGTCCAAGGGGGTCGGGAAGGGGCTCAAATTCCCTCCTGCTTTTTCCCCAACCGGAATTTGGGAATTTCTTTTTTGAGAGGTCTTGAAAGGGATTTCTTCCTTTCTAGTTAAGCAGCTGTTTGTTCCCAAGCATTGGGCTGTGTCACAGAATGCCAGTCTATCTTCAGACCAGTAGCACTACAGAAATGTCCAACGCCATGGGGATGCCAGCGTGTGTGTGGGTGTAGAGCCCGACGGGGCAGTGGGACTGTTCTGGTTTCCTCAGAGTTGTGAGCGGTGTCTTGATGCGGATCAATCACATCGGTGCAGCGGGACGTTGCTGCTGCTGTCTGCCTCTTGTGCTGCTCTCAAGACCTGGAGCATCTCTTCTTCCAGTGCTTTTGTTGTGTTTTTTTGTGGTGGGGTTCTGGTGGAGGAGGAGAGCTGCAGGAGTGGCTGCTGCAGGAAGCAGCCAGAAGCTCTCTGCAGGCCCCACAGAGCAAACACCAGCCGGCTCCAGGCCGCAGTCACTACTGACCAAGGCCGAGCCCATCAGCAATGGTCACAGCACCTCTGGAATCACATTTAGGAGGAAAAACCCACCAGCAGCCGCTTTGTGCCCCCAGAGGAGGGAGTGAGAAGATGTGAGGAGCTGTGCAGGCACCAAGGGCAGGGAAGGGGGGAGGAGGCACCCCAGGTGCTGCAGAGAAAGATGCCGCTGAGCCCCTGGAAAAACCCATGGTGGAGTGGGTGTCCCCCCACAGCCCACGGACAAGGCCCAGACCCCACCTGCAGGGAGGGGGAGCTGCCTCTCTTCGTGCTGGTGCTGCACACAGTGTTTCTTCCCAAAATAAAGAGCTCTGGATGTGTACAGCCAAAAGGACAGAGCCCCTGTTACTGAGGAGCCCTCCCGCTGCAGCACCGGCTCTCCGGAGTGTGCCGCCTGTCCTGCCGCTCTCCTCTGCTCTTGGGGCACAGGGCTCCGGCTCGGTCATCGCTCCAACGAAGGCTGGAGTGAGCTGGAAGATGTTTCTCATTTGTGGGCCAAGTCACTGTTAACATTTAGGAAGTGGGACAGCGATGCAGCCGTCGGAGCCGGCGGCAAAGGGGCCTTTTCTCCACTTGGCTGCTGGAACGGGCGCGTGGCAGCCGGCGGCGGTGACGTCAGCACTGCGTGATGTCCTGTGCCACGCTGGGCTGCTGAGCTGGGTCGGTGCTGCAAGAGCTCAGCCCGTGCTAAGCAAACCCAAGAAATCAATGAATTGAAGCATAGCAGCTCTGTCTGGTGGGGAAACTCAGTTGCACACTGCTTGGCTTTCACACCCTTGCTGTAAGGACAACAAAACAAAGTGGCCAAGGCAGCAGCTTTGTCTCTAGAGGTTTCCTTCCTTATCTGTGGCTTTGGAGCTGCGCAACAGCCCCAGGTAATAATTCCCAAATCCACTGATGAGCCAGTAAGGAGAAGAGTTCACCTGGCTGACCCCAGGTGTCAGAGAGAAAGATGCCCCTGAGCCCCTGGAGAAAACCATGGTGGAGCGGGTGTCCCCCTGCAGCCCATGGAGAGACCCCACGATAGAGCAGGGGGAGACATACAGGAGATGCTGTGACCCACATTGGAGCAAGACCCTGCCAGCACTTGCAGCCCGTGGGGAGAGAGAGAGATCAATGCTGTAGCAGGTTTGCTGGGGAGCTTGTGACCCCATGGGGGCCAGGCTGGAGCAGTCTGGGCCCAAAGGTCAGCACCCCATGGGCATGTGGTGAGGAGATGATGCCCCGACAGAAAGGACCCGCACTGGAGAAGTTTGGGGAGGACTGTCTGCCGTGGGTGGAACCCCGCGGTGCAGCAGGGGAAGGGGGTGAGGAGCCCCCTCCCCTGAGGAGGAAGGAGCGACAGAGACAGCATGTGATGGACTGACCCCAACCACCATCTTCCCCCGCCTCCGTGTCGCTGGTGGAGGAGGGAGAGAAGTGGGGAGTGAGGTTAAGCCCAGGAAGAAGGGAGGAGTGGGGGAGAGGGGTAAGATTTGGTTCTACCTCTCATTATCCTGCTGTGATTTCATTGGGTAATACATCAGTTGAATTTTCTTCCATGCTGAGGGATGCTGATCACTGAAGGATCTCTCCTGGCCCTTATCCTGACCTGTAGCCCCTCATTAGGTAGCTTCTCCCCTGCCCAGCTGAGGAGGGGGTGACAGAGCAGCTTTGGGGGGGACCTGGCCCCCAGCCGGAGTCAGCCCCCACAATAGGACCAACTACCAAAAATAGTCACAGGAGCAGCCAGGTGGTGGCTCAGGACCTGCAGGATTGCCTGGGGTGTCCCAGGGGATTGTTCCTGGTCTAATAGTCCGTGGCTGTAATGGCCCGTCCCAGCTCCCTGCGTACGTCACAGCGGGGTGTTCAAACTCCTCCGCTGTTTGCTCTTTGCAGGTGATGGGGTGAGGTGTGCGCTGGAGTTCTGGCACTGCTGCTGGCTCCGTGGGGTTTGATGCTTAGGAGAAAAGTTAAAGCTGCCTTTTGTTTTCTGCCCCTCCCACAGTGTATAATTGGACGGTGGATGAGGTGGTTCAGTGGCTCATTACCTACGTCGAGCTGCCGCAGTATGAAGAGACCTTCCGAAAGCTGCAGCTGAGTGGACACGCCATGCCCAGGTCAGTGCTCCCTGCGTTGTGCCTGTTCCTCTGGGATGTGTGCCCAGGTGACAGTGAGAGCTGATAATGCCCCGTGTGGTTCTCGGGGCGCACGGAGCCACAGCCCGTTCCTGTTCCGCTTTGGGGATGTGCAGAGGCTCCGACTTTGCTCTCGTGGGCCATTGAGCCGTGAGCGTGTGTGTCTGTGGAGGGGGACAGGAGAGGCTGCGCCCCCATCAGTGTGGTTGTGAGTGCTGTCCTTGCTTGGCTTCCCAAAGCTGCATGTTCAGAGCCAAAAGCCTGAGGGGAGGAGAGCAGGGGTAGGCTGTGTCCCGGCTCTGCCGCAGCCCACCCGCCCATCCATGGAGCTTTTGTGTCACTGCTCATTGTCCTCTGCGAAGGGGCATCTCCGCTTTCCGGGCTGCATCCAAGTGGCACTTCACTTCCCAGTTCCAGGGCTACTGGTTATATACCTCCACACTGCCCAGCACTGGTCTGTGCTGGTGTTAGTTTCGCCCCGTGATGCTCAGCAGAGAAGAGGTCAAGCCTTGTGTTCCTCCAGAGAAACATGGGCTGTGAGTTGGCCCAAACTCATCAGGTCTGGAAGGTCTCAGGGCAGCTTTTTGGATGAAGGGTTTTGTCGCTGCTGAGGGGGCTCTGAGCTGGCTGGGAGGGGTGAGCTGGGAACACAGAAAGGTTTCCCACACAGACTGTGGTGTGCCTGTGCTTCCTCCAAGGGAGAAGTACAGTCTCACGGCCTGCGACATGAGATGTCAAAGGCCAGCGGTGTGGATGTGATTAGTGAGGATACCAGGAGATGGGTTTTGTTGGGAAAGGAGTAACTGAGGTTATCAGGATTAATGAAATCGACACGGCCTTGGCTTTTCCTTCTCTCTGAGTACAGCCAAAAGCAATGCTGCTTAACGCTTTCATAGAAGGATCCTGGGTCCAATATGACAAGATTTGGGGGTTTCTTTTGTCCTGACAGCCTAAGCAGGGAGCTTTCTGGTTCTGCTCATCGCTTTTCTCCTGCTGTAGTCTCCATGTTACTCATTTTTGGTGAGCTGTTAACCCAGATGGATGTGATCATGCCTCTCTTCATGTCACTTTCTTTACAGGCTAGCAGTGAACAATGTGACCATGATGGGAAGTGTTCTGAAGATGACAGACCGAAGCCACCGGCAAAAGCTGCAGCTGAAAGCCCTCGACACGGTGCTGTTTGGGCCTCCCCTCTGTAAGTACCCCTGTTCTCAGTCCTTTGGCTGCTCCTCCAGAGGATCTGCGCCTGCTCAGTGTTCAGCAGCAAAGACCAGTCCCCTGTGAGCCAAACTCGGCCCTACATGGCCTCCCCTTGGGAGCTCTGCCGGTCCCCTGGCACAGGAACAGGATGCCTCTGGATTTATCGGAGCAGCTCTGGACCCGAGGCACATCCTGCCTGCTCTGACCATGTCTGTTGGGTAAAGCTCCCCATCCTCCCGGTCGCTGTGGTGCTGAGCCCCTGGTGAGGGTTTGGCTGCCCAAAGGGGGATCTGATGTGTCGGAGGGCAGCTCGGAGCAGTGGCTGCTGGGGACCCGTCCGTGACTCAGGCTGCAGATTGCCCATCTCTGGAGCAGGGAAACGGTGACGTGGGCTGGATGGGAATGCTGTCAATGCTGTCGGGATTGCCGGGAAGGAGGGACTGAGGTCCTTTGATGCTGGTTCTAGGCGTCTGCTGGTGCAGTCTCGAAGCCCTCTGATGCTTATCTCCACGCAGCTCGGGGTGCTCCTTTTGCATTCGTTCCCCCTGGGTCCTGTCTGCTGCCTCTTTATTAAAGGTACTTCTGTCCCTCCTTCTTACTCATGTGTCTCTCATGAGCTTTTGATGCTTTAGTGAAGTGAACAGGAGCCCGCTCCATCAGGGCCCGTCTCTGCTTGGTGGCGTGCAGACGAGATGGATTTTGAAGGCAGACTGTCGCCCGTACATGATCCGAGCCCTCTGACACCGTGCTCCTCTTCCCCTTCTGGTCATCTCCTGTTCCCTGTGTGGGTGGGTTAAAATGAACGTGAAGGGGCACTTCATAGAGTCATAGATCACAGGATGGTCAGGGCTGCAAGGTCAGGGCTTAAAGCCCATCCAGTCCCACCCCCTGCTATGGGCAGGAACATCTCTCACCAGCCCAGGCTGCTCAGGGCCCAACCAACCCGGCCTTGGACACCTCCAGGGAGGGGGCAGCCACCACCTCCCTGAGCACCCTGTGCCAGGGCCTTGCCACCCTCGTAGAGAAGAATTTCTTCCTAATATTCAATCTAAGTCTACCCCCTTCCAATTAACCCATTCCCCCTTGTCCTATCACTCCCTGCCCTTCCGAAAAGTCCCTCCCCAGCTTTCCTTATAGGCCCTTCAGGGACTGGAAGGTGCTGTGAGATCTCCTGGAGCCTTCTCTTCTCCGGGCTAAACTCCTTCCTGGGGCTGCTAATGCAAAGGTCCTGGCACAGATGCTGGCTCTGGGCCTTGTGCAGCTCGCATTGCCGGCAGCAGTGACAGTGCCACTTGGTGCTTCCTCTCTTCTTGACAGGGTGTTTGTGAGCGGCTGTGGAACAGCAGGCCAGACGTCCCTCTGTGCTGCGGGATAGGGTGCATGCAGGCTGGCAGAGGAGTTTGGGTTCTGTGGCCTTTCTCCCTGCCTGGGAGTGAGGAGATGCTCCCATTACATCTACAAGTTGTATTAATTTCTAAGTCCCACTGTTAGCATGGTCCTGTCCTGGATTCAATCTGTGCCCAAATCCCGGGAAACACTGGCCAGGTGGTGTGAGGCAAGTGAAGTGCCTGTGGCTTGGCAGAGGGGGAAGGTGAGCACCTCGGGGGCCTCGGCTGTGTACAGCCAGCCTTTTCTTCATCCCAGTTACTAGGAAGCACAGACTGAGCTGGGCACAGGTTGCTGTTTTTATTTAGCCTCAGCCTGTGTGGCGAGGCAGCGTGCGGTCGGTGCCTGGCGTGGCACGGGCTGGCAGAGCTGCTATCGCTGCCTGGCCAGCTCGAGCCCAGTAACCCCAGCGCTCGCAGGGGGATTATTCAGGCAGTTCCTGGGGGCTCCGTAAATGGCCAAGGAAGTTACTTTGTGGCTGGGGATTAGTGACCATTCTCCGTGCTTGAGGCCCTGTTCTGCCATGAAGCTCCTCGTGTCCCACAGATGAAAGCGCACTGTGACCTGTCCGGGGGTTGTTTCGGGTCAGTAAGGGTCAGTCCTGGTGTTGGGATCTGCGTCCTGTCTAACCATGTCCTGGGGCCAGGAAAGCCATTGGCATCCTGGGGCTACCAGCAGAAGTGTGGGCAGCAGGTCAGAGGGATTCTCCTGCCCCTCTGCTCTGCCCTGGGAGGCCTCATCGGGATCAGTGTGTGCGGGGCTGGGCTCCCCGGGGCAGGAAGCACAGGGAGCTCCTGGAGAGGGGACAGCAAAGGGCTGTGGAGATGCTGAGGGCACCAGAACATCTCTCTGACCCAGAGAGGCTGAGGGACTCGGGGCTGCTCAGCCCAGAGAAGAGAAGCCTGAGGGGGATCTTCTCAGTGTTGAGCAACCTGTGAGAGGTGGGCTCAGGAGGAGGGCTCAGGCTGTGTTCGGGGGTGCCCAGGGACAGGACAAGGGGCCATGGGCACAGACTGGAGCAGAGGAAGTTCCCCCCAGTCCTGAGGAGGAGCTTCTTTGCTGGGAGGGTGTCAGAGCCCTGGGCCAGGCTGCCCAGAGAGGTTGGGGAGTCTCCCTCCATCTCTGGAGCCATCCCAACCCGCTGATCCTGGGCGCTGTCCTGTGCAGTCTGCTCGAGGGGACCCTGCTCTGGGGGGATGGGACTGGGTGGTCTCCAGAGGTCCCTGACAGCCCCACCAGTCTGTATGTGTTGGATATGTGAAGAGAGGACAGAGCCTGTAAGCACCAAGCCGAAGTGGAGGTATAGCAGGTGTAGCAGGGCTCACTGCTCCCTGGGCAGCAGAAGGGGTTTCTCTGGTTCCTGCTGCGGGGGTGGGAAGTTGTTTGTGGCTCCTGAAGGCCCCGATGGCCGGGTGGCTGTTGGCAGCTGCCAGTCACATTTGGGGAGGTGCTCAGTGACCTTTTACGCTGCAGAAGCAGCTGGGCTGGGATCAGTTCAGTGCTTTCAGATACGTTCCTGACACGGTTCTTTCGTATGGGCAGTGGTGGGGGTCAGCGGAGGGGGTCTCTCATCATCTGCCATGGGGAGGCTGAAGCTGCTGGCAGTGGATGTGGCTCACAGGTGCAGGAGTTCGAGGGCTCGTCCTGCCTTTTGACAGGGGTTTTCCTTCTCTCTTGAAGGAACCTTCTGTGCACTGCAGATATAAAAGCATGGACCAGTCTGCATGGGAGCCCTGTGACTGCTTCCTGCAGGCAGGTACATCCAGAGACCTCTCGCTGCCGGTGGGATTGTTACACACATACAGAGGTGTCCGGGTCCTCGCTGCTGTTGGAAGCTGGGGGAAGCCTTTTCCCACCCCGGGGCTGGAGAGATGTTCCCTGACATCTCTGGAGCTTCAGGAGCCGAGCGGGGCACTGGCTGTTTCCATGTGGCAGGTCTTGTTTCCCATGCCAGACTCCAGCTGTGCTGCTGCCTCCTGCAGACAGCTCTGCCCGCTCACAGGGCTGCAGCTCTGGAGTTAATCCCAGTCAGAGGAGCACAGTAAAATTATTGTCTAAGTGAGGTGAAGCGATCGCTGCTTCTCTGCCCCCTTGGTGTCCTGTCGCTGTGGTTCAGGAGTGTATCCAGCACAAAATGCCACAACTTCTGGTGAAACGGGAGAGGAGGATTGAGGCAAACAAGCAGTAAAATTCAGGAGGAGATGTTTTCAGTGAGCAGTGGATTTAAATCTGTATAACTCCACGGTGGAGACCGAGACACATCTGTGTCCCCTCAGAGGTGGCTCCAGGCACAGCTGTAGTACTGTCTGGGCTCAAAAGGGACAAGATGCTGAGTGCAGTTTGCCATCCTGGGGATTGCTCCCAGCCACTTCTCCCAAGGCCAGTGGAGACCTGGAGACTGATGTGGGATTTCAGGGGAGGTTTCTGTAGCTCTGGTTCCCAGGACAGAAGTACCCCAGTGGTAATTCCTTTCAGAGGCAGGCACCTTGTGCTGTGGCACTTGGCTGACCAGTGTCTGCCCCAGGGAGGGAGCTGGCCCGTGATTGGGAGCCTCAGTCCCCAGGGACCAGCCAGGCACCCTGACACCCATCGCCCAGGTTTTGGTGCATGTTGGTGCCTCCCATACTGCACCGAGCTGTCTGCATGGGTCCTGCAGCACTGTGGGATGGGGGCTCTGCTGTTGCCCCAGCCCTCCTCGTTTGCCATCACCATTAGCTGTAGCTTGGATGTTCCCATTTATTTTGTGACCCCCTGTGTAGGGATTAACAGAAGCGCCAGGACCAGGTGCCTGGACAGGGCCACACTTCCCAGAGAGGAGCTGGCCCTTCTTGGAGGCTTCTGGACAAATTGTCCTGCTCTGTGTTTTGGTGAGCGTTTGCTCCTTGGTGGCCCCTCTCCGGGCAGCTGAAGCCGTGTTTCCTTTGGTCATAGCTTCCAGGATAGCTCTTTATTTCCCGTTATTACAATTAAAAGTGTATTTGACAAGTACTCTGAGATCTGCTGAACCATTATTTGTTTAAAGCAATAGAATTTCTTAACCAAATACCAGATTAATTTATCGCTGTGAGATTTACCATCCACTTTAAATATTTACACTTAGCTGGATTGTGTTTAGATTACCTGCACCTAGACAGGAAAGCAGCTCTGTCCCATTAACAGGCGTGATGGGCTCCATTAGTGTTATCCTATAGCTTCCTTGGGCTGTGTGCCGGCTCCCGCTGCGCTTTGGGTCTGGGGACTGCCGGGGGAGCATCCGAATCACAGAGTCACAGAGTGTGGGGGTTTGGAAGGGACCTTGAAAGATCATCTAGTCCAGATCATCAGCCCCGAGCCCGGACAGCCAAGGAGCAGGCGATGCAGCGATCTGCTGCTCTTTGGGCGTCGCAGTGCCGCTGAGCCCCAGCACAGACAGAGAAGCATCTCCCGGTGTTACCTGTGAGTGGACACTGGAGGGGTGCTGGGGAAGGGGGGGAAGCACCCACAAACAGACTGCAGGCCCCATCAGAGGAACTTGAGGAGCTCTCACCTTGTTTCGGGGGTTTTTAGGAACCGAGGTGGTTTTGTGTTTCCTTTCACGCTCATGGCAGCTGCTGCAGCGCTGGAGGGAGCGGACCTGTCCTGCAGCCGTACCCCAGGCTGCTCTTCTCCCCTGACTTGGGACTGAAAGCACCTGCTACTAAAGGACAGTGGCACCGCCGATCCGGTTAGTTCCAGGGAAATGAAAGGGTTTGTGATTCCTGCTCCTGGGGGCTTTTCCCTGATCTTTCAGCTTTAAGGCAAACAACTGGTATGGGATTTACTGAGATTGTCTGGTTTGATTTTACAAAGGCTTACAGTAGCTGCTGGTTTTCTAATGGTCCAGCCTGGTTCTATTCCCAAAGCAAAACCTGGGGAGAGTTTTTGTTTGAGAATTGAGGCTTTGAATTGGCATCTTTCCCAATGGGACTGTTCTGACTTACTGATAAGTTTGCACTGTGGCACAGCTTTCTGCCTTGCTGCTTTAAAACACAGACCAAGGCGGTGCTGCAAGCCTGACGTGACGTGTCATCGTCTCACAGTCAGTGTGTGACAACTGCTGTCCCTGGGAAAACTGCTTGTTTTCCCAAAAAGACAAAAAATAAGTCTAAAAATGAGTTTTCCCTGGTGCATGGCACTTCTCCCGTGGCTTTTGCAAGCGGGAGGCACGGCTGGGTTTGCCCGGTTGCCGGTCCCGGCAGCGAAGGGGTGAAGAGCAGAGGAGGCCCCATGTGAGCAGGGAGAACAGGCTGTGCCAGCAGCAGCGTGATTTAAGTTGTGATAAACTGGATGCAAACAGTCCGAGCTCTGGCTGTAAAACCTCTGCTCTGCTCCGGAGCCTCGCTGCGCCTCAGTCACAGAGCCTAAAGAGGGAAAATAACACCAAGTTCTGCTACGAGGAGGTAAAAAGCTGCAAGAAAATGAGGAGTCTGAAGGTTGTCTGGTGTTGCCTTGGCTGTAAAACACCCGGCTGGCAGCTGGTCTGTGCCACAGGAGCACAAGCCAGAGGCAGCCACTGATCGATGCCGCCGCGGGACCGCCTGATCCCGTCCCTCCCCGCGCCAGCAGCAGTGATGACAGATGGACGTCACACGTGAAAACTCTGTTGTGTTCTGCTTGGCGTAGGGTTTTTGGACAGGGATTGAGGAGTGGGGCAGAGAGCTGGATGTGCCCCGGTTCTTCTGACCCGCGCCGGGCAGGGCAGGGCAGGGCAGCCCGCTGCAGCTCCTCGTGGGTGGCCTGTGCATGGTGGGGCCTTGTCCCAGAGAAGGGTGTTCAGGGCCTCTCCTGCCCTCATCGCAGACTTGCCTGCTGTTCCCTGGGAGAAGAGGGGCTGGTCCTGCAGTGTTGCTCTTGCTGGCTCCTGATGCAGCAGTGACAGTTGCGTCCGTTGCCTCGCGCTGACGAACCCGACGTGATTTACAGAGATTCAGGGGGTTCCCGTGGCTCTTAGAGTGGGGCTGAGGTAGTGCCGGTCCACCTTGTGGAAGGAAGGAAGGAAGGAGGAGCTGGAGCTCAGACCAGTTGTGTCACGGCGGCGTTAGTGTGTGATATGGACACAGAGCTGGGCGTGAGCCAGCAGTGGGCACTCGCAGTCCCAAGGGCCAGTGGCATCCCGGGCTGGATCCCCAGGGGTGTGGGCAGCAGATGGAGAGAGGGGATTCTGCCCCTCTGCTCTGCTCTGCTTTGCTTTGGGGAGACCTCACCTGCAGTGCTGGGTCCAGCTCTGGAGCCCTCAGCACAAGGAGGACATGGAGCTGTTGGAGAGGGGCCAGAGGAGCCACAAACATGACCCCAGGGCTGGAGCAGCTCTGCTGTGAAGCCAGGCTGGGAGAGCGGGGCTGGTTCAGCCTGGAGAAGAGAAGGCTCCAAAGGGACCTCTGAGCCCCTTCCAGTCCCTGAAGGACCTACAGAAAAGCTGGGCAGGGCTGTTTGTAAGGACATGGAGCAACAGGACGAGGGGCGGTGGTGTAAGCTAGAGGAGAGCAGGGTTAGATGAGACCTTAGGAAGCTCTTCCCTCTGAGGGGGGTGGGTCACTGGCCCAGGGTGCCCAGAGAGGTGGTGGAGGCCCCATCCCTGGAGACATTCAGGGTCAGGGTGGATGGGGCTCTGAGCACCCTGCTGTAGTGAAGATGTCCCTGCTTACTGCAGGGTGGGGCTGGATGGGCTCAGAAGGTCCCTTCCCACCCAGTGCAGTCTGGGATTCCATGGTAATGGCCATCCTTGCCTGCTCCTCAGTGTGTGAGCGGTCGCCTCGCTCTGTGCATCCAGCACCTCTCCCAGCAGCCTGTCAGGACCCCTCCAAGGTGATTTAAACTGTTTGGAATCTGTAATAATCGTTCGTTTGCCAGCTGCCCAGCGCTGGGGTTACCAAATTCAGACCCTGGGGCTTGGTGGGTGTGTTCGGGGTGGCTGGTGTGTTCGGGGTGGCTGGTGTGCAGGGCTTTGGAGAGGTTCCTGTTGTACAGGACTGAGCAGCACCTCCTGCTCTCCCTTGCTGACCCACCGGCTCTGCGCTGCTCATTGCTGAGCTGGTTGATGGTGCTGAGAGGTATGTTTCCAGAAAAATCATCAGCAGTTTGTGGCACATCTGTTTCTCCTGACCTTCAGTGCAGAATGCAACAGCTGTTACCAGCTGTACTTCTTCCTTCTGTCCTTTTTCCCCTTCTTTATCTTCCCAAAGGCCATTTGGAAGTTGCAGGACTCTGTCTGCTCTGTGAGGTGACGTGCTTGGCACTGCGATATCCCGAGACCCTGGGCAGCGCAGGGGAGCACGTGCAGGGGGATTCAGTGGCTGGGCTTCAGCCCCCTCGGATTTCTATTCACTGCTCTTTGAATCGCTTGTGCAGAGGCAGAGACCGGGCTGGGTGTGGGAGTGGGAGCCCTGGTGCTGGCTGCCCTTGGTGGGAAGAGACCAGTTCCTGGCTCAGAGCAGCCAACTTCCTCCCAGGGTGAGGAAGAGCCCTCGCTTCTCCTCAGAGAGGTGAGGTGGGGAGAGAAGCGGTCTCTGCATCGAGCCTTTATGAGCTGCATGATCCTTCCTGGGAGTGGAGCTTTGGAGTCTTCCCATCAAGCTGCACCTTGCAAAGCAAAGCTGTAGGAAGCAGAGAGGAGATGTTTGCATCCCAGCTGAGTTTTCCTCATTTGCTCACCTGGAATGAACGCTGCCCAGGAGGAAGGATGCTTGCCAGGTGCTGGGAGTGGGAGATGAATCAGCTCAAGGTGGGGCTGGCAGGGATTTGATTTCCCTCTGCAGCACCTAGGCTTGCCTTGGCCCCGGGCGTTGGGCTGGGGCTGGGCTGGGCAGAGCCAGCGATGCAGCGGTGGGGGACACGGGGATGGAGGGGAAGCTCGATGGCTGGGGGTGGGCCGGGGGGAGCGGGTCAGCCAGCCCTGCTGTCCTCTGGCCACGGGAACTGACAGGGATTCCAAGCGCCGTATCTGCAGCGCCGCGCCAGCTCTGCACCTTGGGAAGAGGATGTTGTGATAATCCATCCGGGATGGGGAGCAGGGCCAGCACTGCTCGTGTTTATTTCTTGCTGTTGGATTCACAAGTGAAGGTTTTCTGAGGGTGACTGAACTGCTCTGAGTGCCTTTGGGTGGGGGTCACGAGGCTGTTCGCAGAGATCAGGGGGCGATGCTGGGATGTCTACTGAACGTTTGGAGAGAGGTCCTGTCCCCCTCCCACTGTGCTCTGGGGACAGCTCCCCGTCCCTGCTCCCTGCAGGGCAGCTGGGCAGCCCCAGCCCCCTGCCCCACAGATTGCTGTCCCTTGCCAGGCCTCCACCTCCCGAGTGAACTGTCTGTCCCCTCCTGCTCATCCCGTTGGCCCCAGCTCTGCAATGCAACACTTGTGTTGTGGCTGTGATCACAGGACCCCCAACCTGGGGGTTTGGGCGGGCAAAGCCCATCTATTTCCCCCCACCATGGGCAGGGACAGCCCCCAGCCCAGGGTGCCCCAAGCCCCATCCAACTCGGCCTTGAGGCCTGTCAGGGATCCCAGGGCAGCCCCAGCTTCTCTGGGCACCCTGTGCCAGGGCCTCCCCCCTCCCTGGGAAGGATTTCTGCCTCCCAGTCCCTCTCCATCACCCTCCTGCAGCTGAAGGCTGTTCCCCTGGGCCTGTCATGATTGGTCACCCCAGTGAGCCCCTCCACTTGTCACCCCTTTGGTCATCCCTCGTGCATGGGGACCCTATACTCCACATCCCTCCCACAGTCTGTCTGTCCAGTGGTGCTTCCCAGTGTGGGCTCCTGCTGCCTGGGCGGGCAGGTCGGGCTCTCTTGTGTCACTGGGCTCGGGGTGCTGCTGGGCTCGAGGTGCTGTGGGAGGGAGGGAGGACGCTGCAGGTCCCTGCTCCAGCCCCAGCTGCCCTCCTGCTCGCTGCGGGGTGTGGAGCCTGGGCCGCTGAGCATCCGGGCTGGCTGCAGGACTCATCTGCTGGGAAAATGCTGCCAAATCACGGCAGGAGTGTTCCCTGAAAGGGGTGACACTGGAATGGAGGGGAGGGATGCTGCCTGGGTTTCAGCTGGAGCAGCTTGCCTCACTGAGAAGCAGCCGGCCTTGGGATACGAGATGGTGCTGGGCTATTTCATCTGCTGCTGGCGCAGCTCGTTGCCAGCAGCATCTGAGTGCGGGCACATTGGAGAGCTTGTCCTGACAAGGATGCTGGGCATCTCCTTTCCTGGGCATGCGCATCCGAGGGGTGATGCAGGGTGGGCAGCCATTCTGTCCCTATGTTGGGGTGCGGGGTCCCTCCCCAACTGGGACTGCGTGTTCGTGTGGTACGTTTGCGTTGGGTGGGAGCTCTTTGTGCTGTGCTGAGGTGCAGGTGGGCTGGGAAGAGCAGTAGTGGGGATGCATCACTGCTCATTGAGTGGCAGGCAGCACCGAGTCCTTTGCAGCCATACATTGTGTTCACTCCTGAGGGAAATGCCACGTGTATTTAAAGCCCCCAGACTTTATTGGCCTAAGGTAGAAATACCACACGCTGCCTTGTAAGCTGCGGCGGGATCGCTAAGCCCTGGGGTTGGATTCATCAGTCTCTGCTGGAACCCTCTTCATTTGTTTCTGGCAGGTGGGAAACGAGTCCCTCACTTCAGGGACTGCGGGTTGAGTCGAGGGGGGATTCCCTGGCAGCTGCTCCAGCACCACTCCGGGGGAGCAGCAGCACATCCCGTTCCAACCCTGGCGATTCCCTGCTGCTGCTTCGCACTGGTGATGTTCAGTCTGGCCTCAAACAACATGCTGTTCATCATGGGGCTGATGCTGGATGCAGGAGGATCGGAATGCAGCAGGGCAGCGTGGGCTGGGGAGAGGCGACCTGGGTGATGCACATGCTGCAGGTCAGAAGGTTCTTCCTGCTCCTGCCAGAGCTGGGCCGGGGCGAGCAGCCTGCACCCCCGAGCCTGTGCCATGGGCAGGACTGAGCCGTTCCTGAACCTGCCTTCTTGGGGGTTCTGTGGGCACCTCATGTTTCACAGCGCACAGCCTGTTCCCAGGTGGGAGTGTGAGCACGGTCATTTACCCTGGAGAAAAGCAAGGTGGAGAGAGGACAGTGCAGAGAGAATGTGCAGGGTGCTGCTCCGCGTTCCGCTGGGAGCTCCCCAGCAAGCTGTGCAGGGATCTGTTGGGCACCTGGCCAGCCTGTGGCACCCAAGGCTCCCTGGCCCTTCTTCACATCTCTCCTGGGCAGCATCTCTTTCCATGGCCACGCTCTGTGCTGAGAGCACGGTCAGTGCGCTGTGGGGAGTGATGAGGTCTGTCTGCATTTTGTGGCCATGTTGAGGGCTCCTCTTTTCCCTTTGCGTTTACGGGAGCTCATCTGCGGTGGGCAGAGAGGAAGGGACCTGAGCAGAGCTGCTAGCCGGGCTCTTCTCCAGCTGTTGATGCCAGAGCTGGTGCTGTCCTGCGGTCCCAGTGTCTGCCCAGCCAGCACTGGGCTCCTTCTCGCCACCTTCAGACGCAAGACGAGTGCACATGCATCATGAAGGAGCTGGAACGGGAGCCTGGCCGCGCTGGCTGCTGGCACTGGGGTCAGCAGCAGCTGCTGCACGCCCCGTGCCAAAGCCAGCCGGCTCCCAGGGACGGAGGAGGAGAGTCACAGTCCCTGTGCAGGTCGGTCCTGCCTGGCATCACAGGCTTCTGCACTTCAGTTCACGCCTGCAAAGTGCCCCCAGTGCTGGTTTGCCTGGGCTGGGTCATGGCATTTCTCTTGCCTTCAGAGAAGAGCAAAGCCTCGTAGCTGTAAAACACGTTGTCCTCTTCAAAACGTCGGTCGTTGGCTTTTCCACATCTGCTCATTCTGGGAAACGATGAGGTGTGATTCCTGTCCAAACTCCCCTCCCCACTGTGATGTCCCAGTGTGGGGACATCCCTTTGCGCAGCGCTCATCGTGAGCCCAACGTGCAAGGAGCTTGTTTCAGGGCTGGTGGGTATCACGGTGAGGATCCGCAGCGAGGACTTGCCTTGCTAAAGCATCTTCCCTGTGAACCTGGGTGCTGTTCTGGGTGCAGCTTGTCCCCGCACGTGGAGTCAAGGTGTCCTCCAGACCGGTGTGAGGCATTGGGAGGGGAGGTGCATCACTGGGGCAAACAGTGTTTCAGACTCCTTTTGGCATCGCTGCGTGGTGCGTTCTGCACGTAGCGCTCGCCTCTTCACGTGGGGATGATCTGGCAGCCGCTTGGCGTGCTCAGGGTCAGCACCCTGCGGGGAGAAGCAGGTTGTGTACGAACGTTTCCATCTAATGATCCCCCTCTCCTGCTTCAGGGGAAGCAGAGAGGTTTCTGCAGGCTGTCTGGGGGCTGCTGGCGCAGCCTTTGCTCTCTGTAAGCCCCCTTTGCTCCCCTGGGTACGTGAAGGTGGATGCAGAAGCTGCCAGGACTTCAGTGCAGGTAGAGGAACTGGTGCTGGGAAGCAGGGTCGGGTCACTGGTGAGGATGCTGCCTCGAGTGGCTGAGTGCAGCCTGTGCTGCTGGGGGCTGTGTCGGTCCCTCTGATGCATGTAGCTGGGAGGTTGGCCTGCCTGGGGTAAACCTGCAGCATGGTACCAAAGAGCAATCAGCTCTGTGTAGAGTGCGAGGGGAAGGTTGTGTTGGGGGGCTACAAAGTGCCAGATCACAGACTGGGCTGGGTGAGAAGTGACCCCAGCCCCCGCCCCCCAATGTCTCCCTCTGCCACAGGCAGGGATGCCCTCCCCAGCCCAGGGTGCCCCAAGCCCCATCCGACCTGGCCTTGAGCCCTGCCAGGGATCCCGGGGCAGCCCCAGGTTCTCTGGGCACCCTGTGCCAGGGCCTCCCCCCTCCCCGGGAAGGATTCCTGCACCCGCAGTGAAAACAATTCTTGTATCCAGCCTGGATTCTCTGCAGCTCCCCAGAAGGAGGGGGCAGTGAGGAGGGTCAGTCTCTTCTCCCAAGTAACCAGTGACAGGACGAGGGGAACCAGCCTCAAGTCAGGCTGGGGGAGGTTTGGGTCGGAGACTGGGGGAAATTCCTTCCCTGAAAGAGCGGTTGGGCATCGGACCAGGCTGCCAGGGTCCCCGTCCCTGGAGGGGTCCAGACCTGGGGAGACGTGGCACTTGGGGACATGGGTCAGTGGTTACAGTGGTGTTGGGCTGGTGGTTTTACCTGATGATCCTTGAGGTCTGTTCCAGCCTGAACGACCCTGATGCTCTGATAACGTCCCTTCGAGTTCCAACCTGGGAGTCGCTGGCTGGGCAGTTGCAGCTCGTGTCACTGAGCTGTACTTTCTCTTCAGCTTCCCCTCTACGTGCATGTTTGCGGTTTCACTCAGTAAAAAAGCCTTGACATGTGGTTTTGGTTTTGTTTCACACTAACCTCCCTGAGCTGCTCTGGTTCTTGGTTCTCACACATCCACGCTTTGTCGGTAGCTGTGTTGGTGTGAAGGGTGTTTCCACCCCGACTTGTACTTCTGGTGGAAACTTCTGCAACTGCAGAGTTTGGTACTTGATCTGCCCCATCTCTACGATCACAGTCATATTTTTTCATCAAAGTTATTTTCTTCTCAGCTCTTGCACCTCTGTGCAGCGCTGGGGGTATCGTCCCGGAGGAGCCCCGCTGCTCTGGGGTTCCTCAGGGTTCCTCCATCCTGTGACCTGCCAGCGACTCGGATCTGGGAGGGTTGCAGTTTCGTCTTCCTTTATTTTTTTTCAAACTTCCCCATTATAATTGAATAAACGTTGTCAAAGTTCTTTGTCTTTTTTCCTCCTTAAATATCGATGTAGCTCATCTCTTCCCTCTGCAAAGCCTGAGCCACTGTCCCTTCTAACCCTGTCCCAAGTTCTCCTGCCCACCTCTGCTGCTGGCGAAGCACCATGGAGTAACCATCACGTTCCTTTGGATTCAGTGCTGTCTCCTTCTCTTCCAGTGACTCGGCACAACCACCTGAAGGACTTCATGCTGGTGGTGTCCATCGTCATCGGGGTGGGTGGCTGCTGGTTCGCCTACATCCAGAACCGCTACTCCAAGGAGCACATGAAGAAGATGATGAAGGACCTGGAGGGGCTCCACAGAGCGGAACAGTCTCTGCATGACCTCCAAGAAAGGTGGGCTCAGCGCCTACCTGGCTGGAGCGCCCAGCTGTGGGTCTGTCCTGTGAGGTGGTTACTCATTAGTTTCCCATTAACTGCCAAGCCCCGGGGCAGCGGTGACGTGGGGCCACCTGCCCCAGCCAGCACCTTCCCATGGCAAGCCCACCAACCCGGCTGTCATCACGGGGCTCGCGGTGAGTTCCCTGACCAGGGGTGCGGGGCTGGCTCAGCCCCTCTTTGGGGGTGATGGGTGCTCAGACCCGCGGTGTGCTATGTGAGGGCCCGAGTGGTAATGATCCCTCGTCCTATGGCTGTCCTGAAACATGGCAGTGACACTGAGCTGGGAGGAAGTGTTGATCTGCCTGAGGGTAGGGAGGCTCTTCAGAGGGGTCTGAACAGACTGGACTGATGGGCTAAGACCAACGGGATGAGGTTTAACAAGGCCAAGGGCAGAGTGCTGCACATGGGACACAACAACCCCCAGCAGCTACAGGCTGGGGGAGACTGGCTGGAGAGCTGTCAGGCAGAGAAGGACCTGGGGGTGTTGGGTGACTGACCATGAGCCAGCAGTGTGCCTGGGTGGCCCGGAAGGCCAACGGCATCCTGGCTTGTGCCAGACCCAGTGTGGCCAGTAGGTCTGGGGAGGGGATTGTGCCCCTTGACTGGGCACTGGGGAGGCTGCAGCTTGAGTGCTGGGTCCAGTTCTGGGCTCCTCACCATGAGAAGGACATGGAGGTCCTGGAGCGAGTCCAGAGAAGGGCAACCAGGCTGGGGAAGGGGCTGGAGGGCAAATCCTCTGAGGAGCAGCTGAGGGAGCTGGGGGTGTTGAGCCTGGAGAAGAGGAGGCTGAGGGGAGACCTTCTCCCCACCTCCCCTGCCCTGCCAGGAGGGTGCAGAGAGGTGGGGGATGGTCTCTTCAGCCAGGGGCCAGGAGATGGGACAAGGGGCAATGGGCTCAAGCTGCCCCAGGGCAGGGTCAGCTCAGCTGGGAGGGCAAAATTCTTCCCTGGCAGAGTTGTGGGGCTGTGGCACAGGCTGCCCACGGAGGGGGCTGAGTCCCTGCCCCTGGGTGTGTTTAACAGAGGGGAGATGAGCTGCTCAGGGATCTGGGTCAGCACAGGACAGGGACGGTTGGACTCCATGAGCTTAAAGGGTTTTTCCAACCTGGTGATTCTGTGTCTGGCCAGAGCAGCTCCCGCTCCAAGCTGGGCTTTGGTGCACGACCATACGTGCTCCCGTGCAGTTTTATTTCCTTCCCTCGTGGTTTTTATGTCTTGTTTTGTCTGTTTGGGTCCAGTTCCACTCCTACTGGTCGTTACTGGTTGAAAAAAACATTTTCTGAATGTCTGGGCAGACGTGGCTCTGCTCAGTTGTGCTGCTGGTGCCTGGGGAGCTCTCCTCTTGGCTCCCAACTCAGCTGTGTTAAGGAGCGAAACATCCAGCTGGGCAGAAGGGATGGGAGCTCTCCCTCTGTACCTGCTTCCAACAGGTACTTCCCATTATTTACCACATTTAATTATAGAGCAGAGTGGTTTCTACTCCCGGTCTGACTCACACTGAAAGTACATCTGGATCCCCACCTCCCCAAAATGAGAGCGTAAATCTGTGCCCAGAGGGGAGGAAGAGCCCCTCAGAGGGGTGTCAGGGAATTAGGCTCGTGTAGAATTGGTCACCCTGGCTCATTGGGATGTTTCACCCTGGCTTTTGGAGGGGAAACAGTGTATTGGTAGATTGCATGCCTTCAGGACAGGAATTACATATCCTGTCTTGAATTCCTTCAGCTGTATAGAACAGATTCAGCGAGTCAGGAAGGGTTCAGGTGGGCAGGGCCCTCAGATGCCCCAGTGCCCCTTCTGCCATGGGCAGGGACACAACCCCCAGCCCAGGGTGCCCCAAGCCCCATCCAACCCAGCCTTGAGCCCTGCCAGGGATCCTAAGGCAGCCCCAGCTTCTCTGGGCACCCTGTGCCAGGGCCTCCCCTCTCCCCAGGAAGGATTTCTGCCTCCCAGCCCCTCTCCATCCCCCTCCTGCAGCTGAAGGCCGTTCTCCTGGGCCTGGTCCTCCCTGCCCTGGGCACCAGCCCCTCTCCAGCTCTCCTGGAGCCCCTCGTGGGACAGGAAGGAGCTCGGAGCTCTCCCCAGCAGCAGCCTTCTATCTTCTTCTGTGGGCTGAGCCAGCCCAGCTCTCCCAACCCGGCTCCAGAGCAGAGGGGCTCCAGCCCTCCCATCACCTCTGGGGCTCTTGGGGACTGGCTCCCACAGCTCCATGTCCCCCTTGTCCTGGGGACTCCTGAGCTGGAGGCAGCGCTGCCAGGGAGTCTGTGTCTCCAAGCGGAGCAGAGAGGCAGAATCCCCCTTTCCCAGCCCAGGGTCCCACTGCCAGGGATGCAGCCCAGGACATGGGGGCTTTCTGGGCTACCAGTGCGTGGTGCCGGGTCAGGTTGGGCTTCTCATCCCCCAGTACACCCCAAGTCTTTCTCCTCAGGGCTGCTCTGCATCCATCCATCCATCCCCCCAGCCTGTTGCTGTGCTGGGATCACCCTGACTCACAGGCAAGACCTTTCCCCTGGCCTTGCTGAACCCCGTGAGTGTCCCACAGTCACACCTCTCCAGCCTGGCCAGGCCCCTCTGGGGACATCCCTTGCCCTTTCAGCAGCGTGCTAAGGGTGCTCTCCATCCCGCTGTCCCTATGCAAAGGTCCATGCTGCCCTGCCTGCGTGCTGACACCCAAACCCAGCAGTGTCGTCTGGGAATTTGTTGTGTACGGATCGATGAACGTGATGCCCTGGGGCAGGACACTGCAGCTTTGGGAACACGACCTCTACTCACAGCAATGATTGCCATGGTCCAGGGAGAGCGGGCTGAGAGGAGCCCTCTGTGCAGACAGGACTCTTCTAGGAGAGGAGGGACCATCCAGGACAGCCCGTGACAAACCGCTGCGGGTTCTGTCCATGCGGTGTGTCGGGCAGAGGCAGCAGAGAACACAGCATGGCAGCCTTGGGCTGCAGCTGGTTTTCCTTCACTCCAAGGGTCGTTACAGGGGATAAGCCTTAACTTGGCTGCCATAGGAGCTGGCAGTTACGCCCCCAACACTCCTTAGACAGTGGAGCCCAGTCCTGGCACATGTGCTGTGTGCTCATGGGTGCTGCAGCGAGTGACCGGTGCAAACACCAGCACCAGGATCCCAGGGAGGTACATCTGCTGGGGACACCTCTGCAGAGAGCCGAGTCCTGGGGAACCGTACAGCATCCCTCAAAGCCACAGCCTGATTTCCTGCTCGTGACACCCTTGGGGAATCGTCCCACCCCTGAGTGTTGCTCGAAAGCCTTTCTTCTTCATGTGCAACCCCATCAGCTGGTGTCCATACAGAGGGCAAACACTTGAGAGTACCAAGGTGATGGTGCCAAACTGGGCACGTTCCCCTGGCACAGATGCAGATCCGTGACCTGCTTTCTTTTTGGCATGGAAATAGAGTAATGAATGTTTCCTCTCTGCCTGCCATGGAGCTGGCCCCAATCTGCTGCTGGTTTCACAAGGCTTTGTGGAATTTCACTTTGCAGGTTGGATGTACCCCAGGGAAAAAGGTTTGTTGGGTTTTTTTTTATACAGCCAGGAGGACACAGGAATTCCTTCCCAACGTCCATCCCTGAGCAGCAGAGCTGTGCCTGGGGTGGGACATGACACCAGAGGTCCAAACACTGGCTGCTGTGAATGTGCCATGTGGGGAACGACCTTGGGATCTGCTGCCGAGGGCAGAGCCATGTAAACAAGTAGATGTGCCTGGAAGTTCAACTAATGCTCTAAAGCCAGATAGGAAGAAACCCAAAACCCCGTATGCTCAGCATAGCTGGAGTCTTAAGCCAGAGCAGCTTGTGGTGCTTCTGCAGGGTGCAGAGCTGGGGGGGGGCTTGTCCTCTGCAGAGGGACTGAGCTGCAGCTCCAGGAGCGGGACATGAATTCCCGGTGCTTGGGGGGCTCTTGGCAGAGGGCTGATCTAATTCTCCTCTGAACAGGGGGATGGAGCTTTGCTTCTTCATCCTCAAGGCCCAGCGAGGTTCAGCTGTGGTAGTCTGCCAGGGTAGAAACAGCAGAACTACCTCCAGCACGTTCCCATGGCTTGTTCTGAAGGCCTGGTCGGAAACACCGGTTCTGGAAGGTTCTCTCTGGAGCTTGAAGGAACCTTCTGTCCTGCCTCTCTGGACTTCAGAGCTGAACAGACCTCAGAAAGCATGCGGTGCCTCTCGGTTGCTGGTAGGGCTGGTCTTTGAGCAGCTCTGATGCAATCTTGACACGCTGGGAAGGGAAGATTGATAGAAAATGCCTTTTTATGGTTCATCCTCCAAACACTTTTTGAGAAGTCCTTCAACAGGGATGCCTTCCAGTCAGTGTGTGACCCATCAAGATAAAAAGGTTGATGCCTTAGCACGTCCTGCCGATGCCTGAAGATCGTAAGAAGATCCGTGTTGAAGATCTACTGATCCTATCGAAGATCGAACCCCGCTGTGGCAGGGGGTTGGAGCTCTGTGATCCTTGGGGTCCCTTCCAACCCAGACCAATCTATGATTCTATGATCTACCCCTGAATTGTGAAGCCCTCGGATGGACCTCAGTTTCCCCTTTCATGGCAAGAAGCTCTGGAGGCACGGTGTCAGCTCTGGAGCTCCGTGGCTGTGGCACCCGTGCTGTGCCTTGGCCGGGTCTGAATGGGGATGCACAGACAAAGCGTTGCCCACAGGCAGCATGAGAAGGAACGGGCTCAGCTGTGAGGGGACGCCAGCAGTGAGTGAGAAGGGGATGTCAGAGTGCCTTTTAGAGTTATCTTAAGGATAAAATTCCTTCCCTCTTCTGCGTCACAGTATAGGGAATTTCTCCTTTAAACAGAGATATTTTGGTGGTTTGGGATGCTTGCAGTCCTAGTATGGAAGAGTGTCAGCACGGATGCACGGGGCAGAGAGCGTGGGTTTATCTGAGCACTTGGAATGCCTTGGCAAGAGGCGCTTCAAATTGGAAAGAAAAACACTTGAGTTTCTCGGCAGAGCTGTAAATTGAAAACGAGCCTTTTCCAAGGAGAGAACCAGCATCAGGGCTGATGAGAGCCCAGCCCGTGCTGCCTGCTTTGCACTGCCAGCTGCGTGCCCAGGCGGAGCCTGCGCCGAGGAGCCCTTGGCTGGGATGGCGAGTGGCTGCGCTCTGGACCCGAAGGGTGGCGGTGGGTCCTGCCGCCCACCGGCGCGTGGGCTGCACCCCGTCCCCCTCGCTGGAGGCACAGCCAAGTGCCAGGCTGGACGATGGATGCTGCAGGCAGTGACTGGGGATCAGCTGCTCCCCTGGTCCTGGATGAGCGGGAGTCACGCTGGAGCATCCTCCTGAGACACATCGGGTGTCACAGCCCCGGCACGGTGCACCCAGAGCCAGACCTCACTGTCACCTCTCCTCTCTCCCGCACGTTGCTCCCTCGGCTCGCTCTCCGGTTTGGATGTTGCTGGTCTTGAGCGGGAGAAGGTTTTATGGCCTCAAAATCCTTCGTTCTGGCTACGATGGTTCCATCTGGGGTCTTATGTCAGGTTTTTTCTCGTCATTTCACAGATAGTTTTACTTGTCCCATGAAAACCCACCTGCTGTAGGCTGCTCCTGGTTTTGCTGCTGGCTCCTGCAGTGTGAGACACTGCACCTTGTTGTGCTCAATCCAGCAGCACAAGGGTGTGTCTCGAAGCCCTTCACACCTTGGTCTGAAGTGAGCCAGAGAGGAATGCTCCTCAGAAACATCATCAAGGGTTGGATTGTTGCCACCATTTAAAAAACAAAAGACCCCAACACCTCCCCCAAAAGCCCCCCACCTCAACCCAACCACAAACACTACACAACCCCAACAAGAAGAATTTTGCCTTTTGGATCAGCAGGCTGGCTCTTGCAAGAAGCCCTTTGATGCTTTTACTTCTGATGGTAGTTCTTGCTCAACGTGGCGTTTGAACCTTCGTTATGATGTGGACTCTTCATTCCATTTCACCTGAATATTTGCCAGGTTTTATTTTCCTTGTGCCAGGATTTTCTTTGGCCCTCAGAGGGCCACAGCTTTCCAGCCTGAAGGACTGAACCTTCCCTGGTGTTACTGTGTCCTGTTGCCAGACATAATTCCTACCATTTTAGTGATAACTCATCACTGCCAGGAGAGATTAAGAGATGTGGAAGTTGGAGTGCTTTTCAGGTGGAGCTCGGAGGCGTCCCGTCGGGGTGGTCATAGCTGGGTGTCATACCTGCGCAGGCAGACCTTCCCTTTTGCTTGCTTTATTAAAGGAAAAGGTCGTTGTTTTTATAAAAGCACCGATAATTTGGGTTAATTTGGGGCTTAACAAAGGAAATCTTGATGTGGTGTGGAGAGTTAAGACACTACGTACCACGTATGTAATACATGATATGAAGTTGAGACTCTGGAGCTGCCCGTTTAGTTTCTCCCAGGCCTGGTGAGCCTTTCCCTTGGCTTCTCCCAGCACAGATCTCTGTTGATACAGACTCAGAGTAACTAGGAGCAGGGCTGGCATCGGGCACAGCTGCAGTGCGGGCACCTTCGCGGCGAGCCCGGCGTGTGTGGCATCAGGCTCTCTGTGTCTGTTTGCAGGCTGCAGAAGGCGCAGGAGGAGCATCGCTCCGTGGAGGTGGAGAAGGTGCACCTGGAGAAGAAGCTGCAAGACGAGATCAGCATCGCCAAGCAGGAGGCACACCGGCTGCGGGAGCTGCGGGAGGGCACGGAGAACGAGCTGAGCCGGCAGAAATACGCGGAGCAGGAGCTGGAGCAGGTAAGGGCTGCTTACCTACGGGCTGTGTCCTCACTCTGCTTCGTCCTCCTGAGCAATCCCACCATGTTCTGCTCATAATGCTCCTCTGCCTTTGCTTTTCCACTCCCGTTGGTAGGGGAGAAGAGACAAATACTTCTCCACATTGCATGTCCCCATCCTGTGTAAGGGTGCTGCAGTGGGAACCCGGACGGTGCTGCCTGGGAGCAATGTGCTGCCAGCACACACCAGAACTCCCACCCCAACCCACGAGCACGTTCTTGTTTCTCTCTTCTACATTTCTGGGTTTATGAGAGATTTGAGATGGGTTTGGTCGTGCTTGTGGTGTTCTGTGTGGATCAGAGGGGCATGAAGGAAACTTCCTTCCAAGGAAAAGTGGCACTGGATTAGGATCTGTCCACTGGAGTTCCCATGTAGTTCTCAGCATACCCAGCTTTAAGGTTGGGCTGGCAGGAAAATATGTACCCAGGTTACACGTTGTAACATGGGCCTGGGCAGAGCACGGCGTGTATTGCTGCCAAACAGAACGTGTCCTCTCCTGAGGGATACACAGAGCATTTGTAAAACCATCTGCTGCAGGTCAGGAGAGGCTTACCCAGTCCTACATCTCAAAACCCTGAGTCCTGTAACAAAAGCTCCAGGGAAATCAGGGAAGTCAGAGGTGTCACACACGGCACCTGCCTGTGGTATCGGAGGGCAGAGAGCCTGGGAATTGCAGCTCAAACCGCCTGTGCCCAAACCCACAGCTCCATCCCCGCTGTTTCACCCGCAGGACGATTCCAACCTGACTTCAGATCAGGTTAAACTGAAGCCCTGAGCCAGGCTTGCAGGGGCTGAGCACCCTCACCGGGACACTTTGGGGTGAGCTGTGGGAGAAGCCCTGGGAGTGCCGGGGGGCACCGGGCTGATGGTGCCCAGCAGCGTATCCTGGGGACAAGAAAGGCAACGGCATCCTGGGGTACCAGCAGAAGTGTGGGCAGCAGGTCAGAGGGATTCTCCTGCCCCTCTGCTCTGCCCTGGGGAGGCCTCATCGGGATCAGTGTGTGCGGGGCTGGGCTCCCCGGGGCAGGAAGGACAGGGAGCTCCTGGAGAGGGGACAGCAAAGGGCTGTGGGGATGCTGAGGGCACCAGAACATCTCTCTGGCACAGAGAGGCTGAGGGACTCGGGGCTGCTCAGCCCAGAGAAGAGAAGCCTGAGGGGGATCTTCTCAGTGTTGAGCAACCCATGAGGGGTGGGCTCAGGAGGAGGGCTCAGCCTGTGTTCAGGGGTGCCCAGGGACAGGACAAGGGGCCATGGGCACAGACTGGAGCAGAGGAAGTTCCCCCCAGCCCTGAGGAGGAGCTTCTTTGCTGGGAGGGTGTCAGAGCCCTGGGCCAGGCTGCCCAGAGAGGTTGGGGAGTCTCCCTCCATCTCTGGAGCCATCCCAACCCGTGATCCTGGGCGCTGTCCTGTGCAGCCTGCTCGAGGGAACCCTGCTCTGGGGGAGTGGGACTGGGTGGTCTCCAGAGGTCCCTGACAGCCCCACCAGTCTGGGAATCTCTAAGTCATGGAAACAGGTCCTGGAGATGGGAAGAGCCCAAGTCAGCAGCTCCAAAACCCTGACTGGGTGTGCAAAACTGCACAAAAGTCTCAGAGAGATCAGTGGATCCATAAGGTGTCATCCCTGCACAGGGGTTGGCAGGAGAACCTTGCATGGGCAGGGTCAACATGCTTTCCAAATCCTACACAGCTGCAAAAACCCAGGTAGGGACACGGCAGTGACAGGGGGTCTGTCAGACAGAAAGGGCACCTTGGTCTATTACGAGGATCAAGGGCTACTTTGCATGTAGCATCGCTCCAGCTTTGGGAGCAATCTACCAACCCCAAAACACAAGAGCCAGAGCAACAAGAACCCCTTTTTTAAGCACAAGAAGCTCGATCATTCCAACAACATTTGAGGTAAAGGCCACTTACAGCAGGCAAACTGATTTCTGCCCTCATCACAGTCTGGATGGATTCCAGCCCCACCAGTCTCTGATCTTCTGAGCCCATCAGCATATGGGCTCTGTTTTGCTGTCGTGGAGGATGGGGAAGCAGACAAGATGAGGATCTGGGCTTTGCCCTGGCAGGCAGAAGGAGGTGTGTGCTGGGCTCTCAGGCACAGGGCACTGCGCCTGGCTGTAGAGAGCCAGCACAGAGCACGTTGCCTTCCCGCCCGCAGAGCCAACAGCAGGCACCTACTGCCAGCTCTGCTCCCTGACCCAACTTCACTGCACCCCCTGGTCCTCCAGCCTTTCCCCAGAGCCACGGAGCTCCGTTTCAGGGGACACATGGGGATGTCTGTGTGCACCCACACAGAAATTTGGTCAGTGTCTGTTGAGGGCTGTTAGGAAGGGTGTGTAGCCTCCCTCCTGTAACCCCCAGCCCTTGGACCAGGCCTGCTCCTGGCTTTTGGAGAAGGCAGGGTGTCACCCTTCCCACGTCCCACCCCCTGCCCCTGCCCCCTGTTACGAACTGGTGACTTAATGGCTCTGTTGTTTTTAGAGGCCCTCGGGAGGGATGCGGTGCCAGGGTGAGTATTGGTGTTACCCCTGACCCACACCGTGTGCAAATAACACCGTCACCGTCCCAGCGAGCTGTAGACCACAGATAACATTAACTAGCCACTCCCACTGACCATAAAGTCACCTGGTTTTGAAATAATTTGGGTCCCAGGGAATATTAAACCAAGACCTTCTTTTGCACTGGTTGATTCTTACCAGGGACGTAATGCTGGAGAGTTTGGAAGCTCCTGAGTGTGGGGTGTGTGATGAAGAAGCTGTGTCTTTTGGGGGATGGGGTTGTCCATACCTGCCCTCTCCTCGATAGGTCATCCTTCCCCAGGCCACGGATCCAGAGGGCATTCCTCCTCGCCCTCAGGGATCAAAGTGGGATCTTGGGAATCTCCCCAGGAGAACGCAGGCACCCAGAGAACTCCTCTTTCACCGATCCCTGTGGAACCGAGAGGGTCTGTGTGTTGGATGCTGCTGGACAACGGCTCATCTCCACCTCAGCTGCTGTCCTGCACCGCTTCCCTGTTCCCCTGTTCCAGAAAAGCACTGTCCCTGTACAGGCTTAGAGCACTCCCCTGCCCCAAATACTGGGCAGCAGATTTCCAGCCCACTTACTCCCCCGCCCTGTTCCTACATCCCAGATGCTGGTGGATCGTGGTCAGCACTGTGCCCACGGTGGGACAGACCTCCCTGGGCTCTGCCATTCTCAGTGTGTAACTTCCTGAGAGGTGTAGCAAAGCTCTGCTCACCAAGGCAGCATCACAGATGAGTGATGGAGCCGGCTTGTTCTGCATGGTGCCTCCTGGCCACTGCTCCATGGGCTGTGCGAGCATCCTTGGGGTGAAACAGGGATTTCAGAGTGTCTGAGTGTAACCAGGTACTTCCAGCTCGCTGGAAATCACCCGTCTTGGCGAGACGTGCCCCAGGTACAGCACACACCGAGGGAGAAAGCCTTGGTTTGAGTGATCTGAGCCTGACCTCAGCCCGCTTAGGCAGGGGGAAGCGAGGGGGCACTGGCACCGGCAAGGGCGGCTTCCAGAGAGCAGGTGGGACAGGAGGAATCCAGGCATCATCCCAGTGCCACATGCATCATCCCAGGGCCACATGCACAGTGCTGGACTCTCCAGCCAGCTCCACCTCACTGGGAGAGGCACAGCCAGCCTCACCAGGGGCTGGTGATGGGATCTGTGCTCCATCATCATCCTCACTGGGCTGCAGGGGCACAGCCTGCTTCACCAGGGTCTTCTCCAGGGGCTGCTGGTGTGATCTCTGCTCCATCATCATCCTCCCTGGGCTGCAGGGGAATCTCTGTTGTGGCTGTCTCCAGGTGGAGTGCACCTTCTCCCCTCCTGCACCGACCCCGGGGCGTACAGAGCTCCTCACACCTTCTCACTCTCTCTGGCCCCAGTTTCTCTGTGGGTTTGTGTCCTCGTGACTCTGCTCCCCAGAGGTGCTGCCACTGTCGCTGATGGGGCTCAGCCTTGGTCAGTGGTGTGTCCGTGTCGGAGCCGGCTGGTGTTGGCTCTGTCAGACCTTCTCACAGAAGCTGCCCTGCAGCCCACCCCCCAAACCCTTGCCCCACAGACCCCACGGTTATTAATGTCCCTCCGCATCGTGAGTGAGGGAAGAGAAGCGTTACTGCCTGACAGTCTTTGGTACTAAACACGGGTGCGCAAGGCGTTGGTGTCCTCGACTTGCTCACACCTGCTTTCTCCTATCTCTGATCGCTCCCGGCGCCGGCGAGGTAAGAGGTGGCTGGAGGAGCCTGGGCGGGAGGCGAGTCCCCAGCAGAACCTGCTGCTTCCGTTTCTTTCCCCGACCCAGCAGCACATGTTTTTTGTCTAAATATTTTCATCATCCTGCAGCAGCGTGACAGTTGTCTCCTGATGAGCTCCCTCTGTTTGGCTCGGGGTGCTGAGGGGGATCCTGCCTTGGGACGAGAGTTGGGGCTCTGCAGACAGCAGCAAACTCTGCAGAGCTCTCCAGAGGCAATGCTAAGCCCCCAAACATCCTTCCCCAAAGCCCGCTTCCCTTTAACTCATGTGTTGTGCCATCGGCCACCGTGGGTTGAGTGTGGTTTGTGCTGCTGAGGCCGCTCCAGTTGCTCCTGCTCAGCTCCGCTTTCCGTCCCCGAGAGCTGAGGCAGAGCAGCATCGCCGTGGCTGGAGATGCCCGAGGAAGGCGTGGGCCTTTCAGAGGGAAGGGAAGGGAAGCGCTGCGGGCTCAGTCAGCCAAGCTGCAGCCCCTGTCGTGTGGTGCCCTGCTCTGCTCTTGCCCTCTTGCCCTGCCCTTGCAGTGTCAGGATGCCAGCCCCCCTCCTGACCCCGCTTCTCTTGTGAGCAGCCTTAAGTCACCGTGTAACGTTTCCCCCTCTATTTTCTGACACCTTAAATATGCCGGGTTGGCAGCAGGTGGTGGGGGTGGCCTTGCCAGAAGGGCACACTGGGCCTTGCCAGAAGGGCACACCGGGCCTTGCCGGAGGGCACGCCAGGCCTTGCCGGAGGGCACGTTGGGCCTTGCCAGAAAGCATGCTGGGCCTTGCTGAAGGGCACACCAGGCCTTGCTGGAGGGCATGTTGGGCCTTGCTGGAGGGCACGCTGCCCCTGCCATCGCTGCAACGTGCTCTGGCCGGTTCTCTCGCAGGTGCGGATGGCGCTCAAGAACGCTGAGAAGGAGCTGGAGTCCCACTGCAGCTGGGCTGCGCCCGAGGCCCTGCAGAAGTGGCTCCAGCTGACACACGAGGTGGAGGTCCAGTACTACAACATCAAGAAGCAGAATGCAGAGAAGCAGCTGCTGGTGGCCAAGGAAGGGGTGAGATCCTCAGCGTCCCTGTGCCAAGTCTCCCCCTCGCTGCCATGGGGAGCCAAACCCGCTGGGTTTCTTTCTCTGCACCTAATTTCCCCTTTAACACTCTAAGTCAGTGGGGTCTGAAGCGCAGTCGCCCCTCAGGGCAGTGCAGGCGCTGGCCTGGCCGTGCTGTCAGCTGTCAGCCTGGGAGGTGCAGAGAGCAGGGAGCTGCCTGTGCACCCCCTCCCCCTGGCAGGGGGGTCACACCTATTCAGCATAACTCCTGCTCGAGGGGGTTTACGTGCACGGGCAACCAAATCCCCAAGGCGTGCGTGCCAGAGACGCCACCTGAAGCCATGAATCATTTCGGTGTTCCCAGCAGTTTGACATTCTCCGTGCCAGCCAGGAAGCGATGAGCCGGGGGAAGCTGTTGTAACACGTTTGTCTCTGGAGATCAAGAGCAGACGGAGCTGGCAGCATCCAAAAACTCGTCTGTCTTAGTATGTTTTGCCCATGAACGTCTTTAGCGTTCACTGGTTTTCCCTTTGCTGGGCCAGTTCTTGTGCACATCCCCAGTTTGCCACCTGAAAGCCCCAGGTTGGCACCTCTAGATCTGTGAACCCTAGAGCTTGTTAATTAGGAATATACACTGTGCCACAAAGGGAGGGCAAAAAACCCAGCCTCGACCCAAAAATCCTCCTCGGACCAACCCCCCAGGGCACTGACAGTGTTTCCCTGAGCATTCCCTCACAGAAGGGACCAAACCAGGCTGTGGGAGAGCTGCTGGTGTGGTCCCCTCTGACTCTGGGGACATCAGGGGAAGGGCTGAGGAGGAGCATGAAACTCCTGACCTGTTCACTCATTGCTGGTGAATTCCTCACCTGCCATGTTAGGAAGAGCATAGTCCCACAGCAAAAACCCGATTCGCACTATTTACGTGCGCACCAACAGCTGCAGGGTCTATTTCTGTCCCAGCCCATCCAGGATGTGCTTGTCCTGGAGGAAACGTGAGGTTGTCTTCTTCCTGTGACCTTTTTTTGTTGATGTTCCAGGCTGAAAAAATCAAAAAGAAGCGAAACACCCTGTTTGGAACATTTCACGTTGCTCACAGCTCATCTCTAGATGATGTTGATCATAAAATCTTAACAGCCAAGTGAGTATGTGCTTAATACCTTCCCTCCTCCTGCCTCCTTTCCCCCCAGTATTGCAGAGCGAGGGGACTGCAGCCCATGCAGGGGCTTGGGGTCTCGTGTCGCTGAGCGTTGGTGCTGTTGGCTGGAATGAGCTGGGTCTGGGCCTGCTCCTGCTGCTCGACAGCTCTGTGCAACCTGCGTGCAACAAGGAGTGGCAGCTAAAGATCCCATCAGAGTGAGGACTGGGGAGCTGCAGCTTTAAGTGATTAATTATCCCTGGACACTTCAGTCCTTGCCATGGGGTTTTTTTAAAGTCCTGTATTCCTGAGAGTGGAATGAAAATCAGTGTATCAGGACACAAAACCGAGCCACTGAGCTCCCTGTTTCAGCCAATTTACGGTGTGTTTTTCCTCCATTCCCAATGTTTTTCCTTGTCTGTACCTTGCTTCCAGGCAAGCGCTGAGCGAAGTGACGGCGGCGCTGCGGGAGCGCCTGCATCGCTGGCAGCAGATAGAGATGCTCTGCGGCTTCCAGATCGTCAACAACCCCGGCATCCACACCCTGGCCTCAGCCCTTAACATTGACCCCAGCTGGATGGGCACCCCGCGCCCCAACCCCTCGCACTTCATCATGACGGATGACGTGGATGATCTGGACGAGGAGATCGTGTCTCCCATGTCCATACAATGTATGTAGCCCCTTTAGCCGCGCGTCTGCCGGGGCTGCGCCGGGCGTGGGGCTCGCCTGAGTTCGGAGAAATTAAGGTGGTTCTCACATGCCCAAAGATCAGTTGTTAGCTTGTGAGGGTGGGGAATGCCCAGAAGGGCCAGTTGCTGGAGCCTGTTAATTGTAGGTGTTGTTAATCACCGTTTAGTCACATCTGCACCCGGAATTCAGGCGTTTACAAAACCCCAGAGGTAGGGCTAGTCCCTGGGTGGAGGAGGAAAGCAAAGCCTTTATATCCCTGGGCAGGCTATGAAAGGGCCTGAAGACATCCCCTCCCGTGGCACAGCGTGGGTGTGGGTGGGAGCAGCCTGTGCCTCTACCTCGCACTAAGCAAGGACAGACCCCCAGTGCCCATCTCCACGGCTCTGCCACCCAGGGCACCCTGCCCCCCTCTTGTTGAGCGCTTGTACACGAAGCGCATCTGCGTCTGCAGGGAGGGAGAGGGCTGCGGGGCGATCCTGCCCTCCTGAGCCCCTGCACTCAGCTCACCCCTGCCTGTTGCAGAGCCCTGGCCCTAAGCATGGGCTCTCCTGGCAGACAGTTTGTGGAGTGGGTCCCCAGTGCTGTTCCCATGGGCCATCAAACCAGATCCATCCTGGCTGCTCCCAAAAACGCAGTGTCCAAGCACAGTTTCCTGTTGTGCGAGAGAGGGGCAGAGCTGAAGAGCAGCTCCAGGTGCCATGGGGTGGTCTGGGGGTGCAGGGAGTGGTCTGGGGTGCTGGGAGCAGCATGTGGCTAGAGCAGAGGGGAGCAGGGAGCCGTGCTGCTGGCCAGAGCTGGAGCACTCGCTTTGGCTGTGTCCCATCTGGGTGGCTTTCCCAGGCACATCACCAAACCCAGGTCTGCATAGCTGGGCAGCTGGGGGGAGGAACAGGAGACCCCTGGGCCGGCAGCGCTGCAGGAGGTGCCTGTGGGGCTCATCACCATCCCTCCTGCGTGCTTTCAGGCTCTGGTTAGGTGCTGTGGAGGTCGGGAGGTGAGTGCTGAGGCTGGGTGCAGGGTGATGGGTGCAGGACAGGGTCTGGGCTGCCTGTGGATGGCAGGTGGGAGAAGGAATGGAGTGTGCTCATGTTCCCAGGGCTCAGCAGGCAGGGCTGTGTGCTCAGAGCATCCCGTGGATAGCAGGGTCCCTGGCTGTTGGGTACCAAGCTCGCCAGTGCTGGCAAACACGGCGGAGATGGGAGCGAGGTGTTAAGGAGCAAGGGATGCCTGAGGTCCCCGCGCACACCCGAAGCATGCTCCTTGGGGGACGGGGGCTGTACAGGGCACGAGCCTCCACCTGAGACTTTAAGCTCGACTTCTCTGTGCTGTGCTTGAGACCCCTCAAGTGCCAGGACCGCGCTGGCAGTCCCAGTCAGTGCCGCAGTCGGTGGCCAGCCTGCCTGTGCTGTGCCACAGCCCCGTGGGTGGTGACTCCTCATAGCAAGCACCAGGCTCCCCGGGGGATTCTTCTTCCTCTGTGTACAAAAACTGCTCCAGGAGAGGGGTGTGGAGGGTCCCCAGAGGTGCTGGGGGCGTGCTGACTGCCCGTGAGGATTCTCCAGTAAACCACGTTTTTCTCTCTCCCGCTCGGCCCGCCCCAGACGCAGCCTGGCTTTTCGGGCGCAGGTTCAGTGACCGCTCGTCTCTGTCCTCGGAGGATCAGTCCCTCTGGAAATACCCCGGTTTGGTTTCTTCAATTATATTTTAACTATTTGTTCTGACCTCTGCCCTGTTTCTGGACTAAAATCCATACACAAACTTTCCCACTTTCTGGCACAGAAAACTAATGAACGTACCTCTCTTCACTGAGCCATCAGCATCCGCACTAACCCGCGGGAAGAGCCTGGTGGGATGAAGAAGAATCACAGGTCACTGTCGTTCTCACGGGCTCTTGGGTTTTGCTTTTTTAAAAAACAAAAATGAAACCCTGGCTGTGAAATCTGGAGGGATGTGTTCACTCGGTGTTACCCCCGGGGTGGAGATTAGTGATTTAGGAGAGGAGGTGACAACGTTTCCTTTCCATCCCAGCTCCTTCTCCACACAGGTTTTGCTGCTGGCTGGTGCTGACCCCAATTTCTGCACCCCCTGCAGGGGCTGCTGCTTATTCCTGGCTTCCCCGGGGATCCTTAAATAAACAGCAGTGCCCCTGTTAAGCAATCTGTCCCCTGGGGTCATGGGATGCACTTTCACCCCAGTGATGCTGAGCCTCCTGTTCTGGCCTGCAGCCTTCCCTCAGAGCGCTGCCCAAGGCCGATGCTGGGGGACAGAGGAGGAGGAGTGTGGGCGCCGGCAAGCCGGGCAGCGCTGTCGTTGGTTAGGGCTGTTGTTGGTTAGGGCTGGCATTGGTTAGGGCTGGTGTTGGTTAGGGCTGTTTGTGTTAGGGCTGGTGTTGGTTAGGGCTGGTGTTGGTTAGGGCTGGTGTTGGTTAGGGCTGTTTGTGTTAGGGCTGTTTGTGTTAGGGCTGGTGTTGGTTAGGGCTGGTGTTGGTTAGGGCTGGTGTTGGTTAGGGCTGGCGTGTGTTAGGGCTGGCGTTGGTTAGGGCTGTCTTGTGTTAGGGCTGTCTTGTGTTAGGGCTGGCGTGGGTTAGGGCTGGCGTGGGTTAGGGCTGGTGTTGATTAGGGCTGGCGTGTGTTAGGACTGGCGTTGGTTAGGGCTGGCGTTGGTTAGGGCTGTCTTGTGTTAGGGCTGTCTTGTGTTAGGGCTGGCGTGTGTTAGGGCTGGCGTGTGTTAGGGCTGGCGTTGGTTAGGGCTGGCGTTGGTTAGGGCTGGCGTTGGTTAGGGCTGGTGTTGGTTAGGGCTGGTGTTGATTAGGGCTGGCGTGTGTTAGGGCTGGCGTTGGTTAGGGCTGTCTTGTGTTAGGGCTGTCTTGTGTTAGGGCTGGCGTGTGTTAGGGCTGGCGTTGGTTAGGGCTGGTGTTGGTTAGGGCTGGCGTGTGTTAGGGCTGGCGTGGGTTAGGGCTGGCGTGGGTTAGGGCTGGCGTGGGTTAGGGCTGGCGTGGGTTAGGGCTGGCGTGGGTTAGGGCTGGCGTTGGTTAGGGCTGGCGTGTGTTAGGGCTGGCGTTGGTTAGGGCTGTCTTGTGTTAGGGCTGTCTTGTGTTAGGGCTGGCGTGTGTTAGGGCTGGCGTGTGTTAGGGCTGGCGTGTGTTAGGGCTGGTGTGGGTTAGGGCTGGCGTGGGTTAGGGCTGGCGTGGGTTAGGGCTGGCGTTGGTTAGGGCTGGTGTTGGTTAGGGCTGGCGTGGGTTAGGGCTGGCGTGGGTTAGGGCTGGCGTGGGTTAGGGCTGGCGTGTGTTAGGGCTGGCGTTGGTTAGGGCTGGCGTTGGTTAGGGCTGGCGTGTGTTAGGGCTGGTGTTGGTTAGGGCTGTCGTGGCCACAGTCTTCCTCAGGTGATGAGCGGGTCGTTCGGCTGATGGCCATAGTGCCTGTCTGGAGTGGGGCGGCGTTTCGGGGGAGCAAGAGTCCACCGTGGCCATGCAGGGAGGGGTCTCAGCATTTTGGTGCTGTGCTTGTCACAGTGGGACTCTGCGAAAGGAGGAGGGTGCCCTCTCCCTTTGAGCAAACTCACCCAAACCCTGCAGGGAATGCAGCAGGGGCCGAGAGAGGAGACCCGTGATGCCCAGGCGGTGCTGGAGCTCAGGTCCCCACTAGGCCCAAGCCCCAGGCGCAGTCCCACCAGCCGCAGGGACCAGCTCTGCCGTGGTGGCCGGGCTGCCTCAGCTGGCGGGGGGCGGTGGTTCTTCCCGCTTGCACCCTCCGCACCTCCTCTGACCATCCCCACTGGAGTGAGGGATTTTTTCACCACCTCAGCTCTGTGTGACTCGTTTTGGCTCAGTTCAGCTCTGCAGAGGACAAACAGCCCCTGAAGCAGGGGGTGGGTGGTGTGAAGGGCTGGAGCGAAGGGTTCCTGCCCGGGCAGTGTAGTAGAGTGAGGAGCAGCAAACCTGGGTGGCTGGGCCTGAGTGAGACATGGGGTATCCTTGGGGGTATGGAAACAGCAAAGTTGCCTGAACTGTTCTTGCTTGTTCCTTCTTCCACTTGAAATCCATCCCAGCAGTGGTCCGAAGTGGTGGTGGGCTGCAGGGGATGCGTCTTTCCTGCTGTGTGTCTCCAGAGCAGGGATTTGCTGGTTCTTCGACTCCCGAAGGAGCTCTCCTCCTGCTCCATCTCTCGGCTTCCCTGTCTGCTCACCCTTTTAACCATTTTTCCATTTATTTCTTACGCACATAAGAAATCCTGACCAGTCCTGAACACCTTATCTCTTGCAAAAGAAGGAACAGCTTGTGTGGCAGTGACAGCCACGGGACTAAACACAACTGGCCTGTTTGGCTGCCTGCTGGTGATGCAGCTGGTGCATCCTCACCCTTCCATGTGTAATGCTCAGCCCGAGGGAAGCAAGAGGGAAGGGAGAGGGAAGCGAGCGGGCGGGAGCCTCTGGCTGGGTGCAGGTACCTCTCTGAAGGTCACTGACCCCCTGGCTCGGGCTCAGCTGAGGAGCAGCGTGGAGGCAGTGGAGGGAACTGGCCGAGCTCTCTGTCCATCCTTATCCAGCTGGGAGGACTGCATGGCCAGAGAGACCATCACAGTCTGGGGAAGCTGAGGCTGGGCAGAAGGCAGCAGCTTGGTTTGTTTCTCTGCCCTGAGATGCATTTTGCCCAGGGAGGCGGCTGAGTCCCCACCCCTGGGTGCGTTTAACAGATGGGTAGATGAGGTGCTCAGAGATCTGGGTCAGCACAGGACAGGAACAGTTGGACTCGAGCTTAAAGGGCTTTTCCAACCCAGTGATTCTGTGAATTTGCCGCTGGAGAAGAGTGTTTTATAAATGGTGCAGCTCTGATCAGGCAGCTGATGAGCAGATGGGCTGGGGACACAGGATGCCCTTTGGGCCGGATTCCCCAGGATCATCCTGTAGCTTGGGACTGCAGTTACTGTGCAGCTGCTGTGGGTCCCAGCCGTCTGCCCCACAGGAGGGATCGGGGCTGGGGGCTTCTGCATCTCTGTAGGGCATTTCCTGTGCCCGAGCACCAAGTGCAGCAGCACTTCATCACCTGCTTTTGGCCCCATGTTCCTGTGCTTCACTCTGGGAGTCGCACTGGCACGGCGATGCTGGAAGCAGGAGCAGAGTGGTGCTCGAGCAGTGGAGCTCAGCTCCCAGCTTTGGGTGCCTGCATCTGAGCCCATCACCGGAGGGTCCTTCTGTAGGCGCTGCAGGGAGGTGGTGCGGCCGAGGCACAGAGCGTCCAAAGGACTCGGGTGCTGCATTGGGCTGAAATGCATCATGCCCTGGACGTGCCAACATCCTCACAGTTGCTGTGATGTGAGGGCAGCCTGGGCAGGAGCCGGATGGTGCAGCCGGTTTCTGCTTCAAGCAGGATGCTCGGATAAGGTGTTCAGAGAGCACCGACGTCAGGAATGCCAGATGTGGGGCTCGTGGGCCGGGCATTAATCTGGCATGTGGAGCCTCAGCAGCGCCCGCCTCATGCTGCTTCTGCATTAAACCAGCGTTGCTTACGGCACAGGGCAGGGTGGCTGCTGGGGCCCGAGCAAGCATCTGGCTGGCATCCGGACGGCGTGGTGCTGTGGTGCTTCAGCCAGCGCGGGCTCGCCTCCCACCTGCCTTCAGCCTTCTCCCCTTTGTCTCGTTCCAGCTCCTGCCTTGCCCAGCACAGTTCGCCAGCGCCTCGTGGACCCGCAGCTCGCCCACGGATCTCAGAGGTTGGTAGAGAGTTACGCGCAAGGCCAGAATGAGTCGGGCCAGGCTGCCCCTTGCCGGGCAGGCAGAGTGTCTCTCCGCCGAATGCATAGCCTCTCCGGACAGTCTTTCAGTTCCGACCTTCCCGGCACCAGCCCATCATCTGCTGCCGCCGCCACCTCTTGCTCCTCATCTGCCACCACTGCATCTGCTCCTGCTTGCCATGTCCACCCTACCTATTACCATCACACCACCTCCTCTTATTTCCTCCAGACGGACTCCACCCCTGATCTGCCCCCTCCTGATGTCACCTCTGGAGCTCGCTGTCGCACTGAGAGCTTTGGGTATATTGCCGTTTCTTTTCTAGCTCCCTCTTGCCTGCTGTGTCTCGGAGCTGATGCTTGCTCGGGTCCTCTTTCTCCTAGATTCCTTGTGCCCTTTCCTTTCGGGCCTCTGCTTCATGATTTAGCCACATGCTTGTTTCTTCACCCGCTCTGCCGTGCCAGTGGACCCTCTAAGGAGCGCTCCACGGTCCATCCCAACTCCATGAGCTCAGCGGGTGCAGAAACCTGGGAGGTGATGCTGTTTGACTGTAGCTGAACAATGAGAATTCCCAGGTGCTCAGTTGTCCCTCAGTAAGTCAGTCTTCCACTTCGGGGGTGGGCCTGGGAGAAGGAAGGTGACAGGACTAATCAAGCTCTGACCTTATTTGAAGCTTTGACTTACCCGGGGCCTTCACAAGTGAATTGCCAAGGAAAGGTGCTGGGACAGGTCGGTGCTGCCGGAAGGTTTGAAATTTGTGCCGTTTTCAAGAGGTGGCAAAAGGAGCATCTGGGAGTTGTGTGCTCCAGGGTCACGCTCTCCCTCTGCTCCGGTCAGGGGTGAGGCATGGTCACGTTTTGGCTTAGGACCAGCTGAATGCCAGGGAGGGAGCTGGAGCTTCCTGCTGCCGGATCGCTGCCTTTAGCTCGGTCCCTTTCCACAGTACAGCCGGCAAGCGACAGCTCCTGGGAGGCCCCGAGGGGCCAGTTATCACCCGCCTCCCCAAATCCCTGACCCCTCCTGATTCACCACGCTGGCTGTAGAGAGGCGAAGAGCTGGGAGGGCTGTGTGGGAATCCAGGGTGCTGCACAGGAGCCTCTGGCCCATATCCCACACGGAGGGTCGCATTCCTTGGGCATCCCCAGTGCAGGAATCCTGCCTGGTCTAACCGGGGTGCTGCACGGGAGCCTCCAGCCTGTATCCCGCACAGAGGGTCGCATTCCCTGGGCATCCCCAGAACCAGGACCCCTGGCAGCAGTCGGAGGCCCTTGCCCCACAGGGGTCACAGGGGAGCAGTGGTGTTTGGGTATTGGATTTAAAGCCCTGGCTGAGCAGGGTGTGTGGTCCCCAGGTCGGGCAGCACAGGTGCTTGATGCAGAGGGGTCGGTGCTGAAGAGTGCAGGGGAAGGGCTGTGCTGGGCCCTCAGGGAGTCCCAGCTCCCAGGGAGCTGCTTGTGACCACGGCCGAGTCATTCCATCTCTGTCCAGCGCTCCATAAAATTTGGAGCAGTCTCCTCATCCTCGGTGCAAGGGTACAGACCCGGGGGAGCGGCTGGCAGCCCCCCGAGAGGGAGGTGGCAGGGCCACTGTCCCATCACGTTGGTTTATTCAGCCAGGACACCATCCAGGTTGCCACATCTTCACTCATCGCTGCATGCTGCACTGATGTCCCTCTCTCTGCAGGTCCCTCTGCCCCTGACGTCACGCATGATGTCATGTACACAGGGCCTGGAGCTGCCCTGCACAGAGATGGCGGGTTCTGGGGTACTGGTGGCAGGGGAGTCGCTGCGCCTGCATCGCAGCAGGCAATTGGAGAGCTGGATCTGGGTTAAATTAGTCGTGTTTGTTCTGGGATTGTGTGAAGCGGCATAATTAACGCTGAGATTGATTAGTGCCCATTGTGGAGTGCTGTTGCAGCTGTCCTGCTGGGAATGGCTCTGGTAACCGCTCTGCCCCCATCTGCCATGGACCTTCCCATCTCCGCAGAGCAGGGCTCATCCTGGGAGCTCGGGGGCCAATGTGCTGGTGACAGGTGCCCGCGGGAATGTGGCTGCCTTTAGCTGAGCCCCACGATGGCCAAACGGCTGAGCAGGGCAAGGTCTCGGTCCCGCCGGAGAGGGAACCCGCGACGTGACTTCAGGCTCCTGGATGGAAAGGGCCATGGCGCTGAGAGGTCTGTAGGAGATGAGAACACCGGGCTTGTCGTGTTCCCCGCCGGCACTGGGTAGCTCGTCACAGCCCGATCGGTCAGGGTTCAGTGGGGCAGGGCTGTGCTCTCCTGTTCCCGCAGCAAACGCGACGCGTTGGTGCCGGGTAACTGATCCAGCCACAGCCTTATGCAGAGAGGAACTTGCTGCCCAGGATTTGCTTCAGCTGCACGACAGCAGACGGCTCCAACATCCATGCTCATCCATCCTCCGCTCATTCCAGGAAGCAGAAATGAAGAATCGGGTGCCCAAACGCCTTCTTAATTTGCTGCTTTTAATTTTCGGTCACGCTGCATCGTTAGCAGATCCTGCTTGGATGCACCGCTCTCCAACCGCCGCCACCACGGCGTGCCGCAGCACGAGCCAACGTGTCGCTCTTTCTCTTTCATATAAGCAGCCTCGGAGGCCTTTCCATTGTGTCCCATGAGCTCCACGGCCTCCCAGAGAGGCGGGCAGGACCGATGGGCCAGCCAAAGCTCGGAAGGGCCTTCCGGGGAGTCGGTGCCAAGGACGAAAGCGGGACGCCCCAACTCCCCGGCTCCCTCGGTAGGAGGGGAGCGCTGCCTGAGCGAGCCTTAGCGTCGCTCCTGTCCAGACGTTGGCGAGACCTGACCAGAGAACCCGTCTCCAGGGAGCTGCTCCCCAGAGCCATGCCCCTCGGGGCCGCCCCTCGCCGGGCGGGCCGCACACAGGGCCAGAGTCTGCCGGGGCGACCTGGTAGGGACTGTCTGCCCGGGCCAGGCCAGCGCGTAGCCGGTGAACTGCTCTCACCAACTCCTCACTCTTTGCTTCTCTTTTGCAATTGGCTTCAGAGGATCCGGTGCGAATAAGGTCAGAGCCATTGCGATGTTGAGGGCTGATGCTGGGTGGGTTAATGTCAATGAGGGGGACAGGGTGTCCCCCGGGGAGGGGGAAGAGAGGGGCTGGAGGGTGCTGTGTGCACAGAGGTTTCTGCTGGCAGTGCCTGCTCCAGGTGGTATCCATTGATAAGCACGATGGAGGTGGAAGTGTGAGGCTGAGTCCCAGGGCTGACGGGCAGGCAGAGGCCAAAACCCGAGATGGGGGGTGAGTCGCTGCCCCCGCAGAGTCAGAGACGAGAGAGCCCCGCTGCATTGGCATTGTGGGGGTTGTTCCTGTGCCTCCGGTGCTGCCCAAGCCAAGCCCATAGCAGGTTTTGCTCTGCCTCAGGATTAGGCTGTGCCATGCTGGTGCCACATGCTCACCAGGTGCCACACGTATGGCCCAGCAGCCGAGGGCCAGAACCATGGAGGCACCGAGCTCTGTTTGATGCTGGTAGCCCCAGCCCAGCTTCAGCGTCAGGCGCCCTGGAGCCACGGCTGAGCTTCCCTATACCCATGTCCTGGCTGGGACAGACAGACAACAGCCCGCTGGCAGAGCTCCTTCAAGGGGCTGCAGAGTTGAGGAAGGATAAATACTCATTACAGACCATCCTCCCGCCCTCTCCCCTCTTTTCTCCACTGCTACCAGCCTTCCTTTGCTCCATGCTTTGCTTTCTGCTGCTTTTGGTTGCAAAGTCCATTCCCATTGTCTCACCCTCAAGATCTCATCACTGCGGTCGGTTCGGATTTGTGGTGTGGCCAGGCAGGAAGTGCAGATGAAAGCTGTTGGCTTTGGTCTTCGTAGCGGGTACGTGTGCCCAGCTGCGCCGGGAAGCAGGGAGCGAGCGCTGCGGCAGTGCGTCCGATTGAGGAGTGAGGCTCCAGGTACCTTCCTCCTTCAGCTGGTGGCACGATGCTGTCAGGCGGGACGGGCATTTGGGTTGCTGCCTGCGCCCCAGAAGTGCTTTCTCAGGAGGCACCTTCTGGGATGCTGGTGTCCTGGGCCACTCCTGGAAAAGGGCCGTAGTGGTGCAGCAGCGCCTGTCCATGACGACAAGCAGGAGACCTGGTGGCACGTGTCAGCTGAGCCTCACCAGGACATCCAGCGACATCCCACAGTGTTGTGCCCTCCCCTCTTGTCCTGGCCCTGGGCTCTGGAGTGGCATCTCCTCCTCCCTGCAACATGACACACACCTCCTGCCAGGTGCTTCCAGGTGGGAACTGCTGGAGAGGATGGCTCAGGGCCATCGAAGTCCCAGTGGAAGTGTCCAGCTGGCGGTCAGGTCTGAGCATGAGCCCCAGCCCGTGGGTGCTGCAGCAGGGACGCAGGAGGGTTCTCTCTGTGCAGCCTGGTCCCTCACCTGCTGTGGTGGGTCCATGGCCTGGTGGTCCCTTGCCGTGGTGAGCACTCTGCCATGTGCTGGCACGTCATGCCTGCAGCTTGGCTGCTGTGGGTTGGACCACAGCTCCGCAGAGCGCCGTGGGACCTGCTGCTGCTGCTGCTCAGGGTCTTATCCGCTGCCCACCACTGATGCACTGCTGGGCCTGCTGGTGTTGGCAGTTGTGGTGCTTCTACCCTTTGGGAATGTGTTCCAGAGCTGGGCTGGGTAGGTTATGGCCAGCATAGGTTCACTCAGTGGTGCTGGGATGCTTCAGCTCGTCAGTCCCTCTGGACAGCAACCCTGAAGCCTAGAGGGAAAACATGGTGGCTGGAGGAGGTTAGACCAAGCCCTGCAACCTGCGCAGTGCTGGCCATCCGCCCTGGAGCAGGATGTCCCCAGGGAACAGCAGTGACAGTGTGGGGATGTGACCTCGATAACCCACCCCTTGATGCCCAGGGACCTTCTGCTGCAGTGACAGCTGCCCTGGGAGGAGACAGAATCCCAGACTCAGAACCGTAGGGGTGGGAAGGGACCCCCAGAGCCCATCGGGTCCAACCCCCTGTCAAAGCAGGTTCCTTGGGACAGGGTGCACAGGTCGGTGTCCAGATGGGGCTGGAATATCTCCAGAGAAGGAGACTCCACACCCCCTGGGCAGCCTGTCCCAGGGCTCCCTCACCCTCACTGGGAATAAGGGCACAGCCATGGCATGCACCAAGGACCTGCACCAAGAACCTTCACCGAGGAGCTGCTCCGAGCTGCTCGCCAGCATCAGCTGGGGCATCCTTTTGCTTCCGCCTCCCTGGGGCGCAGGACCAGCTGTCCCAGGATCAGGTTCCCGGTGTTTGCACTCAGCAGGGATGAGGGAAGAAAATCCTCCTGGACCGGAGGATGTTTCTCCATCTGCTGTCGTCATTTTCTCCATGGGCAGCCGTAGCTTTTGTCTCTGTGGGACCTGGTGAGAGAGGGGAGAAGCCGGGCAGTCTCCGAGCTCCTGGGTGTTTGCCAATCTCAGCGGGGACAAAACTCCCCTTCTTCACAAATCATGTGGCTTTGAAGTCACCTCAGTTAAAAAAATTGATTTTTGCTGTATTTGCCGTTCTCTCGGGGGGTTAAAAGGATTTCTTCCCACTGCCACCTCCCAGCCACCTTTGTGACGTGGCAGCAGGTAGAGAGCAGGGAAAGAGTGTTTGTTCCTCAGTGGAGTGAAACCCTGAGCCGCAGGTGGCCCCCTCAGTCCCTGCTCCGGCTTCCTGCCTGCAGAGTGCCCGGCCCTGCCATGGGGGAAACCAGGGCAGCAGCTGCTCTGCTCTTGCCCTGGGGTCTGTAGGGGGTGGTCTGATGCCCCCCCAGCAGCACAGTGGGGTCAGCAGTGCCGAGTCCTCCCCGCGGTCATCCTGCCCACCCACAGTCCTGGCTCAGCAAGGACCAGCAGCAGGTGTCCAGGGTGAGGTGCTGCCCTCACTCTCCTCACTGTGCTGGGACGGGGTACGTGACGGCGTCGGTCTGCAGGGCTGGTGCCCGACCGCGGCTGAGGCCAGCTTTGTTTTTGTGGGAAGGGGCTCTTACGGGTGTTGGGAGATGAATAGGCACCTCCAGCACCAGCTCTCCTGCTCAGCGTCTCTTGACAGCGCAGCTCGTGCCTGCGAGGGTTTCTGCCGCACCTTCCTGAGAGAGGTGATGTGAGGAGCGATGAGCAGCCAGGCAGAGTGTCCCCCTTCGCGGGTGTGCGAAGCTCTGACACGGACAGGAAACGTCCAGGAAGGAGGAGCACGGGAGCCCTGACTTCCACTGAGGATCGCAGCTCCGCCTGCGTTCAGTGATGCTGCCGTGCCGGACACAGACTGCCCATCACCCAGCCCCATCACCCTGTGAACGCTGCGTGCCATGAGCCCTGACCGTGACCTTGTGCAGAGCCGCAGGAGCTGCTGGCAGGAGCTGCCCTGGCTCCGTACGGCATCCCAGCACAGTTGTCTCCCTGGGACAGGCTCCAGGGCGCTGGCTGGGAACAGCTGGGGGGTCACGCCACCCGAATGGCGGGGTCCTGTTCTGCCCTGCTGCTGCTAACTGTGAGGACGTGGCTCTGTCACACCAGTGTCGGGTGGGCTCAGCAGCACGTGTGCCGAAGGCAGGGGACATTCCAGCGCTGTCCAGTGCAAGGGCCGTTCCAGCGCTGCCCAGTGCAAGGGCCGTTCCAGAGCTGCCCAGTGCAAGAGCCGTTCCAGCGCTGCCCAGTGCAAGAGCCGTTCCAGAGCTGCCCAGTGCAAGGGCTGTTCCAGTGCTGCCCAGTGCAAGGGCCATTCCAGAGCTGCCCAGTGCCAGGGCCGTTCCAGCGCTGCCCAGTGCCAGGGCTGTTCCAGAGCTGCCTGGCACTGTTTTCTCCTGGCTAAGGGAAGAGAGGAGACAGCTGGGCTCTGCCAGTGGGTCTTGGGCTGCATCCTCACCCTGCATGAGGGTCTTTTATTCCCTTCCTGTGGAGCTGTTAGACAAGGGCCTGAGTTCCTGGTTACCAGTATGGGGGCAGAGATCTCTGGAGAATCACAAGCCCTGTGTGCTGGTCAAGTCATGCTGGGCGACCTGGTGCTCTCCTGCTCCCGAGCATCCTCCCAGCAGCACCTGGATGTCTCCTTGCACATGAGCTCTGCTCCACGAGCACCTCATCTCACCTTGTCTCGCCCGTTCGCTGCCTCCAGACTCGGGTGTTACCGACACTGGTGCCGTGAGAGGAACGTGGGGCTCTTGGCACATGCGCTCGGCGGGCTTGGTGCTGGGCAGGGGGCTGCGCTGGGGGCAGCAGGGTCCAGGGAACCGGTGAGCATCTCCCATCTCTTCTCATGCCCTTTTGCTTCTCCTCCCCTCTGCTCCTTTCCTCCATTCGCCTTTCCCATCCACACACCCACCTCCAGCTGGTGCAGATCCTGGGCGAGGGCCAGGTCCCTGCGCAGCCCCTGCAAGGCAGGACGCCCCGACTCGAGGCTGGTGTTATCATAGCGGGTAGTGAGAGCAGCGCAGTGCTCTGTCCGGCTGCACTGGCACGCCAGTGGGGACAGTGGGGACTTGGGGCTGCCATACAGCAGTGTGGCAGCCATCCCAGTGGTCCTGGCTGGAAGGAAGGAGCTGTGGTTTGTCATTTCTCCCTCCCTCCCTCCCCCCCACTCTCCAGAAAGGAACTGGGAGCCCCTCAGGCCAGCACAGCAACACTCCAGCACCTTTCGGAGTCAGGAGCAGGCACCAGGCCAGGGCACAAACCCCTGTGCAGCAGCGGCTGTGGGCAGGGACTGCGGGCAGGGACTGTGGGCAGCGACTACAGGCAGCTGCGTGGCAGGAGCACGCTCAGGCATGGCTTCACCAGGAAAGCTGAACCTCCCAATTCCTCCCTCTGGGATTAGAGGTTTAGCACCAGCTGACCCGAGGAAAGGGGGAAACTTGGTTCCTGTCATGCAGCTGGGAGGGGCGAGGGGGGCATGCACACACCAGTGTGAGCTAAGCAAGTGCAGGGGGACCCTCGGATGCAGGTCCCCTGTGCTGACAGCCCCCTGCTCAGCTCCCACTGGGAGCCAGGGGAAGAAGTGGGTCAGCTGGCTGTTTTTCAGGTGGCTGCTGGCTCTGAGTGGAGCCCGACAGCATCCGGCCAGCGCCGCCGTGTCCGGTTGAGGGCCCCTGATGCCCCTGGAGCCACGGCCGCTGCCTTTGAACCCACAAGCTCAGGGCTGAGCGCTCACCTCTGCCTCATGGATCGGGGCCTCGGTGCCGCAGTTCTGCCTCTGTGTAGGGCACTGCCTTCCAGCATCCCAGGGTGCACAGCCCAGTGGCATTGCGGCTCGCTGGCAGCAGGGGGGTCGCTTTGCCCCGTCTGCCGGGCTGGTGGCACTGGGCTGGATGAGCCCCCCTGCCCCCGGCATGCGCACTGAAGGCAGCACTGGTATGTAGGTGCAGAACTGGTGGGTGAGGCGGCTCCGTCTCCCCGGGACTCGCTGCATTCCCACTGCCCATCCCGCTGGCCCCCCTCAGCTGCTGCATCCGTGTGTGCGGGGGGGCGGGGGTCTCGGGCGCGCGTCCCGGTGCCGGGCCGGCGGTGCTAACCACCTCTCTCCACCGCAGAGACTTAACTCGCTGCGACTCCGACTCCTCCATCCCGCACCTGAGCGACCACCAGCGTGTGCCCAGCTCTGCCCCCAAGCTGCTGGCTGCCCGGCCCAACCTGCTGACCAGGTCCATCGAGGAGGCTGCCCCCGGCCACCCTGCCATCGCTGCGCCCACCCCCAACGGCGGCAGCCGGCATGCGGAAGCCGCCGCGCTGGGGGCTTTTCCGGAGCGGCTCCCCGAGAGCCCCATGGTGATGAAGAAGATGATGATGGTGAACCACGGCATGGAGAAGTCCTCCAGCCTGGGGGAGATCAGCCACCCGACAGCCGGCAAGCACAGCCACTCGGATTCGTCCCGGTCCCACAGCCCCAGCTCCACCGACCCCGACACCCCCTCCCCCATCTCTGACTGCCGGCCCAGCGGCGCCAAGAGCACCCGCATCCCACAGCTGGCCGCCAAGAAGAACCCGGGGGATGAGGACAGCAGCTTGACAGGTGATGAGGTTGACCTCGGCCAGAGCAAGAAAAAGTTCCCCCTAAAGATCTTCAAGAAGCCCAAGAAGTAGAGGGGGGGATGGAGAGGAGACCCACCCCGGAGCGCGACCCGCCGGGGCCGGGGGGCGGCCGTGCCTCGGGAGCGCAGCGCGCCTGCCCATCCCGGACCCCGCGGGCTCGGGTGCTGGCCAGCACCCACCGCCCTCCCCTCTGCACCCCTGTTTCTGAGTCGCCTCGTCCAACACCGGCAGCGGGAGGAGCTATTTAAACTTATTTATTTCCCGATCTCTGAGACAAAGAAGACGACTGCTCCCCCCAAAGAGAACAGCCGCCCCTTCTCCCCTTCGCACTGCTGCAGTCCCTGGCTTTGCTGTGCATGGCTTCCAGTTACTCCTGCCTCTGCTCAGCCACACGGCATTTGGGTTTGGTTTCAATGTGGTTTTAGTTTAATTTTTTTTTAATTAATTTTTTTTCCTGTTCTTTTGCCTCTTCCAACTTTTGCACAGGCTGTATGGAAGGTCGGGGTGGTGGGAGCCCACTGGCGAACGCGCAGAGTGGGGTTGGGTGCTCCCCAAGGAGCCAGCACGCTCCTGGCTCGGGGGGGACTCGGGTGCGAGCGTTGGGGCGAGCTGCCTGACAGACTCACACCGGTTCTCCCTCCTTGCTCTGAGTCACTTTCCACCCCCCTGCCCCCATCGCTAAAAGAGCTGGGTGGGGAAATGCCCGTTTGTGTGCTCTTGATAAGCAAGAGCCAGTGAACTGCCCTTGCGAGGGAGGGCTCTGCCCTCGATGGTACTTGTGCACCCTGGAGCTCTGCCCGCAGCCTGCCCACTTCCCCGGGTTTGGGTGTTGGGACGGGGTTGCCCACCCAGCCCCTCTGCCCGGCCCTGGTGCCGCCCGAGGCCGGTGCTGGGCCCGGAGCTGTGGGAGCAGCTCCGCTGTCTGTACGCGCTGAGGGGCTGGATGCTGCGGTGGGGTACGGCTGCCCCGTCTGACTCCCAAGCCCCCTGACCTGCCCAGGGGAGCGGGGCTGGGGCAGCTCCTCCGAACCCAGCTGTGCCCGTGGGACCCTGCTCGGCGGGACCAGGAGCACCGAGGGAAGGGCTGGTGCAGAGCCGGGTCCAGGTGCCATTTCCACACAAGGAGAGGGGTCCTGGTTTGGCAGGGCCAGAGGGGGAAGCGGGGCACAGTGGGGCTGTCCTTGGCTGGTGGGTGGCAGGAGCCTGGAAATGTCCTCCTGACCCCCTCCCCGTGAAGCAGGCTGGGTGCAGGGGGCTCTGTGCATCCGAGGGGATGCAGGCGGGGATGGAGGTGGCTTACCTGGGCACCTGCTGCCCTTGGGGCCATGCAGGCAACGTCCCCCTGCCCTGTCCCCATGCTCGGTCTGGCCAGAGGGCAGCTTCTGCCTGGCTGTGCCAGCCCATGGCCCCAGCCCTGCCACCGCTCACGGTGGCAGGTCATGGTCCAGCCCAAGCTGCTGCCCGGGGCTCCGTGGCTGAGGATCACATCCTGCTGCTCAGAGCTCTTGTCCCAGTGTCCTTCACCCATCACAGCCCTGACCGCTGAGGGGGAGTCCCAAATTCAGGGCTGTGACTGGGCCAGGCCCTGCTCCATCCCAGAGCCAAGCCCAGCGCCAGGGCTGAGCCCAGTGCCAGAGCCAAGCCCGGCGCCAGAGCCGAGCCCAGCGCCAGAGCCGAGCCCGGTGCCAGGGCTGAGCCCAGCGCCAGAGCCGAGCCCGGTGCCAGGGCTGAGCCCAGCGCCAGAGCCGAGCCCAGCGCCAGGGCTGAGCCCAGCGCCAGGGCTGAGCCCAGCGCCAGAGCCGAGCCCAGCGCCAGGGCCGAGCCCAGCACCAGGGCTGAGCCCAGCGCCAGAGCCGAGCCCAGCGCCAGGGCTGAGCCCAGCGCCAGAGCCGAGCCCAGCGCCAGAGCCGAGCCCAGCGCCAGGGCTGAGCCCAGCGCCAGAGCCGAGCCCAGCGCCAGGGCCGAGCCCAGCACCAGGGCTGAGCCCAGCGCCAGAGCCGAGCCCAGCGCCAGGGCTGAGCCCAGCGCCAGAGCCGAGCCCAGCGCCAGAGCCGAGCCCAGCGCCAGGGCTGAGCCCAGCGCCAGAGCCGAGCCCGGTGCCAGGGCTGAGCCCGGTGCCAGGGCTGAGCCCGGCGCCAGAGCCGAGCCCAGCGCCAGGGCTGAGCCCAGCGCCAGAGCCGAGCCCAGCGCCAGGGCCGAGCCCAGCACCAGGGCTGAGCCCGGCGCCAGAGCCGAGCCCAGCGCCAGGGCTGAGCCCAGCGCCAGAGCCGAGCCCAGCGCCAGGGCCGAGCCCAGCACCAGGGCTGAGCCTCACTCTGTCCCCGGGCCGGGCCCTGCTCCTGCAGCTCTGCAGCCACAGCACCCGGCCGCATCCCTCAAGGCTGCTGCGTGACACAGCCCGGCCCCGCCGAGCTCTCCCCCCAGCCCAGGGTCTCTGCCCCACCACCCCCTCCATCCCAAGCCCCCGGATCTCCCATCCCAGCGGCCCGTGATGCTGGGGGTAGAGTGGGCCGCCCGTCTGGCTGAGGAGGAAGAGGAGGCGGGGTGGGATGCTGAGACCCCCCCGGGGCCTTGCTTTACGCCAGAGTAATACACACGTGTGTGGTGACAGTACAGGAAGGGCTGTAACGGGTTCTCCCTTTCTCGGTGGTAGTTTGACTGTTGCTTCGAGACAAGTGACAAATTCCTCTAATGACTAAGTGCCTGCATTTCCCCGCGGCCGCTCCAGGCGCAGGGAGGGGGGACGCCGCGCTCGGCCCCCACGGCCGGGCAGGGTGTGCGCGGGGCAGCCCGGTGCCCCTGGAAGCAGGGTGACGGTGGGGGGGTCCCTGCGAGCGGGGGCTGCCCAGGGGGCCCGGCGGTGCTGCTTGTGGCGGAGGCCTGTCGATGCTTCTGGAGGAGGGGTTGGGGACCCCCGAGCGCAGCCGCTGTCGACGCATCGGCCAAATCTTGGGTTTATTTTATTTTATTTTTTTTTTCTGGTCATTTCATAGAACTTTTAAATCCAATAAAGCATGTAGTCTATTTTACGAGCCGGCCTCTGCTGCTCTCTGCTTCCTGCCCTGCCCAGGCTGCAGCATGGGCGTCCCATCTGGGGGGTGCCTGCTGGGTGGGGGGTCCCAGGGCACCAGCTCCCCCAGCCCAGGCAGCGGGGACAGACGGATGCCCTGTATCCCCCCTGCCCGGCAAGGAACCAGCTGCTGCCCCGGGCCAGGGCAACCTCAGCCCCGCCAAAGCCTCTCCCCGCCCACCCACTCGCCCCGCACCCCGGCAGCGCGGCCTGAGGGCAGCAGGATGGGCCCCGCAGGCCGGGCCCGCAGCCGGGCGGCACAGGGGCTCGGGCTGCCGAGTGCGGGGGAGCACCGGGCCCGGGGGGGCTGCTCAGCGGCCCCGGGTGCGGCGTTGCCGAGGGACCCCTCTGCCGGCCCGGATCCGCCTTGGGCCCGTCCCTGCGTGTGTCCCGGCACCGGCACCGGCGTGGGGCGAGTGGGGCTCCGGGCACCGGCGTGCCCCCGGCCCGCGGCGCAGCGCGGCTCTGGGCCCCCCCGGTGCTCTGAGCTCCGCCCGGGAGGCAGCCGGCAGGACCCGTGCCTGCTGCCGGGGCGCTCGGCCAGCCCGGCCCCGGCCCGCGGCGGCTGCTGCAGGCAGGGATGGATGGGTGCTGCGGGCAGGGATGGGTGCTGCAGGCCGGGATGGATGGGTGCTGCGGGCAGGGATGGGTGCTGCAGGCCGGGATGGGTGCTGCAGGCCGGGATGGGTGCTGCAGGCAGGGATGGGTGCTGCAGGCCGGGATGGATGGGTGCTGCGGGCAGGGATGGGTGCTGCGGGCAGGGATGGGTGCTGCAGGCAGGGATAGATGCTGGCAGGGATGGATTGTGCAGGCAGGGATGGGTGCTGCAGGCAGCCTGCCCGGCTGGGAAAGTGCCAGGTCGGGGCCAAGGGCACACGAGGCCCCCCCGAACTGCTCACACGAGCTGTGACAAGCACCCAGAGGCTGTCGAAGGGCTGGAGCTTGGCCCGGGCAGCCGGTGCCACCCGCAGTGCCCTAGAAACCCCCCTGGGGGTGCGGAACGTTTCCAGGGAAAAGGGATCACAGCAGGTGCTGGGAGCACTGGCTGCTGTCAGCAGTGACAGGTGACAGTGGCGGCACGAGAGGGGCCACGTGCGCCAGCAGCCACCCCTGGGCAGGTGTCCCCATCGCCAGCAGGTCCCAACTTCCCGGGGGGCTCTGGGCGAGGCCGTGGGGGCCCTGGGCTGGCATCAGTCAGCGCTGCTGCCCTGGGGCAATGATGCTGTTGCCAGTCAGGGTGACGATGAATGTCAGTCCATGATGTCTCTGGCCACATCTCAGGCAGTGGCCGTTCTCCAGGAGCCCAGGGGCTGAGTGGTTTCTGGGAGCACTGGGGCATGAGGAGGAGCAGGGGCTGCCCTGAGCCCCCCATGGGGCAAAGGGCAGCGTCACCACAGAAAGGGGCAGCAGCTGCCGATTGGCTCAGACCCTCCCTGCGGCTCCACCTCTTCTCTCCCTTGGGAAGGGGTGGCTTCACCTCCACTCCACCCCCTGCCCAAAGGATGTGGGATGCTCAAGGCCATGGGATGCTCAGGGATGTGGGATGCCCAGGGCTGTGGGATGTGCCCTCAGCAGACCCCAGTGTTTCCTCTGGCAATACGCTGACATCTCCATCTTTACACAGCTTGTGTTTCTCTGCAGAGGAAATCCTGCTCCTGGCAGCCTCAGCCAAGCCAAATTTATGCTGGAAAAGGAAATTTTCCAGGGAAGAAATTGGCATTTCCCAGCTGGCAGCCAGCTGCATCCCAGACCCATCCAGACCCGGTGGCAAAGCTCTGGTGCCATGAGCTCTGCTCCCTGCAGTGGAGCAGCTCTCCAGCCGTGATGCTGCACTCAAACCCTGCTCCCCCGCAGCCTCCCTGGCACCAGATGTAGATATGGGGCTCGTTAGCCTGGCACTCATTAGCGCAGCGCTGGGGGAGCACGCTGCCTCTGCCTCTGCAGGGAATCCCCAGCCAGCTCTGGCTTTGCAAGGCTCAGCCTGGGGAGGGGGGACCACCGCGGGTTTGAAGCCCCTCTGGGACAGGGGGCCGCCCTGTGTGGCTGTTGGCAGAGGCTGTTGGCGTGAGGGGTGATGGTGCCCCAGTCCCACGGGCTCCCTGGGCCAGGGGACGGTGCTGGGAATGGTGGCTCTGGCTGAGGCCCAGCACATCCCACAGGCACCGCTGGGGTCTTCTGCAGGTGTTGCACGGGGACAAACCCCACCCAGCTTGGGGACAAAGCCCCCCATGCCTGCCTTCCCCCACCTCCCCTGGGATACGGGGGCAAAGGGGCAGCAGCTCCCCTCGCACCTCAATTTCTCCTGCTGGCTCCAAGCCTCTTTGGTTGATGCTGCCTGGAGACTGGGCAGGGATTGGCTGCCACGTCCCCCCTGGGTGCCCAGGAACCCCCACGGGCATGCTCCAGGCTGTGGAGTTCCCAGGCAGCCCCCACGGGCAGCGTGGGGCCCACACAGCCCCCAGCTCCTGCCCCAAGGGAGCACCAGCTTTGGGCATGCAGGGCCTGGTGTGGTGCAGGCAGCTGTGCCCGGGGAGGGGGCCTGGGGAGCGAAGGGTGCATGATGGGTGGGTGATGGGTGGGTGATGGGTGGGTGATGGGTGGGTGATGGGTGGTGGGGGCACCGGGAGCAGGAGGCTGGGGGTGTCCCACATGCCTGTGGTCACAGAAAAGTCTGGTGTCCTCCACAGCTGTGCCGAAGGCGGCCACGACAGGGGAGAGCACAGTGGGTGGGGATGGCTGTGTCTGCGTCCCCAGTCCCTGGGGCACCCGCTGCCACCCCCATCCCCGTGGTGTTGGGGTCCCCGGCACCCCAGCACATGCACGAGCGCTGCAGCAGCTCCCATGGGGGCAGCCCCTTCTCCCTGTGCCCCCTCCCAGCCCTGGTGATACAGGGCAGGCTGTGCAGCTCCTGGGGAAGGGGTGCCCACCCACCACCCAGCAGCAGGCCCTGCCCCCAGGGCCGAATCCCCCCAGTCAGGGCAGCAGCAAAGCTCAGCCCAGCACTGGGGGCAGCCCCGGTGGGCAGCAGGGTGAGCCCCTTTCGGAGCCAGGCATGCTCCCACCCGCTCAGCCTGGGACGCCTGCGGTGTCAGGGATGGCTGGAGCCTGGGGCAGAGGTTTGGGGGGCTATGGGGCACGATGTGGGGTCCTGTGGCACCACACCACACTCCTGCCATCAGGCCGTGGGGCTCTGTGGAGGGGAGCAAAGCAGCAGGACCACCAGCTGCAGCCTGTGAGGGACACATCCCCCAGCACCCGCTGCTGCCACCCTCGTTTCCCAGTGACACTCTGGGCTCTCCCGGCCCATGTGCTGGGAAAACCAGCAGCCAAATAAGGCACAGGCACAGCGGTGCAGGATTCCTGGGAGCCAGACTGCTGCTGCCTTCACACAGGATCCACAGGCAGCGGCAGCAGCTGCTGGAAGAGCTCAAATTGAAGCTGTGACCTGTCCATGAGGAGTCAGTGCTGCTCCCCAGCCCCGGGTCCAGGACGGAGCCCTCCTCTGTGAGCATGGCTGCCTGCTTATCAATGTTTATCAATACCTTAAGTATGGGATGCAGAGGAAATGGCCAGCCCCTTTTCAGTGTCTGTGGGGACAGGACAAGGGGCGATGGCTGCAAGTTAGAGTATAGGAAGAACTTCTTCCCCAGTGAGGGTGAGGGAGCCCTGGGACAGGCTGCCCAGGGGGTGTGGAGTCTCCTTCTCTGCAGAGATTCCAGCCCCGTCTGGACACCGACCTGTCTGACCTGTCCCAGGAACCCTGCTTTGGCAGGGGGTGGGACCCCATGGGCTCTGGGGTCCCTTCCTACCCCTGTGAGCCTGTGATTCTATGATTCTTTCCCCTGCATCTTCCAGGCAGTGCTGGGTTGGATCCCCCACCCTCTGCTGCGCACCAGCTTCTGCCTCAGTATATCAGAGGCGTTTTTCTGTGGCTGAATCACAGAACCCCAGACCATCAGGAGTGGGAAGGGACCTTGAACACTCATCCAGTCCCACCCCCTGCCAGAGCAGCATCACCCAGACTGAATCCCACAGGGACACGTCCAGGATCACAGGGTTTGGGTGTCTCCAGAGGAGGAGACTCCCCAGCCTCTCTGGGCACCTGTCCCAGGGCTCTGTCACCCTCACAGGGACAAAGTCCCCCCTGACATTCCCATGGAGCTGCCTCTGCTCCAGCTGCACCCGCTGCCCCTTGTCCTGTCGCTCCATCCCTGAGCAGAGCCTGGCTCCAGCCTCCTGACTCTCACCCTTCACATGTTTATAGACATTGATGGGGTCACCCCTCAGTCTCCTCCAGGCTGAAGAGGCCCAGCTCCCTCAGCCTCTCCTCACAAGGAAGGGGTTCCCCTCCCTCCATCACCTCGGTGTCCCTGCACTGGGCTCTCTCAAGGAGTTCTGTGTCCTTCTGGAGCTGAGGGGCCCAGAACTGGTCACAGCTGAGCTGAGGGGCCCAGAGCTGAAGCCCTGGCCCTGCCTCTCCTGGGCCATTGCCCTGACACTGCCCCTGAGGGCAGCTGTCCATAACCTCTGATGGGAGCAGGCTCCTCAGATGAAGGAAACACCCCTTGAACCAGGACTATCCCCCACCCCTGCGGCAGGAAGGGAGAGGGTAGGGGAGGGAGGAACAGATTTCAAACTCGGGTTCAGCAGAACCAGCTCTCCCAGCTGAGCACACTTTGCAGGGTGGGAATGGGTGGCGAGCTGTCCAGGGATCCCCGAAGCTGGTGACCCCTTCTGAAGGACTCTAAGAGGGGGTGACAGCAATCAAATCTAAGCCAGGAGCAAAAAGGAAGCTCATCACGTGAGGAAACCAAGGGAGGAGAGTAGTGACTGTGGTTGCCTTCATCTCACGCCATCTGCCAGAGCACTGCCACACTCCCAGGGCACTGCAGGGTCCTAGAGCTCTCCAGAGAGGCCAACCAAAACCCACCCTCTTCAAATGAACAGTGTTTGGACAGATGCTTCTGGGTCACAGAGTCAGCTGTAGCACCACCCGACAGAGGGAAGTGGGAGAGGTGCTCTTAACTTGGGGAATTCTGGTGATCAGGCTGGCTACAGCTTTGCCAACAGTTGCCCTGAGCGCCCAGGGGCCAGAGATGGGGATGCTACGAGCACGAAACGACGGGGAGGTGGGGGTTAGACTCTTCCCTCTGCATTTGCTCCTCACAGACCGGATGCTGTAAGAAACCATCACAGTCTGTGAGGCCTCACAGCTCCCACCATCGCCCCTCAGGGGCCCCCAGAGCCAGAGTCACAGAGCAGCCCAGGTCTTTGTCACTGGCAGCACCAAGGGACCTCTGTGCAGCTCAGCCCATGACTCGAGGCCTCCACATCACTCTCTTGGGTTCCTCTGCTTTGGCCAGAAATGTTCCTCAAGCCTGACAGCTCTCCATTTGCCCCAGGAGTGCTGCTGGCTGGGCAGCTGGCACTGCAGGATGTCTTCTCAATGCAGTTTGTGACCTACAAGCACACAGCACAAGCTGGCAGGACCAGGAAAGCAGGAGATCTTCTCTGGGAGAACCAGAGAGAGCCTCTGCCCCCAGGACGCTTGCAGCCTGCCAGGGTCGGTGCTCCCTGGGTGATGGGAGCACTGGTGTGACTCTCCTCCTCCAAAGGGAAGATGTGAAACCAAGACTTGCCCAGCTTGACGTGGTCAGACATAGAATCATAGAATTATAGGGGTTGGAAGGGACCTCAAGAGATCATCAGGTCCAACCCCCCTGCCAAAGCAGCTCCCCAGCTCATATTGCACAGATAGATGTCCAGATGGGGCTGGAATATCTCCAGAGATGGAGACTCCACAACCTTCCTGGGCCCTGTCACCCTCACTGTGTAAAAGTTCTTCCCCATGTTGGTGTGGAACTCCCTGTGCTCCAGTTTGCAGCCATTGCCCCTTGTCCTGTCCCCACAGACACTGAAAAGGGGCTGGCCATTTCCCCTGCATCCCATCCTTCAGATATTGATAAACATTAATCAGGTCCCCCTTAGTCTTCTCTCCAGGCTGAACAGCCCCAGCTCACTCAGCCTCTCCTCACAGGGGAGATGCTCCAGGCCCGTTGGTGGCTGCTGTGGAAGAGGCCTGAACTCTGTCCCCTGCTGAAAGGGAGCTTGGGCCTTTGGATCCAGGGAGGGGTCGGCATCAGGACATCGCATGGCTTGTCAGCCCTGGAGTGCCATGGGATGCAAGCCCCTGCAGGCCCCAAGCCCCTGCAGGCCCCAAGCCCCTGCAGGCCCCAAGCCTCTGCGGACCCCAAGCCTCTGCAGGCCCCAAGCCCCTGCGGGCCCCAAGCCCCTGCGGGCCCCAAGCCCCTGCGGGCCCCAAGCCCCTGCGAGCCCCAAGCCCCTGCGGGCCCCAAGCCTCTGCGGGCCCCAAGCCCCTGCGAGCCCCAAGCCCCTGCGGGCCCCAAGCCTCTGCGGGCCCCAAGCCCCTGCGGGCCCCAAGCCTCTGCGAGCCCCAAGCCCCTGCGGGCCCCAAGCCCCTGCGGGCCCCAAGCCTCTGCGGGCCCCAAGCCCCTGCGGGCCCCAAACCTCTGCGGGCCCCAAGCCTCTGCGGGCCCCAAGCCTCTGCGAGCCCCAAGCCCCTGCGGGCCCCAAGCCCCTGCGGGCCCCAAGCCTCTGCGGGCCCCAAGCCCCTGCGGGCCCCAAGGCTCTGCGGGCCCCAAGCCTCTGCGGGCCCCAAGCCTCTGCGAGCCCCAAGCCCCTGCGGGCCCCAAGCCCCTGCGAGCCCCAAGCCCCTGCGGGCCCCAAGCCTCTGCGGGCCCCAAGCCCCTGCGAGCCCCAAGCCCCTGCGGGCCCCAAGCCTCTGCGGGCCCCAAGCCCCTGCGGGCCCCAAGCCCCTGCGAGCCCCAAGCCCCTGCGGGCCCCAAGCCTCTGCGAGCCCCAAGCCCCTGCGGGCCCCGCACCCTGGGCTCCCTGCAGAGCACTGCGGGAGGAGGGACTCACACGATGCTCCCAGCTCCCTTCACAGGAGGTAAGGCAGGAGCATGCAGACAAGAGGAAGGAGCCAGGCGTTCCTTGGCCTGGCCATCCCCTTGATCCACGGCAGGATCAGCCCCTTTGCTTTGTGGCTTCACCCTGCTGAAGATAAGGCAGGGAAGCCACCCTGGTTCGGCCTGGGGTGCTGTCCCAGCCCAGTGCACCTTTCCCAGCCAGGAAAAAGCTTGATGGTGCTGGCTGCACGTGCCCCTGGCTCCAGTGAGGGTTTGAATGAAGCAGCCAGGAAATGTCACTGCAGATTTCGCCAGCGAAGGGGTAACAACAGGAACCTGTTACACAGAGGCCCCGCTCCAGCCACAGCTGCCTCCGCGCTGGGAGGAGGTGAAGCGTTGTGCAGCCTCAGGAAGCTGGCTCTTCGTTGCTGCATTTCCTTCCAGACCTCACCTCTCTCAGAGCTGGGTTTATCTTGGTCATCCCGACCTCGCCACAGCCGTGCTGGAGGGGAGGAGGCTGCTTTTCCTCTGCAGCAGTTCAGCCCAGGACAGCCACATCCTCGTGAAATGGAACAACTGCTCCACCTACTCCTGTCTCTCTCTCTCGAGTAAGAAAGCACAGAGCAGAAACCTGCGATCTGTGAGCACAGTGTGGGCTTCAAACGGCTTTTCCCTTCCCTCAGCCTTTCAGAGAAGACCCCACAAGTTTATTCCCATTTCCTGACCAGTTCCAGAAGTTGCCTGAGTCACACCTTTGAGAGGAGAGCTCTTGGGGCTGCCGGCCTCTGCAGCGCTCCCGCTTGGCTCGCTTGAGCTGGGAGGGATCAGGCTGCCCTGACAGGGCACCAGGCACCCTCAAAGCAAACTTGGTTACTGAGGAATTGCTAATTGCCATTTTTGCTCTGAGTCTGAAGGGACTTAACACCCTCACGTGGGAGATCACAGAATCACAGCATCACCAGCCTGGAAAAGCCCTTCGAGCTCATCGAGTCCAACCGTCCCTGTCCTGTGCTGACCCAGATCCCTGAGCCCCTCATCTCCCCTCTGTTAAACCCCCCCAGGGGTGGGGACTCAGCCCCCTCCCTGGGCAAAGATCCAGAGTAAATAAATGAACTTCCAGCCACTTCATGGCACCAAAAGCCCCCGGGGTCCCTTCCCGAGGCTCCCAGGCCTTGCCTCAGCCGGAGGCACGCTGGGTGACACGGTGCAAGGCCTGAGGTTTCCCTTGCGGTGCCGTGCTCGCCTCCGCCTCCCCGCCTGCCCCTCGCAGCGGGGTGTCAGTTCTCAGCGCCGTGCCCTGCACGGGGGCGAGCTGGGGGGACGGGGTAAGACGGGGGTAAGATGCTGTCAGCGACAAAGGCAAGATATTATCAGGCCGTCACAAGCTGACGAGTGCCACTGCTGGCTGCAGCTTTCCAAGACGTTCAGGGCAGGCTGGCAGAGGAACTCCTGACGCTTTGGACCCTGTTATGCACGTACACCTCAGCAACACTTTGGGTGCTGCTGCCTGGGAGCCCTGCCTGTGCTCCCAGCCTGTGCTCCCAGCCTTTCCCCAAGCACCGGGGAAGGAGCCGGTGGTGTCCCATGGGCGTGGGAGGGGGGTCACACCCCTGAGGTGCCAGGGGAGGGTACCCCCTCATTGGCAGTTTCAGTTTTGATGTTTTCAGGGCAGCCATGGGCTTGCTGAGGGCTCGGATACCTTTGTGGCAGGATGTGTGCCCTTCACGCCTCTGCTGGGGCACTCACAGAGGATGGTGCCTCAGTGTCCCCTGGCCCCAGCATTTGGAGCCCTCCTGGTGCTGTGTTTCCCCCAGGAACCTTTCAGGTTCAGATTAGAAAAACATTTTTCACTGAAAGAGTTGTGGGGCTGTGGCACAGGCTGCCCAGGGAGGGGCTGAGTCCCCAGCCCTGGGGGTGTTTAACAGAGGGGAGATGAGGTGCTCAGGGCTCTGGGGCAGCACAGGCCAGGAATGGTTGGACTCAATGGTCTTAAAGGGCTTTTCCAACCTGGTGATGCTGTGATTCCCTGCATGGGGTGCACGCTCCCCCCAGCCTCCGTCCCCTCGCAGGAGGGCTTGGGCTGGGTGCCATGCTGCGCACAGGCGCCATGCTCACAGGGGCCTGTGTCCCAGGGGAGCGGCGTCCTGTCCTGGGCTTGGGCAGGAGGGGAGACTTTACCCTCAGTAAGTTTGCAGACAGCACCAACTTGTGTGGGAGTGTGGATCTGCTGGAAGGCAGGAAGGCTCTGCAGAGGGACCTGGGCAGGCTGGAGCCATGGGCAGAGGCCATCGATGGGGTTCAACAAGGCCAAGTGCTGGGTCCTCCACTTCAGTCACAATAACCTCAGGCAGCACTACAGGCTTGGGGCAGAGTGATGGAGAGCTGCTGGAGGAGAAGGACCTGGGGGTCACCGGGGTAATGGAGGGAGGGGAACCCCTTCCTTGTGAGGAGAGGCTGCGGGAGCTGGGCCTCTTCAGCCTGGAGGAGACTAAGGGGTGACCCCATCAATGTCTATAAACATGTGAAGGGTGAGAGTCAGGAGGCTGGAGCCAGGCTCTGCTCAGGGATGGAGCGACAGGACAAGGGGCAGCGGGTGCAGCTGGAGCAGAGGCAGCTCCATGGGAATGTCAGGGGGGACTTTGTCCCTGTGAGGGTGACAGAGCCCTGGGACAGGTGCCCAGAGAGGCTGGGGAGTCTCCTCCTCTGGAGACACCCAAACCCTGTGATCCTGGACGTGTTCCTGTGGGATTCAGTCTGGGTGATGCTGCTCTGGCAGGGGGTGGGACTGGATGAGCTTTCGAGGTCCCTTCCAACTCCTGATGGTCTGGGGTTCTGTGATGCTGTGTTAATGGGCAGCTGGCTGGACATGAGCCGGCAGTGTGCCCAGGGGGACCAAGAAGGCCAAGGGCATCCTGGCCAGTGTCAGGAATGGTGTGACCAGCAGCAGGGCAGTGATAGCTCAGTTGTACTCAGCTCTGGTGAGGCTGCACCTCGAGTGCTGTGTCCAGTTTTGGCTCCTCACTACAGGAAGGATGTTGAGATGCTGGAGCGAGTCCAGAGAAGGGCAGTGAAGCTGGGGAAGGGGCTGGAGCACAAGTCCCATGAGGAGCAGCTGAGGGAGCTGGGGGTGTTTAGTCTGGAGAAGAGGAGGCTGAGGGGAGACCTCACAGCTCTCTGCAACTCCCTGCAAGGCGGCTGCAGAGATGTCGGGGTCGGGGTCTTCTCTCGGGTGACAAGGGATGGGAGGAGAGGGAATGGCTTGAAATTGCCCCAGGGGAGATTTAGGAAGAATCCCCTTCCTGGAAGGGCTGACGGGCGCTGGCACAGGCTGCCCAGGGAGGCGGTGGGGTCACCATCCCTGGGGGGTTTAAAGGCGTGTGGATGTGCCTGGGGACACGGTCTAGAGGTGGGCTGGCAGGGTTGGGCTCGATGGGTCCGTCCCAGCGCCGGCGGTTCTGTGGCGCTGCGAGGGAGCCTCAGGGAGGGAGCGATTCCCGGCCCGGCTCTGTACCAGGGCGGCTGCAGCCATGGCCGTGGCGCAGCTCGCAGCGGGGCGGAGGCATTTCGTCCCTCCGCGGGCTCCGTACGTCGCGCCTTCGCGCTGAGCCGCCCTTCCTGTCCCAGCACCTCCCGCCGAGGGGCGGGGGCCGCGGGCCGCCATCTTGGAAGCGGGCAGGCGGCCCGGCCTTGCCTGGCGGGATGGCGTTTCGCGGGAGGAGACGGGAGCGCTGCCTGGGGGGAGAGGCAGGTCTCCGGTAGCGGTGACGGACGGCGCTGAAGCCGCGGCCGTGGGGCGCGGGGGCGGCGCGGGAGGCGGTGCCCGGAGCCAAGATGTCGGGCGCAGCCTCACCCGGAGGGGCGGCGCGCTACGGCGGCGCAGAGGGGTCAGCGCGGTTGGCGGGAGCGGGAAGCGCTCAGACCGCGCTGGGCGCGCAGGAGCCGTTGGGAGACTCGCGCCGGACGCCGCCCGCCGCCATGCACGTCGTGAAGCGCGGTGAGGGGCTGGGCCGGCGGAGGGGACGGGGCCCCGGCTGCGCGGCGGGGCTGCCCTCCCGCGGCGCCCAGAGCGGGCGTGGGGCCGCTCCCGCTGCATGGGGCCTCTCCGGGGTCCTGGTGTGAGGGGATGGGACGGGACCCCCGCAGCTCTGGGGGTCCTGGTGTGAGGGGACGGGACCCCCGCAGCTCTGGGGGTCCTGGTGTGAGGGGACGGGACGGGACCCCCACAGCTCTGGGGGTCCTGGTGTGAGGGGAGGGGACGGGACCCCCACAGCTCTGGGGGTCCTGGTGTGAGGGGACGGGACCCCCGCAGCTCTGGGGGTCCTGGTGTGAGGGGACGGGACCCCCGCAGCTCTGGGGGTCCTGGTGTGAGGGGACGGGACCCCCGCAGCTCTGGGGGTCCTGGTGTGAGGGGACGGGACGGGATCCCCGCAGCTCTGGGGGTCCTGGTGTGAGGGGACGGGACCCCCGCAGCTCTGGGGGTCCTGGTGTGAGGGGACGGGACGGGACCCCCGCAGCTCTGGGGGTCCTGGTGTGAGGGGATGGGACGGGACCCCCACAGCTCTGGGGGTCCTGGTGTGAGGGGATGGGACCCCCGCAGCTCTGGGGGTTCTGGTGTGAGGGGATGGGACCCCCGCAGCTCTGGGGGTTCTGGTGTGAGGGGATGGGACCCCCGCAGCTCTGGGGGTTCTGGTGTGAGGGGATGGGACAGGACCCCCGCAGCTCTGAGGGTCCTGGTGTGAGGGGACGGGACCCCCGCAGCTCTGGGGTCCCTCCCGGGGTCCTGGTGTGAGGGGATGGGACGGGATGGGACCCCCCAGCTCTGGGGTCTCTCCGGGCCTCCTGGTGTGAGGGGATGGGACCCCCGCAGCTCTGGGGGTTCTGGTGTGAGGGGATGGGACCCCCACAGCTCTGGGGTCCCTCCCAGCACCCTGGTGTGAGAGGACGGGACCCCCCCAGCTCTGGGGTCCCTCCGGGGCTCCTGGTGTGAGGGGATGGGACCCCTGCAGCTCTGGGGGTCGTCTCATGGCACCTCAAATGAGTAGATGTCCCCTCCCCTCCTGTTCTTTGGGGGTCCTGCATGGCCCCAAGTGTGGCAGGGTGGGATCCCTCCTGCTCTGGGGACAGCTTTGTGGTGGCAACTGTGAGGGGACAGCACAGGCACAGCACAGTACTGGGGGACCCTGGAGGGAGGGAGTTCTCCCCAGTGCCAGCAAGGGTGAGGGATGAGACCCCGTCCCTCTGCTTTGGGAGACCCTTCCCCGTGGCGGTGAGCTTTGGGCTTGGTTCCCACACCTTTGATCAAAGGAGAGAGGCTGGAGGAGGGATCCCCAGCATTTGAGGGAGGGGGCGTCCCCACCTCTGCAGGGGTTGTCCTGAGAACAGGGCGTATGCAGAGTTTTGGGTGCAGTGGGGTGGGACATTCTTGCCCTGTAGCAGGTATACTCACACCCCTCTCAAAGTGGAGGGAGCTCCCTGTTTTCCTTCGCTGTGCAGAGGCCCCGTCCCTGAGGGAGGGATCCCAGGTGGAGTGGATCCTGTGTGGCTGTGGGGGGATAACCTTTCTCCTCGTGGGCCTGAGCAGAGAACCCAAACGGGGTGTCTATGGTGATTTCCACCCCACACTCCCCAAAACAGGGCTGGCCCCGTGTGTGAGGTGCTGGGTGGGGGACGCTGCTCAAGGGTCACCTCTTCCCTGACAGATGGACGCCAGGAGCGCGTCATGTTCGACAAGATCACCTCGCGCATCCAGAAGCTCTGCTACGGGCTCAACGCTGACTTCGTGGATCCTGTAAGTCTGTCTGAATCCCAGCCTGGGCTGGGCTGGGCTGGGAGGGACCCCGAGGGTCCCAGAGCCCCAACCCCCTGCCACAGGCAGGGCCACCAACCTCCAGGCCTGGAGCTACACAAGGCTGCCCAGGGCCCCATCCAACCTGGCCTTGAACACCCCCAGGGATGGGGCACCCACCCCCTCTCTGGGCAGCCCCTTCCAGCCCCTCCCCACTCTCTCTGCACAGAACTTCCCCCCAGTCTCTCCTCTCCCCCTTCCCTCCTCCAGCTTCACTCCAGCCCCCTTGTCCTGCCAGTCTCTGCCCTTGAACAAGCCCATTCCCCTCCTGTTCCTCTGCTCCCCTCAGGGACTGGAAGGCTGCAATGAGGTCCCCCCACAGCCTTCTCTTCTCCAGGCTGACCCAGCCCAGCTCCCTCAGCCTCTCTCCATAGGGGAGCTGCTCCAGCTGTCCTTATTCCTGCTGTCCTGTTTTCTGCCCAGAAAGCCACAGTGCTTTGCCAGTGTCACCCAGTTGTCCCTGGCAAAAGCCAAGCGTGGTGGCCTGTGCAGGAACTCTTGGCAAACACAGTCACTGTGTTTCTTCTACCTGTGTTCTGAGGGGTGTTGCTTCACAGATACAGAGCCTGAGGGCAGAAATCAGTTTGGCTGCTGTAAGTGGCCTTTACTCAAACGCTGTTGGAATGATTGAGCTTCTTGTGCTTAAAAAAGGGGTTCTTGTTGCTCTGGCTCTTTTGTTTTGGGGTTGGTAGATTGTTCCCAAAGCTGGAGTGATGCTACATGCAAAGTAGCTCTTGATCCTTGTAATAGACCAGGGTGCCCTTTCTGTCTGACAGACCCCCTGTCACTGCCATGTCCCTACGTGACAGTTACTGTGCTGGCTCAGACCTCTCTTCTCTTCCCTCATTCCTGTAGCCATCGCTGCTCAGTGCTTGAGAGAAAAGCACAGCATGCTGTAGGGGTTGTAGGTGCAAAGCCTTTCCCCACAGAAGGACCCAGCTGGCAGGTGAAGGTGAGGTTAAGCCGTGGAGCAAACCCTGTTGTGTCCCTTCCAGGGTTGGGGGGATTTTGCTCTTGTCATGAAAGGAATTTGATTGTGACACTTCCACGTCTCATCAGCCCTTTGTACAGTCAGGCTTCACGGGGAGTTTCAGAACTTCCAGGGGCTGCTTGGAGCTGACTTTTCTCCCTGTGAGCTTTGCTGCTGCCCTATCCCAGCCTGCAGGAAAGTCCCTGCAGAGGAAACTGCTCATGATTCCAGAGTGTCAGCTTAAAGTCGTGGGAATCAGGACTTCTCCTAGGGGGTTTAGTGTCTGAATTTGCTTTTCCATTCAAACAGAGAAAGCAGTACTGCTCAGAGCAAAGCATGTCTTACAGCTCCAATGGCTGAAGCACCAGGACTGTTTTATCCTCAAGAACAGGTAACTGACCTCTGGAACCTTCCTTTTCCAGGCCCAGATCACCATGAAGGTGATCCAGGGGCTGTACAGCGGGGTGACAACGGTGGAGCTGGACACTCTGGCTGCCGAAACGGCTGCCACCCTGACCACCAAGCACCCTGACTACGCCATCCTGGCAGCCAGGATCGCCGTCTCCAACCTGCACAAGGAGACCAAGAAGGTCTTCAGCGGTGAGTCTCTTTGGGGGCACCTGCCTGGCCTCAGCCAGGACGGCAGTGGGAGCTCTAGAGGCTGTCAATATGGAAACCTCTTTCTTAAGCAGGAGTTACTCAGTACCCAGGCTAACTGAGAATGCCTTGGAGATGCAGAGCAGGAGTTCTAGGCATGTCACCAAGGAAATGGAATTGCCTCTTTTATGAGAAGTATCTGTATAGAGAGACTGGTGAAAAACGTAACTGAGTGAAATCACAGAGTCACAAGGTTGGAAAAGACCTTTAAGATCATCAAGTCCAACCATTCTCATCCTAAACTAAACCATGTCCCTAAGTACTTCATCTTTTTTTGAACACATCCAGGGAAGGTGAGCCAGCCCCTCCCTGGGCAGCCTGTTCCAGGCCCTGACAACTCTTTCAGTAACAAATGTTTTTCTAATGTCCAATCTAAACCTGCCCTGGTGCAGCTTGAGCCCATTGCCCCTTGTCCTATCACCTGTCACCTGGCTGAAGAGACCATCACCTATCTCTTTACACCCTCCCTTCAGGTAGTTGGAGGTGGGGAGAAGGTCTCCCCTCAGCCTCCTCTTCTCCAGGCTGAACACCCCCAGCTCCCTCAGGTTGCACCCGCTTTCTTTCTCATTTGTTATGTTATAAATGCTATTAAAAAAACATTGTAAGAGAAGTGTGTGTGTGTGTAAGGTGAAGAGATGAGTGATGGTACTGAGCAGGCAGAGGAACGGTTGTGTTTGTGGAGCTGGAGGGGTTACTTTTGAGGATGGGTGGTCCTGGCTGTTAAATCCTGGAAAACAAATGACAGATGATTGTTGCAGAGGTCTGAGAGTGTCCCTCCTGTCAACACCTTTCTGTTGCAGATGTGATGGACGATCTCTACAACTACGTAAACCCTCACAATGGGAAGCACTCGCCAATGATCTCCAGAGAAACTCTGGACATAGTTCTGGCCAACAAAGACGTACGTAATGGGGTTTTTCTTTTCACTTTTAAGTTTTAAAGATTCAGTGAACTGGTTCAGATAACTTACTTTACTTATTTTTAAATGAGCTGTGTCTTGTTTAGGACAGAAAGTGAATGCAGAAACCAGTGCAGGTGTGAATTGCTCTGTGCTGGAGAGTTAAAAAGAGGAATTCACTTCTAAAAGGGTGTTTTTGTGGTAGAACCTGTTTCCTTGGATGTCCTCGTGGTCAGCACAACTAAGGACTGTGAGGAACCTTTTGAGGTGGCAGTGTTTGTGTGCACAGGAGGGAGAGAGGGGATCTGGTTTCTCATTTCAGGTTGTTCCAGGGCTCTTGCAGGGAAGTCTCACCTGTATTTTGCTTCTATCTGGTGTTTCTCTGTGTAGTTAGTGAGGTGTAGCCAGCAGTTGTGCAGTGTACTTGGGGGAAAAACCTGTTAAATCGGTGCAGTTGCTGTTCCCAGCCAAGTGCTCTTCCCTGCTTATTCCCTCTGACCTGGTGTCTGTTTCACTAGACCTCTGAGGCCAGAAATGTGGAACAGCAGCAGCTCTGTCACACCTCAACGTGAGGCACAGGCTACCTGATTGTAACTGTAATGTTTCACTGTAATGTTTCCCCTCAGCGCCTGAATTCTGCCATTATCTATGACAGAGACTTCTCCTACAACTACTTTGGCTTCAAGGTAAGAAGCACACCTTGCTCATGAGACTGAAGGCTGCTGATTTGATAGTTCTGGAGCTGAGTCTCTTGGGAAGGATGGGAATACATGAGGAATCCTCTAGATTCGGCCACGGAGGGCACTGGAGTAGGTGGGGTGTTAGTGGCTTCGTAATGAACCCAGGAGCCACCTGCACAAGGCAGCTGTCAGACTGGATGAATCGTGTGCTCTGTTCCTGGCTTCCCTGTGCACCCTTGGCTGCACCATGGTCTGGTCACTGTGGGGCTCTAAGTGCTTCCCAGCAGAGAGCCCCGAGTGCTGTCCCAGCTCCTGCCATTCCTCAAGGAAACAGTCTGATTTTAATCAAGCAAAGAAGGGTTTTTTTCTTCCTGCCCATTGTTCTGTGTAACAGTTGCTCTCAGCGTGTCATCCCACGCCTTTGTCATCTCCCATCCTGCTGGAACATCTCCCCCACAGCCAGCCCAGCCTCCTGTGCCCCCCCATCTGCTCCTCCTGCTGCCCTCGCAAGGTGCCGTTCTGTTGGGGCACGGTGCAGTGGGCTCTCGGGGGGGTCAACTGGGGAGCACTGGGGAGTTCAGATAGCTCCTGGGGATCTCCCTAAGAGCTGGGGGTCACTCCCTGGAGGTCCCATCTGTGTGCCTGGTGGGGTCCCTTCAGGTTTGGGGATAGTCTGCAGTGAGGGAACAGCTAGTGAGCTGAGAGGGCAGAGCAGCTGCGTAGACCAGGAGGGAGAGGGGACCTCAGAGGGGACAGCGTTCCTCCTGTCTCTAGGTGTGCAGCTCCTTTAATTGCTGCTGTGATTCCCCTGGGATCTGTGCTAGCTGTAGGCTTGCTGTGTGTGTGTGTGTGTTCAGCACCCCTCACTGCCAACGGGGGTACTGGTTGCCTGAGAGCATTGCCAAGGTGTAAGGAGCGATACCTGAGGAGGGACAGGGTTGTGGGAACAAGCACTCCCTGTCTTCTGGCCTCAGTTCTCTGGGGGTGGAGATGTGGTGTCAAACCCTGGGGCTGCACGCTCCCTGCTGCTCTGTAGTTGGCCTTAAGAGTCCACAGCACCACAGTCTTCCAGTGCACTTGTGGGTGTTCCCAGTCATTAGTCGCCTCATGTCCTGTGCCCTTAACGAGGAGGAGTGGAGTTCAGGGTGGCTGCTTCTGCTGCAGCTGGGATAAGGACTGTGAAGACCTTGAGTTTGGAGTTAATGGGGTTTTTTAAAAGACTGAAATCCTCACGTCTACTAAAACACATTCTCTCTTTTTAAAGACTCTGGAACGCTCCTACTTGCTGAAAATCAACTCCAAAGGTAAGAACTGCTTGTGTCATCCTCAGGGGTTATTTAAGAGAGAGAGAGACCATGGCTCAGAGCAGGGTCTGTGGAGGTAAAATTGGCTACGTGAAGCATTCAGGGGAATGCTGGCTTAAAAACATAGCAGGACGTTTGTGGTAGGTGTTCTCTGGGCACGTGCAACTTCTTTTCTGAGCCTAAGAACCTGGATTTGGTTGGTTGGTTTGTTGGCAGCAGTTTGCTTGCATGAGGAACAGTTGATTGATGGAACAGTGCTGCGGCGAGTTGCTTGGGTCTTCCAAATAGTGGTGGTGTGACTGCCTGTCTTAAGGGCTCCAGTGCTCTGAAAGCTGCCCTGGTGTCCAGGATTTAGAAGATAAAGTAGTTTCTGTCCACCTGATCATTTGTTCCTCAATGCTAAGTGCTTTTTAATAACTTTAATGTGAAGGAGCTACCGTGCTGTCAGTGCCAGTTACTGCCTGAAGCATGAAAGTCCCAGGGCAGCAGCAGGGTGAGAGGTTAATTGTAATTGAATAAGCCTGGAGAGCAGCTGGATGCTGGACTGGATATTTGATTGGAATTCCACTGCCAATACAGGTGGGCTTTTTTATTCCCCTCCATGAGAACTGGTTGGTGAGAGGGGTTGTGCAGACCCTGTCCTTGGGCTTTTCAAGCCCGATTGAATAAAGTCCTGAGCAAACCGGTCTGATTCTCTTCACTGACTCTTCTTTGGGCAGGAGATGGGACTAGACACCTCCTGAAGTTCCTTCCAGCCTGAATTACTCTGTGGTTCTCTGGAAACTGCCTCTCAAGGGGCCCGTTGCACCTTGTTTGTAGCCTCTTGCTGTGGCTCTGATGTTCCTCCTCCCTTGCTCTTTGTGTGTAGTTGCTGAGCGCCCTCAGCACATGCTGATGAGGGTGTCGGTGGGGATCCACAAACACGACATCGATGCTGCGATCGAAACGTACAACCTGCTGTCGGAGCGCTGGTTCACCCACGCCTCCCCCACGCTCTTCAACGCCGGCACCAACCGGCCCCAGCTCTCCAGGTACCCTGGCTTTCAGCTTCACTTAGGGCATAACTCAACAAGGACAAAGGTGTGGAGAGGGGCCATTCACATGAAATGCTGTCACAGCTTCTGAAAGCAGCTGCTGTGTTTCTGTGATTGGTTTGAGAATCACAGAGTCACCAGGTTGGAAAAGACCTTTAAGATCGAGTCCAACCATTCCCATCCTAAGCTAAACCAGATCCCTGAGCACCTCATCTCCCCATCTGTTAAACACCCCCAGGGGTGGGGACTCAGCCCCTCCCTGGGCAGCCTGTGCCACAGCCCCACAACTCTGCCAGGGAAGAACTTTGCCCTCCCAGCTGAGCTGACCCTGCCCTGGGGCAGCTTGAGCCCATTGCCCCTTGTCCCATCTCCTGTCCCCTGGCTGCAGAGACCCTCACCCACCTCTCCTCTCTGCACCCTCCTGGCAGGGCAGGGGAGGTGGGGAGAAGGTCTCCCCTCAGCCTCCTCTTCTCCAGGCTCAACACCCCCAGCTCCCTCAGCTGCTCCTCAGAGGATTTGCCCTCCAGCCCCTTCCCCAGCCTGGTTGCCCTTCTCTGGACTCACTCCAGGACCCCCATGTCCTTCTGATGGTGAGGAGCCCAGAGAAACTGCTGTCAAGTTTAACCTGATCTCTAGCATAGTCTTGGGGGAAAAGTACACAGGGTTCTGTAAGTGTCTGAAGCCAATGGAAGCTCACAGGGGTGTATCTGATTTTAGAGCTACTTGTATGCACAGACTTGTGTAAGGTAAAAATGAACTGTGGTTGTGTTCTGAAATACACTGAAAGTAGGAAGCATGTCGGGTAGGATTTGAATGTTCTGCTTTGCTCACACAGGTATCAGGAATACAGCTGCTGTGATGTGTTCTGACACTGTCCTCTATTCCACTCTGCAACGTGTGGTTTTGCCTCATTCATTTGCTTTACGTGGCATGCTAAAGACTCAGTGTTTGCCCTTGTTTTTCTGCAGCCTTGGTGAAATGCTTCTTCTGTCTGAATCCTTGTTCACTAAAGCTGTTTGTTTTCATTAGCTGTTTCCTGCTGTGCATGAAGGATGACAGCATCGAGGGAATCTATGACACGCTCAAGCAGTGCGCCCTGATCTCCAAGTCTGCTGGGGGGATCGGCCTGGCTGTGAGCTGCATCCGAGCCACAGGCAGCTACATTGCTGGGGTAGGTGTGCAGATGGTGTTCCCAGCAGAGGTTAACCTTCTGCTTTCAGCAAGTGCCTGTGTTCCAGCTGCCAAATCAGTGCTGCTTCTGCCGAGCTGGTTTCACACAACAGCTATCTAGCTCCCTAGCCTTTCCCTTCTCAGTGTGCTCTGAGGCAGAAAGGTTGGTTTTCCTTGGGGTCTTTGCTTCCTCACAGAAGTCCTTCCAAAACCAGGCTTTTACTCCACTGTTTGGTCAGACAATTCCAGGTTATTTATGTATTAGCAGTGTACAAACATGCTCAGAGACTCATGCCTTAGTCCTTTCCTCTTTGCATGACTGCCTGCTCAGGATCACCTGTGGACATGTATTTAGTTGTGTTGTCACCGTGTACATGACATCCACAAGCCTTTAGGTTACAGGATGTTGGGGAAGGAACTTAGAAGGGATGTTTCATTAACTCTGAGACAGTAGCTGACAGGCACACTTTTGCTTACTTAAAGAAAAAGGTGGGGAAGTGGCTACCAAAGAGCGGGTTGGGGTGGTCAGTTCCCAGCTCTCAGGGCCAGAGCTTTGCGGGCTGCTGGAGGACTTACAGGAGATGTGGGTGGTTGTTTTTCGGTGCTGATGGTTTTCCTGTGCCTTTGCAGACAAATGGGAATTCCAATGGGCTTGTTCCAATGCTGAGGGTCTACAACAACACCGCCCGTTACGTGGATCAAGGTGGCAACAAGGTACCGGCTTTCCCTTGCGAGGGTCAAGAGGGAACCCTGGTCAGAGGGAGAGGTTCCACACCTCTGGGGACTGAGCCACTGACATCAGTGAGCTGATGGGGTGGCTGTAGACAACACATAGTTTCTCCCCTTCCTGCTGATGTTCTGGTGTTGCCCTTCCACTGTGCATTCTGCCACACAGGTCTGACTCTGGGTGTGTGTCTGCTGCGTGCTGCACACGTTGGGTCGGCCTCTTGCACTCCCTGTTAGTCACCCCTGAATGCCCTGTAGTGAGCTCAGTGTAAGGCTGCAGAAAGCTTCTTGTCTGTGTATTTTGCCTTTGGATAGTCCAGAGGTCAGTGGGCACCTGGCTCAACGAGCAAGTCAAGCTCCTGTTGACACAGGAAATGTGTTACTGTTTCTAAGTAATTTCTACTGAGAATCTGGCACCAGTGACACAGCCCAGTTCCACTGAGAGCCACAGTCACACCAAAAACCACATTGCCATTGCCTTAACAGGGCTGTAAAGCTGAGCTGGGGGCAGGGTTAGGGCATTGTGTGCACTCAGGAGCAGTGCTGATTTCATTTTAAAGGGAATCTGGTTCTGGTCTTGACTGTGTTTTGTGATTCAGAGACCTGGGGCTTTTGCCATCTACCTGGAGCCCTGGCACTTGGACATCTTTGAGTTTCTTGACTTGAAGAAGAACACTGGGAAAGAAGAGCAGCGAGCCAGAGACCTTTTCTTTGCCCTCTGGATTCCTGATCTCTTCATGAAGCGAGTTGAAACCAACCAGGTAAGAAACAGGACTGCTGCCCAACAGGTCTGTTAGTGACCAACCAGGCAGCCAGCCCGGGATGGGGATGGTGGGGGGTTGCAGAGCTCTGCTAGCAGCAGAGGGACTTCCCCAGAGGGCTGCTGCACACCAGTTGAGAACCGGGGCTGTGCAGGTAGAGAATGCAGTTGGAGAACTCCGGTGGGATGCTTTGCCTCAGTGGTTAATCTTGCAGCCTGTGACTTGTGCACTGATACTGTTACACTAAATTTTCACTCTGGAGTTTCCTTAAAGCATCAAAGTCTTCTCAGGAACTTGGCCTTGACGTGGGCTACACCTTGAGAACCAGTCATTTCAGGACTGAAAATGCCGTTGGTCATACTTAGATAATTGCTTTAAAAACACTTCTGGCTGGTCTGATAAGCCCCTTCCCCACGTCTGCTGGCAGAGTCGGTCCCTGGCGTTTGGGCTGGGGTGTGTAGCTGCATGTTCCTGCTTTCAGCAGGATCTGCTGACAAGGTTGAATACCTCTAGTTGACAAGATGCCTAAAGACTTTCTCTGAATGTTTTTCCTTCTCACAGGACTGGTCCTTGATGTGTCCAAACGAGTGTCCTGGCCTGGATGAGGTGTGGGGAGAGGAATTTGAGAAACTGTATGAGAGGTAAGAGAAGTGGATAGATCTTTAGGTGGCCATTCGTTCACAGAACTGCCCTTACCTTGTGGCATCAGGGAGCCAAAGCACAGGTCTGTGGTGGTGGCTCTGAAGTGGTCAGTGAGTTATCAGATTGATAAAGAGACAAGGATGGGGAAGGTCTGCTTACTGTTTGCCTGGAACTGTGACCTACTCAAGGCAGAACTACACATGAATGTTTGTTTCAGCTTGTCAGGGGCAACTCTGCAGTGATCCCCACTGGAAGTGGTGGGTGGCTTTGTTTCGAGCCAGTTGTGTAGGGTGTTGAGAAGTATTTCTGTTTCCTTTAAACAAGGACAGTTGAGAGCTCAGGCTGTTCAGAGCTGAATAGGGTCTCACTGCCTGAGAACCTGGTGGTGTGTTAAAAGTGATTGCCTTTCACTGCTAATTTTGGAGATCATGGGATTTATTAAGTTGTTATTAACTTGTTCAGCCTGGAGAAGAGAAGGCTGTGGGGGGACCTCATTGCAGCCTTCCTGTCCCTGAAGGGAGCAGAGGAACAGGAGGAGAATCAGCTTGTTCAAGGGCAGAGACTGGCAGGACAAGGGGGCTGGAGTGAAGCTGGAGGAGGGAAGGGGGAGAGGAGAGATTGGGGGGAAGTTCTGTGCAGAGAGAGTGGGGAGGGGCTGGAAGGGGCTGCCCAGAGAGGGGGTGGGTGCCCCATCCCTGGGGGTGTTCAAGGCCAGGTTGGCTGGGGCCCTGGGCAGCCTTGTGTAGCTCCAGGCCTGGAGGTTGGTGGCCCTGCCTGTGGCAGGGGGTTGGGGCTCTGTGACCCAGCCCAGCCTGTGATGCTGTGATTGAGTGGCGTGTGTCCCGTTGCAGTTACGAGAGGCAGGGCCGCGTCCGCAGGGTGGTGAAGGCCCAGCAGCTCTGGTACGCCATCATCGAGTCCCAGACAGAGACTGGCACACCCTACATGCTCTACAAAGACTCCTGCAACAGGAAGAGCAATCAGCAGAACCTGGGCACCATCAAATGCAGCAACCTGTGCACAGAGATCGTGGAGTACACCAGCAAAGATGAGGTGGGTGGGGAGCAGGAACCTGCAGCGCCTGGGAAGGCTGTGGCTGCTCCTGTCAGGGTACATCTGTCGGCTGGGGAAGGGAGCAGGTGGCTAACAAAGTTCTGGGGATGTTTTGACTCGAGTATGTGCAGCTCTTGCACTGACCCTGTGTGGGATTCCCCTCCCTGCCAACCCCCACAGAGGGAGTAAGTCCTGGTGTAGGACAGGGTATCCATCAACTGAGCCTCTGAGGGAGCAGGGAGCCCTTTGCTGGTACCTGCTGTGAGCACCCCTTCAGCTAATGCTTGAGTAAAACATCAGCTACATTTCCACAGCAATTCCCCCCACCTTCCCCATGTCCTACCCTGATCTCAGTGCTCTGTGGATGTGCCACATTTGCTAACTGAGGTGAGGGAAGGACACAGAAATGAGTCAGAGTTAGTGCAGCACAGGGAATCTCTCCTGCAGTAAAGCCCCTGAGGCCACTGTAACTGAACGAGTCTGTTTCTGCTGATACTGAACAGCTGCTGGTTGTTCTTCAGCTTAGTTCTCTGATGCTCTTTGGCATATTCATAAAAACCTGAGTGGAGGGGATTCTCCTGGGGTTGGAAATAGTAGCAGTGTTAAAAATTGGTCCAGAAAATGCCCTAATATAGTCTGGATGTCACTGAGATCAGCTGCTGGTTCTGGCAACATAAGAGATGCTTGTGCTGAGGTCTGGAAAGGTGGCTTAAGGGTGACAGGACAGGCCAAGCCACAGGACAGGATCTCTGTGGTGATACTGATACTTATTAAGCCTTTCTGAGGTGTTCTTACCCTCTTGGCAGCTCATAAGATAGTGTGGGAATGAGGAGTGTGGTTTCCCAGCCGTGCAGGCTGCTTGGCTCTTTGTTCCCAAACAGTTTGGACAGAGAGCCTGCTCTGGGACTGAGGTGGTGGGTGTTGCAGGGGGGTTGGCTGGGATGCCCGTTCTCACTGTGTCTTCTCCACAGGTGGCAGTTTGCAATCTAGCCTCCATAGCCCTGAACATGTACGTCACCTCAGAGCACACCTACGACTTCAAGAAGCTGGCTGAGGTCACCAAGGTGATCGTGCGGAACCTCAACAAGATCATTGACATCAACTACTACCCTGTGCCCGAGGTGAGTGCTGTGCCCAGTGAGTGCCACCAGCCTGGTGACAGAGGGCCTGTTGCTCCCCAGCAGCCCCAGTTTGGCCTTGGGCAGCAGCAGTCAGTGAGGGATTCTGTGGACCCAGCCTGGCGGAGAGCTGGGAGCTGCACGAACTGCTTGTCTGCAGACCTGACCCCTTGTTGTGCCTTAAGCTTCGCCTCAGAACGGGTCCTTAGAGAAGCAGGTGTAGGAGGAGCTCCCCCTTGAGATGGTTCTGAGTGGGCTTCCACAGAGCTCAGAACAGCACGAAGGAGAGGAGTGGAACAGCCAGAAGGGTCCTGGAAAGAGCCCAAGGAGGTGTAACTCAGTCTGGAGTCCTGCGTTTCTGGGAGGGTGCACAGACTGCTTCCTGGAAGTAAAGTGGGGAAGGGCTGGTGATTGCTGGAGAGGAAGGGGAGCAGGGTTTGCTGCATTGGGAGGACAGAGAAGGGCAGGAACTGGGCGTTGGAGGAAGGACATAGGCAAATACCCAAACGAAGCCAATCCTGATGAGGGCAGATTTTTCCAGGATGGACAGTGTGGATGTTCGTGTTTACATGTCTTCATGGGCTGGGTGGGGGCTTTTTGTGTGGTTTACTGTTTTCTGTATGTGGTGTTTGGTTTTGTTGGTGTCTTGTTCAGTTGGTTGGTGGGGTTTTTTCCCCTGAAAGTGATTAGTGTTCACTTCTAAACCAAGGCTCCCTCTGTGTGTCAGGTTGAGCAATTAAAATCAGCAACTAAACTTTACCAGAGTCATCCCCAAATTCCTGCCTCACCAAGCAGCAAACAGCAGGGAGGTGGGATGAATTGAGGGCTGGGTTCTGGCCAGAGGTTAAGGTGGTGGTATGGATGAAAATTCCTCTCACAGGTCCTTTCCTTTATTAATGGTTATCAATAGCTGAAGGGTGGGACCCAGGGGACATGGGCAGCCTCTGCTCAGTGTCTGTGGGGACAGGACAAGGGGCGATGGGCTCAAGTTGGAGCACAGGGAGTTCCCCCCCAGTCTGGGGAAGAACATCTTCCCAGTGAGGGTGAGGGAGCCCTGGGACAGGCTGCCCAGGGGGTGTGGAGTCTCCTCCTCTGGAGAGATTCCAGCCCCTGTCCTACGGACCCTGCTTGGGCAGGGGTTTGGACCCCATGGGCTCTGGGGGTCCCTTCCAACCCCTGTGACTCTGTGATTCCAACCTAACCCATGGTTCTCTCTGCTCGGATGCCGTGCAGGCCGAGCGCTCCAACAGGCGCCATCGTCCCATTGGCATCGGGGTGCAGGGCCTGGCCGATGCTTTCATCCTGATGAGGTACCCCTTTGAGAGCCCCGAGGCGCAGCGCCTCAACCAGCAGATCTTTGAGACCATTTATTACGGTGCCTTGGAAGCCAGCTGTGAACTTGCCAAGGAGCAAGGACCCTATGAAACCTATGAGGGTTCTCCTGTCAGCAAAGGGGTGAGTACCAGGGGCTGGGCCAGAGCAGAGAACGGGACTGTGCCTGGTCTCTGACACAGAGGAGGTGTTGGGCTGATCACACACCTTGGGCTGATAATGTTGCAGTGGTATGGAGGGTGCTGGAGTTTCCCTCCATCATTTGGCTTCTAAGCAAAAGTTAAGCTGAGGTGTGGAGAGCAAAAGGTGACTCAGCCTGTGCTGGCTGCTGTTTACTGCAGTGAAAGGCCCAAGTGTTTGTACGGTGCCGATGCAGGAGCTCCAGGGGGGCTGAGCTGTAGAGATGAGGGAACAGGAGTTGCAGGCCCATGTGCAGAGCGAGTTCTGGAGGGGCTGGAGGGCAAATCCTCTGAGGAGCAGCTGAGGGAGCTGGGGGTGTTGAGCCTGGAGAAGAGGAGGCTGAGGGGAGACCTTCTCCCCACCTCCCCTGCCCTGCCAGGAGGGTGCAGAGAGGTGGGGGATGGTCTCTTCAGCCAGGGGACAGGAGATGGGAGGAGGGGCAATGGGCTCAAGCTGCCCCAGGGCAGGGTCAGCTCAGCTGGGAGGGCAAAGTTCTTCCCTGGCAGAGTTGTGGGGCTGTGGCACAGGCTGCCCAGGGAGGGGGCTGAGTTCCCACCCCTGGGTGTGTTTAAAAACAGGGTAGATGAGGTGCTCAGGGATCTGGTTTAGTTTAGGATGGGAATGGTTGGACTTGATGATCTCAAAGGTCTTTTCCAACCTTGTGATTCTTGAACGTGGAGCAGAGGGTGCCCTGTCTCACCTGCACTAACCCCTGTTCCTCAGGTCCTTCAGTATGACATGTGGAACGTCACCCCCTCTGAGCTCTGGGACTGGAAGGCTTTAAAGGAGAAGATTGCCAGGTGGGTGGTCTTGCACAGTTTGCATTAGGTGTGACACACATCACTGTGTTCTGACTGACCAGAACCAGCAGGTGGAGTCGTGTGGGGGTGGGTGTGTGTAGATCTTTCTCCAGAACTGTGTTGTGGAAGAGCCACAACACCCTTTAGGCTCTGGTGGAGCTGAGCTCTCATTCCACCTCAGATGCCTCAGCAGAATGGTTCGTGTCCCAGTTAAACAGGTGTAGGGGTGAGTGGGACAGAGTCAGCCAGCCTTGGGAGCTCTTTCCCTGCTGGCTGGGAAAAGCAGCTGAGCCTTGAAGACATGAACTGTTACTGCCTGAAGTGCCTGTGATCAACTTGTTCAGGTTGTGTGGGTCTAACTTTTCAGCTGAGTAAATCTGTCTGCTGGCTCGTGTTTGGAGAGGGCTCAGGCTCTTGGCTTTGGTCTGGCCCACGTGCTGAGGAGTCATGTGCCTGAGGGGCTTTTCTCTGCCCCCTTTCTCTTCACTGAACAATTTGGGAATCCTCTGATCCCAGATGAAAACAGCAGAGTTCTGCTTCCATGCTGACCCACGTCCCAGGCTGCATGGAGCTTCCCTTTTTCAGTGCAGGCAGCCCCAGGAGAAGAGATTTCTGGGTGTGCGAGCTGAGAGCTCCTGGTAGCGTCCCTCTGTCAGGCAGACCACAGACAGCTGCTGTCCTTGGCCTGTTCTGTCCTGTCTTGGCTGAAGCTTTCTAACTCTGGACTGTTGTTCCTAGGCACGGTGTCAGAAACAGCCTGCTCCTCTCTCCCATGCCAACGGCTTCCACTGCTCAGATCCTGGGCAACAACGAGTCCATCGAGCCCTACACCAGCAACATCTACACACGCAGAGTCCTCTCAGGAGAGTTCCAGGTGAGCAGGGCAGCTGTGCTTTCTGTCTTTGGTGGCTTTCACTGCCAGGAGCAGATGGAGGCCACATGCTGGGTAACTGAGTTAGATGGTGACATTGAAGGCTGCAGGCGCTGTGGGGAGCATCCAGCCTGTCTTGTGTGCTGGGGTAGTGCAGGGTGACAGCCTCCACAACAGGCATCGTGGAGTATGTGAAATGGTACAGAACTGCTGCTTTCCTCAGGAAAACAAACCTTTACAGGGCCTCAGGGTGGCCAGCAGGAATACTTGCTGAATGGGGGTGGTGAGTGGAACTCTTGGAGGGACATCCATGCCCTGTAAGAGGGACTGAGAGCATGGCGCTGCTCTGAATGGGCCAGGGAAGGAGCTGTGTGTACAGCACTGAACGAATCCCAGGAGGTCCTGTGGAAGCTCTGCAGACACAGAGGGGTCTGTCACTGAGGAAGGAGTATGAAGCAGTTTGAGCTGTGGAGCTGGAGCCAGCAAAGGGCTCCATCTCTGTGAGACAAGGGGGATACCTTGTGGGGGAGGCCTGGTCTGTCCTGCAGCCCTGGCACATCCCCTCATGGCTGTTGGTGGCTGTTGGGGAAAGCACTCTGTTTCCTCCTGTCTGCAGGATCAGGCATGAGCTGTGGTCAGTTTACAACAGGTTTACTAACTCGCTCGCTGTGTAGGGCTGGTGCAGGGCTGCTGGACAGGCACCCCAAGCAGTCCCAGCAAGCAAATGTCCATTCTTTATCCTCCCAAGTAAACAGCTTGCTCCTGGTTTGTTCCTTCCCCTCCTGACCCCGGTCTGGATGACAGTTTAGACCCTTGTTTAGTAACTCAGACTTGGCCCCAGCAAGTCAGGATCTCTCCCTTTCGCATCCTGTGGCATTCCTCATGCGTGGGCATTCCATGTGCCCCCCTTTCACGTCTGTGATGTCTGGTGACTCCTCTCCTGGCTGTCCTGATAGCTCACCCCTGGTTGGGGTCAGCCAGGCGTTGCAGGCAGCCTTCCATCTGCAGTGGCAAAAACCAGTTCATGTTTGTCACCCTCAGTGTGACCTTGGGCCCGTGCTCGCTGTCTGCACGTGAAGCTGACTGAACTGTACAAGGTCTTGTTTAACTATCAGGGTGGGTTTGCCACCTCTAGGAAGGGCCTTCTACAGAGGAAAAGGACCTGGGGGTGTTGGTTGACACCTGAACATGAGCAAGCAGTGTGCCTGGGTGGCCAAGAAGCCCAATGGCATCCTGGCATCCAGGAATAGCATGGCCAGTGGGATCAGGGAGGCGATCATCTCCCTGTGCTCAGCTCTGGTGAGGCCATACCTCAGATACTGGGTTCAGGGTTGGGTCCCTCACTCCAAGAAAGACACTGAGGTGCTGGAGCGTGTCCAGAGAAGGGCAACCAGGCTGGGGAAGGGGCTGGAGGGCAAATCCTCTGAGGAGCGGCTGAGGGAGCTGGGGGTGTTCAGCTTGGAGAAGCGGAGGCTCAGGGGAGACCTTATTGCTCTCTCCAGCTCCCTGACAGGAGGTTGTGGTGAGCTGGGCTCAGCCTCTTCTCCCAGATAACCAGTGGCAGGACAAGAGGGAATGGCTGTGAGTTGGGCCAGGGGGGGCTCAGGTTAGAAATGAGGAGAAATTTCTTCTCAGAAGGAGTGGTTGGGGGTTGGAAGGGGTTGCCCAGGGAGGTGGTGGAGTCACTGTCCCTCGGGGTGCTCAGGGAAAGGTTGGGTGAGGCACATGGGGACATGGTTAGTGAGTGATAGATTTGGGAAGGGAGGGGTGCAGATGGACTGGATGATCTTGGGGATCTTTTCCAACCTAATGATGCTGTGATTCTGTGTCAGTGCTGCATGAGGGCGTCTGGCCCAGCAGAACACCCAGTGCTCTGTTCTTTGTCCCTGACAGGTGGTGAATCCCCACTTGCTGAAAGACCTCACAGAGAGGGGCCTGTGGAACGAGGAGATGAAGAACCAGATCATCGCCCACAACGGCTCTATCCAGGTACCCTGAGAGACCAGGGAGCACGGGGTCCTTCCAGGTACACTGAGAGACCAGGGAGCACGGGGTCCTTCCAGGTACCCTGAGAGACCAGGGAGCACGGGGTCCTTCCAGGTACCCTGAGAGACCAGGGAGCACGGGGTCCTTCCAGGTACCCTGAGAGACCAGGGAGCACGGGGTCCTTCCAGGTACCCTGAGAGACCAGGGAGCACGGGGTCCTTCCAGGTACCCTGAGAGACCAGGGAGCACGGGGTCCTTCCAGGTACACTGAGAGACCAGGGAGCACGGGGTCCTTCCAGGTACCCTGAGAGACCAGGGAGCACGGGGTCCTTCCAGGTACCCTGAGAGACCAGGGAGCACGGGGTCCTTCCAGGTACACTGAGAGACCAGGGAGCACGGGGTCCTTCCAGGTACCCTGAGAGACCAGGGAGCACGGGGTCCTTCCAGGTACCCTGAGAGACCAGGGAGCACGGGGTCCTTCCAGGTACACTGAGAGTCCAGGGAGCACGGGGTCCTTCCAGGTACCCTGAGAGACCAGGGAGCACGGGGTCCTTCCAGGTACACTGAGAGACCAGGGAGCACGGGGTCCTTCCAGGTACACTGAGAGACCAGGGAGCACGGGGTCCTTCCAGGTACCCTGAGAGACCAGGGAGCACGGGGTCCTTCCAGGTACCCTGAGAGACCAGGGAGCACGGGGTCCTTCCAGGTACCCTGAGAGACCAGGGAGCACGGGGTCCTTCCAGGTACCCTGAGAGACCAGGGAGCACGGGGTCCTTCCAGGTACCCTGAGAGACCAGGGAGCACGGGGTCCTTCCAGGTACACTGAGAGACCAGGGAGCACGGGGTCCTTCCAGGTACCCTGAGAGACCAGGGAGCACGGGGTCCTTCCAGGTACACTGAGAGTCCAGGGAGCACGGGGTCCTTCCAGGTACCCTGAGAGACCAGGGAGCACGGGGTCCTTCCAGGTACCCTGAGAGACCAGGGAGCACGGGGTCCTTCCAGGTACCCTGAGAGACCAGGGAGCACGGGGTCCTTCCAGGTACACTGAGAGACCAGGGAGCACGGGGTCCTTCCAGGTACCCTGAGAGACCAGGGAGCACGGCACGGGGTCCCTGCGGGCTGGGAGCTGCTGGCTGGGGCTGGGAGCTGCTGTGTGTGGTGACTTGTCCCACCTCAGAGGGGAAGCTGTGAGTGTGTTTCCATGAGCAATCCGACGGGGGTGTCCGATCTGCTGGAGCCTCCTGTGTGATTCCCAGTGGAATTGGGATGCTAACCATTGCCAGAGCCAATACTGAGCCAGGCTGCGTCAGGCAGGCAGGTCCTGCAGCCTTTGGGCTCCCGTTTGTCACACACAGGGGCGATCTCGTAGGGGGAGCAGGCTGGGGCAGGAGCTGAGGGTGTGACATCCAGGTCCAGAAATGACATGTAGAGTGGCCTGTGTGGGTTGCACTGTTTAAGCTGTGGTGTTTGAACTGCTGCTGCGACTGTTGTGCCTGGAGTTGTACCGAGTGCATCCCACTGGTTGTGAATTCGGGGTGGGTGCAGCTGCTGGCTTGCTCTTTGCCAGACCTCCGGGGTGTGTAGGACAAAGAGGAACGGAGCTGTTGGCAAACAGACTTTTTCCCCTCAAACTCCCCCAAATAAGCAGCCATCCTGTTCCAGCGAGTGAGGTTGGTGCTTTCAGGTACAGGACACCTGGACCCAGTGGTGGAGTTCAGCCTCTGAAGGCTGTGGCTGTAGTCAGGGCTGGAGAACTTTCAGCAAAAATGGGAAACTTGCTGTTTGTTGTAGAATATTCCCGAGATCCCTGATGACTTGAAGCAGCTCTACAAGACAGTGTGGGAGATCTCCCAGAAAACCATCCTGAAGATGGCAGCAGACAGAGGCGCCTTCATCGACCAGAGCCAGTCTCTCAACATCCACATCGCCGAGCCCAACTACGGCAAGCTCACCAGCATGCACTTCTACGGCTGGAAGCAGGTACAGCGGGGGGCTCGGCCGGGGCGGGGGGCCCGCTCTGTCAGGAAGGAGGTGGTCTTGCTGCTGCTTAGAAGGGCAAACGGCTGTTCCCTTCCAAGAATCCCATCTCAGTAGTGGAGTATCTCTAGAGTAGTGAGTCACCTTCCCTGGGTGTGTTTAAAACAGGGTAGATGAGGTGCTCAGGGATCTGGTTTAGCTTAGGATGGGAATGGTTGGACTTGATGATCTTAAAGGCCTTTTCCAAGCTGGTGATTCTGTTGCTCCTCTTTGTCCTGACTACTCGAGGTGGCAGCAAGGCTGGCACAGCAGTATGGGCTGGGGGAGCAGCCTCAGCACCTCAGACTGGCTGTGTGGTTTGCCCAACCTCCAGCTGGTTCCAGCTCGTAGACTCGGCTTTTGCTCCCCAGGGCCTGAAGACCGGCATGTACTACCTGAGGACGAAGCCAGCTGCTAACCCCATCCAGTTCACCCTGAACAAAGAGAAACTCCGAGAGCGGGAGAAGGCCTCCAGGGAGGAAGAGAAGGAGAGGAATAAGGCAGCCATGGTCTGCTCCCTGGAGAACCGGGAGGAGTGCATGATGTGTGGCTCCTAGTGCTCCTCCCCGCAGCGCCGGCGAAGCCCTTCCTGCAGCCCCAGGACAGGGCATCAGGCTGGGGGCTTGGCTGGAGCTGCAGCTGGAGCGGGGCGGCCGGAGCGTGTTGTAGCTTCCCTGTGCAGTTGGGGCTTGGGGCACAGGTGTGGGTAGGGTGCTGAGGAGGTTTGTATATTGCTTTAGCAGCTGGGCTTTCTGAAAACTTGGGTGCTCTCCCGTCCTCTTGTATTGAACCCCCTAGGCAGGACTTCCCCTGGACAGGTGGGGAAGGTGCTGATGTCACTTACCCTGAAATCTGTCCTGGGGACTTCAGACAGTTTTTTTCAGTTCTTATCGACTGTTATGTCTTCAGAGAAGGAGGGGGCCCTGATGGAGATCGTTCCCTTTGCTGGAAGGGCAGGAAAACCTCCTCAGCTGGGTGTGTTGTGCGCTTGCTGTGCTGCCTGGCGTGGCAGAGGAGTGGTTCCTGCCTAGCTTAGAAATGGAACATGTCTGCTGGTGAGACCCTTCTCCCCCAGCTCGTGCTCTCCTCGGGCCCTCCCCTTCCTTCTCTGAAAGGTTTCCCAAAGGAGCAGGCTGGTGGCAGGAGGTGTTCCCAGTGCAGGCTGGTGGGCAGAGCGCTGTGCTGGTGTCGCTCTCTGGTTCTGAGCAGGGAGTGGCAGAGCTGCTGCCACACCGACTGACCCCCTGGTCTGCTGGGGACAGGCATCCGTGCTGCCCATGGCCAGGAGCCTCCCCAGCTGCACCCCACCTTCACGAGTCACGTTATCCACCCCAGCTCCCTACCCCCCCTTCAGCAGTAGCACGTTTCACGTACCCGTTACTCCCCGCTCGAACGTGATGGGGCTTCACCACCCAGTTCTTACCTATTTATTGACTCCATGTACCATACAACTAACCCTCCAGTCCAGCCAACCTCAATAAAACCTGGAATGTCAAAGGAATGAGCAGTGGCAGGTTGGGGACACTTTGTTTTTCCTTGATTGAAAGCGAATTGGAGCAGAAGAGGCCGGGGCCTTGCTTGCTGCTGTGTGACAGGACAGGTCTGGGCTGCTGCTTGGACCAGTGCGTGGGATTAGTGACATGATGAAGATGCTTGTGCTGGTCTGTCCTCTGCTGGAGACCCTGGGTGGGGACCCTTCCCCTCTGCTGCTCCCACACGCCTGGTGCAGAGCCTGGCTGCAGTGGAGAGCGGATCAGGCAGTGGGACTGTGGCTGCTGCCCAGACCAGCATGGGCTGTTGCCTGGCTGAGGGCTGTGCAGGGCTGAGCGTGTCCTCTGCAGCCAGGCCAGCAGCAGGGCGCTCGCTCAGACCGGCCTTTGCTTCCCGAGCATCACAGGAGAGTTTTGGGGTGGGTGTGAGCAGATAATGTTCACATAACTGGTGTGACTGGCGTAGCTCCCTGCAGTCTGGACCCCCCAGCTCCCACAGCTTGTTGCTGCTGGCGCCTCGAGTGCTGTTGGGATCATCTGCCTGATCCAGGCTCCTGGGGGATCATGAAGAGGACTTGTGCTTCCTGCACGTGAGGGAGGCTGGAGTGGGGGACGAGGCTCGTGCCGAATGCTGATGCTCCGTTTGGGGGGAGGCAGCTGCAGGAGCCCCCACCTCTCCCTTCCACCCTGCATCTTTAACTGCCTGCCCAGCCTTTGGGCTGCATCTCCTGCCCTGTCTGCGCTGCCAGACGCTGTCGCTTCCTGATGGACCAGATGCTCCTTATGGTCTGAGTACTCCCACTGCCTCTGCCAGGGGAGCGCTCTGCCCCTGCTCATGTGGGGTGGGCTTGGTCCCTTTCCTGACACAGGTCCCTGTCAGCTCTGCTGCTGTGGGGCTGAGCAGCATGGAGTGGGCTGGGGCCCTTCCAAACACTCCCCTCTGGACAGCAAGGTGCTGCTGCTCTCCAGGAAGCAGCTCTGAGCTGCAGAGAGGGGAGGGAGAATCCAAAGCTGGATTTAAATGCTGCTGGTGGTGATGAGACTGTGTGGTTCCTGGAGCAGGAGGATGAGGGGGGTCCATCGTGGTAAGGGGCTGCCCCATGGGCTCTGTGGGGGAGCCTGAGCGAAGAGGCGGGCTGAGACCCTTCCCCTGCGTGGCCGTGGTCCCCTCTGGACAGACAGCGCTCCAGACAGACAGCACCATGGGGACCTTTTGGGGCCGAAGCAGGGGCAGTGAGACCCCCTGAGGCTGTGAGGCCGGGCCCGGTGTCTGCCTGGGCCCAGCGCTGCGGGGCAGCTGTCCCAGGCTGCAGGAGGAGTGTGCCCCTCACTGCAGCCAGAACCACAGCCAGAACCACAGCCCCTCGCTGCAGCCCCTCACTGCAGCCAGCACAGCAGGCAGAACCGCAGCCCCTCACTGCAGCCAGAACCACAGCCAGAGCTGCAGCCCCTCACTGCAGCCAGACCCCGGGTCTGTCCGAAGGGCAGCAGCTGCTGTCAGAGCTCGCTGGGCTGTGCTCCTGGCTCGCTCGGGGTCCGGCAGCCCTAGGTGCAGGAGCTGCTCTCCCCACTCCCCACTGAATCCCAAACGGTGCCGCTGCTGCCAGACACACTCTTCCTTGGGCTGCTGCAGCCCTCGTCTTCGTGCTGCTGAAGGTGGGAGCTATCCCACCTCCATCTGTGCGGGATGTGGTCGTGGGAGGTGTGGGCTCGAGCTTCTTCACCTCTGTGTGGGTGCTGGCACCAAGACCTGCCACCCCCATGAGCTCCTGTAAGTGTCCCCCTGTCCATCCACAGCATCAGCACCTGTAACGTGCCAGGGTGCTGAGCCTGACCCGCAGGCAAGGACAGGATTGGTGCTTCTCTGCGGTGCTGGGTGTGGGGTGGCCCCTGAGCTCTTGGTTCAGCAACACCTGGGTCTGTGCAGACCTTTCTTGGTGAGAGACCTGCCCAAGATCCCAGCTGCTGGGAGCTCATAGCAGGTTCACAGGTTGGAGGGGTCTGTCCAGCTGCTGTCCCTGTGTCTGCACAGCTGTTGTCCAGCTGTGCTATGTAGAGATACGGTTTAGCACAGGACAGGTACAGTTGGACCTGATGTCTTAGAGGTCTTTTCCAACCCAGTGATTCTGTATTGCAGCCTGAGCTCCTTCCTGGGGAGATTATCCCAGAGTTAGAAAACCACTGACTAAATGGACTTTTCTTGTTTCCAAGTTGTACCTGGAGCATTCGTCCTGCCTAATCCCTCCCCACACCTTCCCTGGCTCGTGGCAGGGTGTGTGCTCTGCCAAACCACAGCTCAGCGTGGCCCTGGGAGCCTGTGCCCAGAGCCAGGACCTGGGGCACTGCTCAGAGCTGCTCATTTCACCCGCCCCTCAAAGCCTCTGCTGGAGGACGCTCCGTGCCTCCCTCGCTGCTGGCCTTTCATTACTGTCACTCAGAGATCCCCCAATTCCCAGCTGAACTATTGATGCTCTAAACTAACTCCTCACCCTTCCTTTGGTAGTCATGGAGAGAAACAGATCCCTGCTGCTCAGAAAAGCCTTTCACCTCCTGGCAGCTGTGGTCTGCTCCCCCCTTCCAGCTCCCCAAACTCTGTGGGGTCCTTGGTTGCAGCCACACCACTGCCAAGCAGCACAGAATCTGACCCTGGTCTGTGATGCTGCTGCCATCAGGCTTCAGAAGTAGGTGTTTTATTTGTACCCCCAGCACATCAGGGTCAGGAGCTGCTCCAAACCCAGCTCCCTCCTTCCCACCCTGCTGCTCACCCAGGGATCTCTCACCAGGAAACCAGGCTCTGGCTTTCCCCAGGGAGCGTGGGACTTGCCATGGGCCTTGGCTGAATCTCAGGCTGTGGATTTTGGGCTCTGTCCCTTTGCCAAGGCTGTGCCAGTGCTCTGGGGGTGCAGGTCCTGTGCCCCTGGTTCTCCTCCATCCCTTGAGTTGTTTTGGGCTCAGCCCCATGGATCAGGAGCTCTGACTCGGGGCTGTTCAGAGCTGTAAGATCTTCCTGTTCTTCCCTCTCTGAGTGTCTGAGCTGATGCTCCTCAATTGATGGCAGCAAAGCCTGGGTGAGGTTCCTAACTCTGCAGCTGCAATGCAGCAGGAAGAGGAGCTCAGCTCCCCCCAGGGCTCTTTCCCAAATATTTTCCTATTTTAAAAGAATTACAGTTTTCAGTGTGTCACTTCCTTGCTGTAGGAAGTGTCCTCCCAACTTTCTGTAGACTCTGTTGGGAAATACCAGGTGGGAATGCAGAGAAGGACTCTCAGACCCCCCTGCTCCTGCCCAGAGCTCGTCTCTCTGCCATGAAAAATGAGGTGTTTCTGCTGGGGAAGATGCTGATTCCCCAGATCTATTGCACTGCTTAGGATCTTTATTTTTTTTCCCCACCAGCACTGAAGTCAAACTCAGTAACGAGCATGAGATATTGCTGTGCAGCTCCTCCTGTTTAATATTCACTCTGCAGCTCCTGCTCTCTGTTGCTTCCTGGACCAGCCTCATCCCCGCAGCGCAGCAGCACCAGGGGGGTGTTCAGACATCCCACTCCCCCTTCATTTCAGCCCAGGGTTAGGTGCCTGGGGTTGTGCATCCTCAGCAGGGGAAGGCTTGCAAAAGCTTTTAGGAGATGAAGTGAGGTAGCTGGGAGGAAGGGGGAGAAACAGCAGCATCCTTGGGGGTGCTCCTGGCTCAGCAAAGCCAGGCTGCTGGGCAGATGAGATGGGAGATGTGAAAGGCACCTGAATTGCTTCAATGGCTGAAACACCAAAGGTTCCCCCCAGCTGCAAGTGCATCCCAAAGGCTGAGGTCTGAGCTGGTGGGAGGGGAGCACCTTGCTGGGGGCCAGGAGCGTGGCTGACTTGGTCCTTGCCCACAGCTGTGCTGCAGAGGGAGGACAGGGGAGGGATTAGCTGCCCCTCTCATGCTATTGAGTGAGACTGGATGGAGATAAAACATGATGGAGGAGTAAAGTGATGGGCTTGAAGCCTTGAACCCAGCCAGAGCCTGAGCCAGGTCTTCTCCATCCCTCCTGCCCTGCTGAACACCCAGCCCCTCCCTCTGGGCGATGCTCAGAGCACAGTTCTCAGGGGGAAGCTGAGCAGGTGAGTTCCCTGCCAGGTGAAGAGCAGGTTGCAGTGTGCACACACCATCCCACATGCTCTCTGCTCACACAGGGTAGCTGGAGTTGGAACGGTGTGTAAGTACTAGGAACCCCCCCAGGATCAAGTCCTGGCACTGCAGCACGGTTATACTGCTGGTGTGGTCAGGGGGTTTGTGGAGACAAGGGAAGACTGTCCCACACAACTCCAGGGCATGTTTTCAGGGTGAGCAGTGGCAGTTCCAGGGTGGCACCTCGTTCCTGAGCTGCAATGGGGCTGGGGATGGGTTTCTGGCACCATTGGGCTGATTTGTGTGGAGAGAAGTCAGCACAACCCCTGAGCTGCAACAGAATCACAGCATCACAGGTTGGAAAAGACTTTTGAAGATCATTGAGTCCAACCAATCCCATCCTAAGCTGAACCAGATCCCTGAGCACCTCATCTCCCCTCTGTTAAACACCCCCAGGGGTGGGGACTCAGCCCCTCCCTGGGCAGCCTGTGCCACAGCCCCACAACTCTGCCAGGGAAGAACTTTGCCCTCCCAGCTGAGCTGACCCTGCCCTGGGGCAGCTTGAGCCCATTGCCCCTTGTCCCATCTCCTGGCCCCTGGCTGCAGAGACCCTCGCCCACCTCTCTGCACCCTCCTGGCAGGGCAGGGGAGGTGGGGAGAAGGTCTCCCCTCAGCCTCCTCTTCTCCAGGCTCAACACCCCCAGCTCCCTCAGCTGCTCCTCAGAGGATTTGCCCTCCAGCCCCTTCCCCAGCCTGGTTGCCCTTCTCTGGACTCGCTCCAGGACCTCCATGTCCTTCTGATGCTGAGGAGCCCAGAACTGGACCCAGCACTCGAGGTGCAGCCTCCCCAGTGCCCAGCCCAGGGGCACAATCCCCTCCCCAGCCCTACTGGCCACGCTGGGGCTGACACAAGCCAGGATGCCCTTGGCCTTCCTGGGCACCCTGCTGGCTCCTGCTTAGTCCCCCAACACCCCCAGGTCCTTCTCTGCCTGACAGCTCTCCAGCCAGGCTCCCCCAGCCTGGAGCTGCTGGGGGTTGTTGTGCATCGATGGTTCGATGTCCTGTGAAGCAGGGGCACGAGCTCCCCCTTGGAGGGCACAAGGGCTCTGCCTGAAATGGCCCCTGAGCAAGCACCAGCACGTGGACATGGTGTGTGCCTCTGAAAGGGGGTGAGGTGTTTTGGGCAGGGCTCTGAGAAGGGCCTGTCCACCCAGGTGGGGCCCAGGCAAGACACCCTGTGTGGTGCTGATCCCCAAACCCCCCATGTTCCCCCACCCCACACAGATATTCTCAGCCTTTGCACCGTCCTTGTGTCACAGCTCAGCCTTGTTCTTCCCTCCTGCTGCCACGGTCCAGGGTTCAAGAGCCCTGGTTCTGTCCACAAGGGTTTCTACAGGCTCAGTGCCCGATGCCTCAGGCGCCCGGCCTCAGCACGTGTGTTCAGGGGAAGGAAGTGATTCCCACAGGGAAATGCTCTGGCACATGTTCCAGCCTGGTGAGAGCTGGGATGCTTTGGGAACCTTGATCTGGCAAGACCCCACCTGGAATATGGGGTACAGCTCTGGGCCTCTCAGCTCAGCTGTGTCCAGTTCTGGGCCCCTCAGCTCAGGAAGGACACAGAACTCCTTGAGAGAGCCCAGTGCAGGGACACCGAGGTGATGGAGGGAGGGGAACCCCTTCCTTGTGAGGAGAGGCTGAGGGAGCTGGGCCTCGTTAGCCTGGAGGAGACTGAGGGGTGACCCCATCAGTGTCTATAAACATGTGAAGGGTGAGAGTCAGGAGGCTGGAGCCAGGCTCTGCTCAGGGATGGAGCGACAGGACAAGGGGCAGCGGGTGCAGCTGGAGCAGAGGCAGCTCCATGGGAATGTCAGGGGGGACTTTGTCCCTGTGAGGGTGACAGAGCCCTGGGACAGGTGCCCAGAGAGGCTGGGGAGTCTCCTCCTCTGGAGACACCCAAACCCTGTGATCCTGGGCGTGTTCCTGTGGGATTCAGTCTGGGTGATGCTGCTCTGGCAGGGGGTGGGACTGGATGAGCGTTCGAGGTCCCTGCCAACCCCTGACGTTCTGTGATGCTGCTGGTGTGGGTAGGGATGAGGGGAGTGGGCTGGGCCAGGGACCCTTCGCTGGGAGATGTGTGTTTCTGTTTGCTCTGGAAGATGAAAGTCTGCTTGGGTGTTGGCAGAGACTCAGTAAGCACAATTATCAACACAAGGCTATTTGGAGTGGGTAGATGGAGATTAAATTGATCCAGGGTTGGCTGAAGCATCCCAGCAAATCTCTGGACAAAACCAGAAATCCCTGGTTTTCTGCTGTGGGCTGAGCTCCAGTCCTGTCCCAGCACTGGTGGGAGTCTCTGCTCTGAGACCAGAGCAGAAGGAGGGGCCTGGACCCCCTCCCCTGTTCCGGGATTGGCAGCACAGGAGCCAGGGTCCTTCAGTGAGAGTCAAGGGAGGGTGGTGGGTCCCCCCACCCAGACCTCTGCCATCACCAGCATCGTGGCACTTGACCTGCAGCACTGTGAACACCTCCTGGAGACCAGTGCAGTTGTTTTCCCTTCTCCTCAGCTGCTCCCACAGCTCCAGCAGCCAGACCCAGCCCTCTGCCAGCCTGGCCAGACTCTTGGTTTCTAGCCCCCTGCCTTCGTTTTACACTGCTTGTCCACTTCCCAGCTGGTGGCACCAGGCCGGGTGCTGAGGTCAGTGTGCCAGAGGGACAGGGTGCCATCCAGAGGGACAGGGTGCCATCCAGAGGGAGCTGGGCAGGATGGAGAAGGGCCCAGGGGACCCTCAGGAGGTTCAGCAGAGCCAAGGGCAGGGTCCTGCCCCTGGGCCGGGACAACCCCCGTTACCCATCCAGGGCAGGAGCTGATGGGCTGGGGAGCAGCCCTGAGGGGAAGGACCTGGGGGACTCGTGGGGAGAAGCTGGACAGGAGCCACCAATGTGCATCTGCAGCCCAGAAGGGCAACCCCATCCTGGGCTGCACCCCCAGGGGTGTGGGCAGCAGATGAGAGAGGGGATTGTGCCCCTCTGCTCTGCTCTGCTCTGGGGAGACCTCACCTGCATTGCTGGGTCCAGCTCTGGAGCCCTCAGCACAAGGAGGACATGGAGCTGTTGGAGAGGGGCCAGAGGAGCCACAAACATGACCCAAGGGCTGGAGCAGCTCTGCTGTGAAACCAGGCTGGGAGAGCGGGGCTGGTTCAGCCTGGAGAAGAGAAGCTCTGGGGGGACCTATGAACTATGGAAACTGGGTCTGTGCACCTGGGAGGATTATAGGGATGTTGTCAGGGCCTGTAGGGACGTGACTAGAAAGGCTAAAGCCCACTTGGAGATGAAACTGGCAAGGGATATAAAGGATAATAAAAAGAGTTTTTTCAGATACGTGAATACTAAGAGGATGATCAGGGATAATGTAGGTCCCTTGATAAATGAGGCGGGTGTCCTGGTATCGGGTGATGCTGAGAAGGTGGAAATACTGAATGCCTCTTTTCACTCCAAAGGCCCCTCGGGACCCACAGATCCTGGATGAAAGTAGGAGTGTTTGGGGAATGAAGAGCTTCCCTCTAGTTGAGGTAGGGGTGGTCCAGGAGCGGCTCAAAGGGATTAATGCAAACAAATCCATGGGCCCGGATGGGATACATCCACGTGCGCTGAGGGAGCTGGCGGAAGTGATTGCGGAGCCGCTTGCTATCATCTTCAACAGCTCTTGGAGAAAAGGAGAAGTTCCTGAGGATTGGAGGATAGCCAATATCACTCCGGTCTTCAAAAAGGGCAAGAAGGAGGACCCTAACAATTATAGGCCAGTCAGCCTCACTTCTGTCCCTGGAAAGGTTATGGAACAGCTTGTTCTGGATGCCATCACCAAGCAATTGGAAGAGAAGAAGGTCATGAGGAGTAGTCAGCATGGATTCCCCAAGGGGAGATCGTGCTCGACCAACCTCATAGCCTTCTACGATCTCATCACCGGCTGGGTGGATGGAGGGGGAGCAGTGGATGTCATCTACCTTGACTTCAGCAAGGCTTTTGATACTGTCTCCTATGACATCCTGATAGCAAAGCTGAGAGATCATGGGATAGATGAGTGGGCAGTGAGGTGGGTTGAGAATTGGCTGTTGGACCGAACCCAGAGGGTTGTGATTCGTGGAGTAGAATCTGACTGGAGGCCTGTTACCAGCGGTGTTCCCCAGGGCTCGGTGTTGGGTCCAGTCCTGTTTAATATCTTCATTGACGATCTTGATGAGGGAATAGCATCCACCCTCAGCAAGTACACTGATGATACAAAGCTGGGAGGAGTGGCTGACACGCAGGAGCACTGCGCTGCCATCCAGAGAGACCTGGACAGGCTGGAGAGCTGGGCAGGGAGAAACCAGATGAAGTTCAACAAAAGCAAGTGGAGAGTCTGGCACCTGGGAAGGAATAACCGTCTGTATCAGTACAGGCTGGGGGATGACCTGCTGGAGAGGAGCTCTGTGGAGAAGGACCTGGGGGTGCTGGTGGGTGACAGGGTGGCCATGAGCCAGCAGGGTGCCCTGGTGGCTAAGAGAGCCAATGGGATCCTGGGATGCATCAGGAGGAGTGTGGCCAGCAGGTCAAAGGAGGTGATCCTCCCTCTCTACTCTGCCCTGGTCAGGCCCCACCTGGAGTATTGTGTCCAGTGCTGGGCTCCTTGGTATAAAAAGGAGAGGGATCTCCTGGAGAATGTCCAGAGGAGGCTACGGAGATGATGAAGGGCCTGGAGCATCTCCCCTGTGAGGAAAGGCTGAGTGAGCTGGGGCTGTTCAGCCTGGAGAGAAGACTGAGGGGGGACCTAATTAATGTTTATCAATATCTTAAGGATGGGATGCAGGGGGAATTGGCCAGCCCCTTTTCAGTGTCTGTGGGGACAGGACAAGGGGCAGTGGCTGCAAATTGGAGCACAGGGAGTTCCACACCAACATGGGGAAGAACTTTTCCCCAGTGAGGGTGAGGGAGCCCTGGGACAGGCTGCCCAGGGAGGTGGTGGAGTCTCCATCTCTGGAGAGATTCAAGACTCGTCTGGACACCAACCTGTGCACTATGAGCTGGGGAGCTGCTTTGGCAGAGGGGTTGGACCCGATGATCTCTTGAGGTCCCTTCCAACCCCTGGGATTCTGTGATTCTGTGACCTTAGAGCCCCTTCCAGCCCCTGAGAGGTGCCTGTAGGAAGCTGGGAAGAACTGTTCCCAGGGCCTGGAGCGATGGGACGAGGGGTGATGGCTTAAACTGGAAAAGGGGAGATTTAGGTTAGGTGTTAGGAAGAAGTCCTTCCCTCTGAGGGTGGTGGGTCACTGGCCCAGGGTGCCCAGAGTGGTGGGGGAGGCCCCATCCCTGGAGACAGCCAAGGTCAGGGTGGATGGGGCTCTGAGCACCCTGCTCTAGTGAAGATGTCCCTGCTCACTGCAGGGTGGGACTGGGTGGGCTCAGAAGGTCCCTTCCCACCCAGAGCATCCCATGGTTCTGTGATTCCCAAGCACCCACCAGCCCTGTGCTGCAGCAAAGGGAGCTCTGCCAGTGCCACTCGAGGAGAGGACCCCATACTGGGGTCTGGGGTGGCTGGAGATGCTCCCTGGGGTGTCCCATAGTGAGGGGTGGCTGGAGATGTTCCCTGGGGTGTCCCATAGTGAGGGGTGGCTGGAGATGTTCCCTGGGGTGTCCCATAGTGAGGGGTCACGCTGTGGAGTGGTGGGGGGGTTCCTCCTGTGTGGGGAAGGCAGGACTGGGGCACAGCAGCAGGGAGGTGCTCCCAGACAGCAGTGTTGGTCCCTGGAGCTCGGTGCTCCCAGTCTCTGTGCAGTCCCTGCAGCCCTGACCCAGAAAGGCTCGTTTTAGACGTGTGCTCAGGGCTGTGGGCGTCAGTGAAGTGACTCAGCAGCAGCCTGTACCCACCAAAACATCCAGCAGGAGAGGAACATTATCGTGACCCCCTGGGGAGGGACTGGGCAGGTGACCTGGGGCTGGGGAGTCCAGCACATGCACCTCCAGCTGATGTGGGGGGTGATGGGGCAGACTGGCAGCTGCTGGGGGGACACAGCCCTGCTCCACCGAGGGGTGCTGGGGCAAAATCCCTCCCTGGGAAGAGCAGGCAGGGAAGGTGAAGGAGGAGAATAATGTAGGGAGGAGGGAGAGAGGGCAGGAGAGCTGCCCTGCATGCTAAGGAGCAGGGCAGAGGCCAGAGGAGAAGTGATGGGCTCTGGGATTTAGGACTTAGACCCAAACCCAGCTCACTCAGGGCACCCCAAATCCCTGCCAGCCTGGGACACCTCCCAGAGCAGCCTGAAAACGGGGAAGGGGAGTTAATGGGGGGTCTGGAGGAGGCTGGTGACGGGGTTGCACAGGAAGCAGGTCCTTCTGCAGGGTCACTGTTCCCCCCCAAGCACGTGGCCTTCGCTGGGGTGGGTTTCCCTGGCTCCTGGCAGGGTGCTGCAGGAGGGATAAACCCTGTGCTGGGGGGATGTGTGGAGCATGGGATGCAGGGCTGATGAGTCACTCACAGGGCTCAAGGCAGCATTGTTAACTGAGGGGCCTTGAGGCTGTTGGCAGCACCGACTTCCAGCAGTTCCTCCTCCCCCACCTCTGCTGAGGGTTGTGTGGGTGAGCTGGGTGTGGTATACTGGATGTATATCCATCCTCTGGATGTGGGTGTGAGGTCTCGAAGCCTCTCTCCTCTGGGTGCCCTGTGGTGCCTCCCACCCATGCTGGGTGATGTCTCCAGGTTTCATCAGCCCCACGGTCCCTGATAAGGTCCTGGGAGCTGGGGTGTCTGCTCTGTGCTCCTGGGGGCTGGCACCTCCCTCCTCAGTGCTGCCTGATGCTGTTTGTCCTGCTCCCTGCTCCTCTGCCAGTTCCTCTCCTTCTGCCCTTTCCTGGGAGCATCCCCTGCTTCACCAGCTCTGGGGTGCCCGGGTCCATGGGCAGGAGTCATCGCAGGGTCTGACCCCCCCTCTTTGGGAAGACCCTTGATGTGTTCTCCCCTGTTCCCACTCAGCTCTAGTCATTCACCTCTGCAAGGCAGCGATCATCTGCTGGGTGAGTCACAGGGGAGCACGAATCAGGCAAAAATAGACCCTGCTTGGGCAGGGGATGGTGTCCCCCCCATCTCTTGCACAAGAGAGGCCAGTCAGGCAGCACTCTGTATGGATGCTAATTATCACACTGATAGAATTAAAAAGGAAAGGCCCTTAGGGAAGATTCCTGACTGCTGGGTGATGGGTGAGGAAAAAAACCCCAGGACCAAACCCATTCCAGAGGCATTTCAAGCCAAAGCCATCAGTAGGGGATGGATGTGGAAAGGTGCCTGTGCTGCTCAGGAAAAGGGGGTGTCTGGTGGAAGAGGAGCCAGCCATTGCCCCAGCATCAGGGGCAGATCGAGAGGCACCTTTGATCCCTGGGGGACAAAACCCAGGCAACGGCTTTGAACTGCCTGATGTCTCTTCATAGGAGGGTTGGGTGAGAGGGATCTGGCCCAGGATCTGGAAGCTGGGATGTGCTGGGCTTTGGCCAGTCCTGGGCAACTGGGTTTCCCTCCCTGGGGAGAAAGTGCCCTCAGGTCACGGGCTGAGCCCAGCAGGACATGGCTGCTGGTCAGTGTGACCATCCAGTGGGTACATTGTGTGAAACCAGCTCCAGAGTCACAGAGTCACCGAGTCACCAGGTTGGGAAAGACCTTTAAGATCATCAAGTCGTACGGTACGGAATATCCCCCCGGCCAGTCTGGGTCCTCAGGGGGAAGGGGGATGCCTCAGCCCACAGACCTGCTGGGCTCTTCAGCCTCTGTGCCTCGGGACCACCACCCAAAACTGCAGTTCAGCTTCAGTCCCCAAGTGCCAGCTCTCCCTGGGTCCCCTCCAGGGACGGGGACCCCCCCACTGCCTGGGCAGCCTGGTCTGATGCCCAACCACTCCTTCAGGGAAGGAATTTCCCCCAATCTCCAATCCAAACCCCTCCCTGGCCCGACCTGGGGCAATCTCCTCACCTAAATGCTAGTCACTATTCCCCTCTACCTGGAGGGACAGAGCACCCTCCCTTCCTGGTGTCCACCCCCAGGCTCTCCATCGGGCCATGGGGTGCAGCAGGGTCACCCCATTCTTGCAGCACAGCAGCAGTGAGGCTGGCAGGATGGTGATTGGCAGCAGGTTGGTGACTGGCAGAAGGTTGGGGATGGGCAGCAGGTTGGGGATTGGCAGCAGATTGGTGATTGGCAGCAGGTTGGGGATTGGCAGCAGGTTGGTGACTGGCAGCAGGTTGGGGATGGGCAGCAGGTTGGGGATGGGCAGCAGGTTGATTGGCAGCAGGTTGGGGATGGGCAGCAGGTTGATGGGCAGCAGGTTGATTGGCAGCAGGTTGGGGATGGGCAGCAGGTTGATTGGCAGCAGGTTGATTGGCAGCAGGTTGGTGATTGGCAGCAGGTTGGGGATGGGCAGCAGGTTGGTGCTCTCCTGTGCCACTGCCTGCCTCTCCCATCCCTGGCCATGGCCCCCAGCCTTCCCTCCCCACGGCCCCTGGGGACACCAAACCGCAGTCACCAGGGGCGTGTTCGTGAGCTCTGGGACATGGGGGTGCCGTGTCCGGCTGCTGTCCCGGGGCAGGACGGGGAGGCGCAGCCCCCTGCCCGCCTGGAGGGACA